>JABBWL010000030.1:0-563085 GCA_016758765.1 Suillus cothurnatus
CAACCGCGAAAACATGTTAAATTTTTCAGATTTCTGGTGGTTGAGCATGACAATCGGTATGGGGATGACCTACTATAAAGATGGCTCCACCAGTTCGTGTTTCCACTCTAGCCCATATAATCCTACATGGAACCATTATGCATGTAAGTTTCCTAACATAATACAACTTTCATACCATAAGCAGTCCTCCGTACGGCCGGCCATGGATGGTCGAGTTTGAGGCTGGTTTTGGGCATAGACGCTTTGGGGATCGGTGGCCGTACGATGGAGGAAGGGACTCGTCGATGTTTGGTACTATTGACGTGATGAACATGCCAGCTTCCTAGTGTATTTGAAATACGCTGACCTTACATAAGGTATGCGACCGCAGCAGTACTAATGTTAATGCATTGAGATTGATGAGTTCTAGACATCGACATCGACGGCGAATTCGTCCTGTGATGGAACTTGACAGGTGCGCTGAGTTATCGCGGATGTGGTGTAAAATTGATATACCTAACATATATAAGGACGGAACGATTAATCCCGCGGAGCATCAAGGCAGACTCTCAGAGATCAGTTGTATGGAGCCTAAGTAAGGTTCAGCGCTCAGGATGTAGTGCAGGAAGAAGATCAATATCTTGTATGAAATATTCGCAAGTTAAATTACACATACGAGAGACGATGACGAGAACTGGATTCAATTCAAAGTAAGGAGACTCGGAAACATAGGGTAAACCCATCCAAGCGGGCCAGTATATTACAACACTAGCACCAAGAACTATTGAAACAAAACAGCTGCCGTCAAGTTAAGTGAAACTACTACTCGAGGATCTCCATATGCCAGCGTACCATCTCCATGGGAAGCGCAGATCGCATTTCAATATTAGCTGAGACCTAAGTGAAGTGCAGTTGATGATCATAGACGCAGAGACAAGCAGACATTACTGAAATACTTACCAGCGAACCAAGCACGTAAGCCTGCCTTCATATCATCATCAACCTTATCCATGATGGAATGATAAGATTCGATGGCTGCTCCAAAACTACCTGCTCGAAAGAGTGCATAACACTGTTGCTGGTTCGCAGTGTGCCACAAGGATTTGAGATTCCAGCCAAAGAGCTGCAGAAAACATGTAGTTGAGGACGGAAAAAATTTCGGTTGCGTCAGATCAGCGTACCGCGATGAATTCGTCATACATCAAATGAATTGGTGATTTATAAAAGAAAGTGCTAGCATTGGCGGCGGCAGTGAAGTGTTCGACAGCTTCGTTGTAGCGCGCGCCATCCAAGGCAACATTTCCTAGTTGTACACGTAGGTAGGCCTGATGCACGAAGGAGTGAGAGAAATCAACCAGAGCATATGAACCTAATGTGATCGAGCACATGGTACTCACTTCTACGATACGACAAGCAACAGGATCGACATTGGGACTCGCAGCTAGCTCTCCAACGCGTAGCATTGCCTCTTGATGTTCATTTGCATTGAACAACGTGATAGCCTAAAACCCGTAATGAAGCACACAGTATATTAGAAAAATATCACCTGCCTTGATCAAGAAAAGGAGGTGATCGGTCTTTAAATCTCCGTTCGTGAATAAGGATGCGAGGTCAAATGATATCCTTGCAGCTAGAATCTGCTTTTTTCCACAGAGAGCAATGCCCTTGGAAACATGGCCAAACAGCGATGGCCGAATTCTGATGGACTATGCCATCATCGAAGTTAACTTTTGTAAGGAGATCATGATAAGTCAGTGAGTCTTACCTGAATTGCATCTCGAAGCGCTTGGTCCCAGCTGCATTGTCGTGCCATGACGAATGCGCGATTGGCATAGGTGGTATGGTCATTGTCATGAGCCTCAATATCCAAATTTAACACCTTTTCAGCACTACGCCAATCCCCGAGTATGCACGCATTGCGGACTGCCGAGTTCATAGCAAGGATCTGCTCAAATCATGTTCACATTGCATTATAGGAGTCAAAGATGGGAACATGCCTTGAAATCAGAGTAGGCTTGAGCCTTGGCGTAGAAGAGACGCTTAGATGACGAATGGGCGGGAAAATGAAAATAAACTCACCTGGTGCGTTGGCTGCTCCATCATGAGGCCGTCATTTGGACCACCCCCTGGCAAGGCGTCCTCGGACGTTGGCCACTCTGAAATTTTGTTATCCACACCTCCACTAAGGATGTGCTTGCCATCTGCAGAGAATGTGACGCAGTTCACCTCTCCAGAGTGCTTGAATGTGGCAATGTTTTGTCGGTCTGAGAGTCGCCAGAGGCAAACACGGTTGTCATGAGATGCGGAGGAAAGAAGAGTGCCGCTAGAGTTGATAGAGATGGCGTGGATATTCTTTGAATGGCCCTCCCATGGATTGCCGACCTGCTGCCATGTGGACGTATCCCACTCTCGAATGGTGGGATCAGCCCTGTTGCCCCCCGAGAAAAGCCGCGAGCCATCGGGAATCCAAGCAAGCGAGTAGTTGAACCCTCCACCAATCGTTTTCATCAGCTGGGTAGGAAATGGAGATATGAGATCGTCATCGTCACAATGATTGTAGCCATATGTGTTACGGTAATTCTGGTAAATTTGGACACCATGGTCTGTTGCAATCGCAAGAAGTGTTTCACGACAGCCATATCGCGAATAGCCATACGGCGAATACCGAACACAGCGGACATTTCCACCACAACTGAATGAATGTCGTGGGTTCTGCAACCGTGATGAGTGCCATAATTGGTGCCATAATTTTGTAGTGGTATCGGATGATCCACTGGCCAGTGTGCTGGAATCCGAAGAAAAGTCGAGCGAAAATATCCAACCGTCGTGGACTTTGACTGGTTGGTTCAGTGGATTCCCAGTTTTTCCATCCCAGAGAATGAGCTCTCCGCTCTCATCACCGCTTGCTATCCATTGCCCATCTCGTGAAGCAGCCAATGCGCGCACCCGACTGCGATGCCCCTCCATCTTCTTCAAAATTACACCTGTTGTCAAGTCCCATAGACGAAGTAACCCGTCATACGAGCCCGTGACCATGCGTTCGTCATGGAGAGCTGCAACTGCGATCACGCGATCCCCGTGATCTTCGAACGTTCGAACGGGTGTGGTACTTGGGATGAGTGTCGCCATTTAATGAAGCAGCAGTGCAGTTGAAGTGGACTTAGTGTGTGTGTGGGGAGATGGGGTCTTGTTCGAAGTCGTAGAGGTGCATGTGACGGGGCATTTATACCTGCTTTATAATATCAGCCTCTCACTAGACGCACAAAACATGAGGCCATTATCGTATGTACCTTGCTTGATGATCTAAACGAATGAGCTTATGCGTCCAAGTCGTATCACCGCAACTTTCCGCCGTGGCCGTTTCAAGGGGCCCACGCGACAAATAGGAAGACAAAATATACGGTTCACCTGATTCACCTGATTGATCTTGCCCTTGAATTTCACCAAGTCGTTATCCAAAGGCGCAGTATTCCACCCAGTGACATGATGAGCTTCTGTCCCCTGGAACGTTCGTAGCGGAGTTCCTACAGTTGCGAGGCTTCCTTTCCTTTCTTCCGCTTGTCAGTATCACGAGTATACGCGATCAGAGTTTGAAACGATTGATTACCGATTATCCTCTGAAGATAACCGGATTCAATCGTTTCAAACTCTAATCAATGATCATCTGGTTGGTATTTACCAGTTATCCCAAGTCAGCTGCGTATATGGTTGAACATTGGATTATTCTGGAGCCTCTTGAATCGGAAATTTGAAGACATGTTGTTTCTCGGATTTCCGGTGGTTGAAGATGGTGATCGGTATGGCGAGGCGATGTCCCACTAGTTCGTGTTTCCAGTCTAGCACATGGGAACCATTAAATGCATATAAGTTTCGCAACATGATACAAAATTACAAATTGCATACATGGTTATGGATGTCGATGTTTGGAACTATTGACGTGATGTTTGGTGAGAATATGCCTGCTTTGTATCGTATTTCAAATACGCTGAGTCGCTGACCTTATATGCGAGCGAGTTATGTACGTGAAGCGAAATGAATGTCTCACCTTGACTAGTGGAAAGATCAGCATTTCGCATGAGATACTCGAGGATCATCCGGATAATGCAATTTCGTCCTGTGATGGGATTTAACAAGTGCACACTGAGTCTCACAGATGCACGCTGTACAATTGATATATGTCGGAAATTTCCTATTCGGGTTCCATGACCTTGCAATGCGTTGCAATGACTCAATGACGTGCCTAGGTCCCAACACGTTGTAATAAAAGAGTTTTGGGTTACAATTATGTTACAATCATGTTGTAATTTGGTTAGATTAGGCTTTTCAACCAAGTTTCGAACCAAATTGGGATTATTCACCGTCACTTCCAACCATTGAAGCTGATTCCATCATACCTTGAGATCTGGGTTTCAACAACATCGAAATAAACATGCACAGGTTTCAAGTCAATTTAAACAATCTTGAAATTTCACAATAACGAGTGCAACTATATAACCACAGACATATATATAAGACTGTCACTACTGCTTTTTGCGAGTTCTGGTTGTCCGGCCACGCCGCTGCCCTCCTGTATCTGGATCTGAATCCACTACTGATGAAATCGGTGCAAGCACCAAAGCCCTTTTCACTCGGCCCTGTCGAGCAGAGGATATCCCAGAAGCTACAGTTAGTGGCAGAGTCCCCTCAATGCCAGGTCCAGGTCCATCAGGAACTGTAGTGACGCCTGGACCAGCAGGGACAACAGGTACAACAGTGTCTTGATGATTAGCTGCAAGTGATTCTGAATCAGAGACTGGGGTGGGGACAGAGCCATCGACATCTTCTAAAGTGGCAGGGGTGATGACCGGTATAGCAGGAGGTGGTACAAGATCGGTAGTCGGAGAATCAGGATCGTTGCGGCCAGCGTTAGCGAGGGCCAAGCGCATCAAGTCGAGTGTGAAGTCTTCACCTTCGGCTTCTGAAGTGACAATGGCATTGGAAGTCGATGACTGCCAGACATGCGCATCGATTTTTTGGCGGATCGAGACGATGCGTGGTTCTTCCCAAAGTGTAACCCATAGTTGCTTGTAGGCCGTGAACATGGCTGCATATGGTAGTCGAGATTTTGCGCCAACTCCGTCTTTTGTGAACGAAGTGTCCGGGGATAGAATAAAGATCAACTAAACAACCATTAGACACCGAGAATTGATCATAGAAAACAAGAGACAACTTACCGCGACCCAACCCCAAGAAAGAAGACCGGGGTGCATGATGTTATGCCCCATTTTCGGGCATTACACTTAGCACGAGGCCACCCAACAATGTCGAGTGAATTTTTCCCGAACATTACAATTCTAATCGCCTATTATTAAATCAGTACAAACACATTCTTTAGTTAGCCATAACAAAATACGTACCTTTGCGAGCGGTTCCCAATTGCCAAAGACTGTTGACATTGTGGGGTCCAGTTCTTGCCTCGTAAAAAGGATAGGCGGAAACTTCGATGACGAAGAATGACCAAGGAGCTTCTGGATTTCAGGGATCGTGTCTCGCTTCGTAAAACTGGTGTCAAAGTAGGATGGATTGAGGCCGAAAATACGCCCTGCCATCACCCGCAGCTTGCCAATCTCGCTTGAGCGGCCACCTTGAAGATGGTGTTCCAGCTGCAGTAATATTATATATCAACAATCAACATGCTAATAGATCACGCAAATTAAAGAAAAGACATACCAAAGATTGAAAATGAGTAGTTTGTACAAAGCGATGAAGGTGATCTGGGAGAAGCGAGTATAGTTCTGTCACAAGGCAGAGTTCTTCTGCACTCTTAGTTGCATAGCGACTCCCAGATAGGATGACGGGTGGAGGATTTGGCACAGTAAGTTTGAGAACACGGTGCGTGGGTGGGAACATCTCTGCGACAATGCCATACTTGCGGGAAAAAGTCGCAAGCTCAGCGTCAAAGGCTTTCAGCTCATCTGGGACTTGGGCATTCGAAGATGATCGACGCTGATTTGCCGATAATGTCTTATTCGCCTCGCCCAAAGTACGGTTGTCTTTCTTAAGCGTTTGGTTTTCAAGTTGCAAGCGCCGGATGATCTTAAGGAACACGATTAGGAGAGTATTAGATAGTTACAGGGGTTAATCATACCTCCATGTCCTCATTTTGTGGCATTCGAGCATTGGAGACTGATGGCTGACTGATTGCTGCAGCAGACCCAGAGTCGGATTCATGTTCTGACGAGTCAGAGCCATCAGACATATTAACACCATGACGGGGAGCCTGCTGGGGCATATTAGTGATGGAAAGATGCACACAGTAGATCGGGAGACCCACAGTCAAGAACAACAGGAGAGAGAACTTATAGTCGAAACTCGCCGCACATCCGACAACCGAGTAGCGTCATCTGAATTTGATTCGTCAGCACACGGTGAAATTCGGGTGATCCACGAGGTAACTTACCTGTGTGGCGTTATGTCCAGCATTGTGAAGACCCTAAATCACGAAAGGTGAGTAAACAGGTGGCAAGGCGCAATAGGTAAAAGAGCTCACCAAAAACAAGCGATGAGAATCTTTCAATAATAATGTGCGGTGTTAACATAAGTACCTGTCAGTTTAAGACTAATAATCGATTCAGAAGCTGCTACAGCATCTGAATCTGAATCGATTAATACGTGGTCCGGGAGTCTGATTCGAATCGTCGAATCTGTCAAAATCTGTCGATGATCATTAGGTCAGTAACACTTATCATATAGCAGTCGTTGTCAGTACATTGTAATAACATGTCAATTATTACTGTCCTCGAATTTGAAGTTGAATCGATGATTCCCTGGACCGTCGATGAACCAAAGCAACTGACAGTCACAGTAAATCTAACATTTGGTTGATTCAGAGCTATTAGATTCGGTTGAAGGAACAATTTTTGGTTGAAGGAACAATTGAAACCAATGGACTTAGCGAAAATGCGATGACAAGACTTATTACATAATCAGACCACGACTGTAACTCGCTGAAGCTCATTGTAACTGCATCAATGATACGCTTTACATAAAATTTAAGAGAATCGACCGGACGTGATACTTACATTGATCCTTAAAGTTCTTCCTCCATCCTTACATCAGAGGATAGCGTGATGAACTTGAACATAATGGGCGTGTGGTATATAGTCAGCGTGAGATGCCCTCTGAAAAGAGATCCATACTGTCGACAAGCTCAAGCTCTGCGTTGCCCCCAAGAGTGGTCCTCTAACTTAAAATAAAGAATTGTGATTCATCAAGGAACGTCAGCACGGACCTGGTACAACTCTTTGAGTTTCAGTGAAATCGAGCTGAAACCTGCCATAAATTCGTCCAAGCGTTGTTTCCGGAGACCATCGTAGAGTTGCTTCTGCGCGTCGCGTGCTGCAGTCGTCTCCTCTAAGTCTTTGGCGCGTTTCATGAATTCCTCCTCTCGCTTCTTATATTCCTTGAGTACGTTGAGGTTTGGATTGGTATTCTTTCTCTAAGGCGACCAGTTAGCAGTAATTACGCGTAACGAAAGTGGCAAAATATACCATCAAGATACTCAGAATCTGCAAGCATATCCCTCTTCTTGAAGCGTGCAAGTTCATCGGCACTATATATGTATAGCTCAGTTGATGGCGTTCGTTGACGAGCCTTTTTCGGAGGTGCAGAGTCTGCGTGTTCCTGCTTCACCGCCCCTTCACCACTGCCTGAAGCTCCAACGACTTGATCAGCAACTTCCTCTTCTTCTTCCTCGTCATCGGCATCACTGCAAGTGGCTGTGAGCATACGAAAGTTGAAAAAATTGATGGACAATGGCTCACTTGATTTCATGAAGCTTAAGTTGGTCATGTTCCGTCCGCCAGTAGTCAAGTACGCGCTCATTTTCAGCAGACTCTTTCTTCTTGACGGCAAGCTTCTGGGTGATTTCAAGCTGCAAAAATAGTGAGTACCGAGATATCAATCGCACAACAAGTAACCGACCTCTTTCTTCCTGAGCTCATCGATTTCCTCCCTTTCCCCTGGAGTTGCTGCTTGAGTTGATCGAGATCATCTTTCGAGCTCTCCTGAGCAGCCTACGCGGCCCCCAACTTCTCCTTGAGATCTTCCAAATACTGTGCGACCTCCGCCAGTTGATCCTTCAGATCCTCAAGCTCTTTCTCGACTTCCTCCAGCGCAGCACGGTTGGTCTCAACCTCAGGCGTGTGTTTTACGATATTCTTCTCTGCAGTAGCCTTCATAACCTCGGCCTTGGTGACCTCTTCGTTAGCTAGTTGGTGCAGCAAGCGAATACCATCAACGGTGGACTTCTGCTTCAGCAGCTTGGAGCCACCGATTTCGAGAATCTTCTTTTCGAGATCTTTGATCGCAGCCTCGATGGCGCCTGTCTTGGTCTGCAGCTCTTCAAGCTCTTCTGTTGATGATGCAATCTCGGCATCCAGAGTGTCGATTCGAGCAAGATCTCTAGCATTGGGCTTGCTTTGTGCTCTAGGAACTACTCAGTAACGATCCTGCGTAGAATAAACAGAATACACGTACTTGAGATCCAGCACACGCCTTTCAGCATCAGTCAGCCGTTTCTTCCCATTGTTGACGCCCATGGTAAGCTTTTCGATGTCGAGATCGATTTCCGGGCCTGCCTGAGTGAGCCTTTCGGCTTCTGCTTCAATATCGCGAAGCTCCCGCTGTGCCGCCTCGAGACTACGGGTCGCTTGCTCACTCTCTTGCTCATAGGTTTTCAGAACTTGTGGGCTCACTGCCTCCGCCTGGAGCTTCGAGCTCGTTCCACCCCGCGAGACGTGGTTTCCACCGCCCGACATAGTTCCTGATGAATCGATCAGCTGCCCTGCAAGCGTGACGACACGCCAGCGCCTCGAGCCTCCAAATGCAATCCTATTCGCTTGGTCCAAATTATCAGCAACAAGCGTGTTCCCAACGCCTTTGTAGAACGCAGATGCGAAACGGGGATCCTTTGGCTTGATGAGATCGAACAGCTGCGGGACACCTTCAGGTGTGACCACACGCTCGTTGAGTTTGTCAGTGGGAAGCTTCTCCAGCACCATGAACGACGCGCGCCCGATGTTCTGCTTGCGCAGGAACTCGATACACGCTTGACCCTGGGCGACAGTATCGACAACCATGTTGTTAAGTGCACCGCAAGCGGTAGAAACTGCGACATTGTATTTGTCTGGGATCGTGCCTAGGCTACCGAGACGGCCCTGTGAGATAACGTATGAGTGATCAGAAGGCTGCACAGAGGATGACCATACATGGAACCCATCGATCCGACCAGTCTGCTTGAGCTTTGTTAAGCTATCTAGGACTCTGTTCTGCGATGTGCTAGCTGCTTGGGATGCTCTAGCCTCCTCTGCCTTTTGCCGCAGGGAGCCTGCTTTGGACCGAAGCTCCTGGACACTAGCCTGAGCAGCCTGAACGGAAAGAGCAAAAAGAACGTCAAAGTCGATCCCATCGTGCATGCCCGCACACATACATGGAACTTCTCTTCACATGCCCCCAATTTCTTCTGCACCTCCACCTTTTTCATCCTCAAGGAATTCAACTCATTCAGCTGAACATTCCATCAGCATCGTCTTTCTCACTTTACAAACTAGAACAGCACCTTGCCCTCTTGCTCTACCTGCAACTCAGTCAACTGTCCCTCCGCTTGCGTAACAGCATCTTTGAGTCCTGTGGCTTTCTTTGTAAGTACGTCCCGTTCAGAGCTCGCTACGTCAATCGCAGCCTGTTTGACATTGATCTTGGCAGTCCACAGCTGTAGCTCTTTCTGCTTCGCCTCGATCTGTTCGTGAAAGACTTGCGTTTTGTCTAAAATCCATATTAAAAATGGTGACAGGTGTAGCGAGACCATGAACCCACCCTTCAAGCTATCCCGGATTCCTTCGAGCACCTTCTCTTCCTTCTCCAGGTTCGCCTCATGCTCCGTAATCTCACGCTTCTTCGTCTTGATTTTAGCATCGGAATCTTGGATCGTGTTATCAGCTTGCTTTTTCGATTGTTCATCCTATTTGAGTGGCATGTTAGACCCGTCCCAAGTCAGAATACCAAAGGAGGTCGGTAGATAAAAATGGGGCAGGGGGACAAGTGAAACATAGAGACATGTCAAACAAAATGAAAGGAAGCACGAACGACAGCAAAAAGGGGCAAGAGAAAACTTACGTCTGCCAACGCTTTCTTCAGCTTTTTTGCCTTCGCGCTCGCATGCTTCCGGCGCTCCTCAAGACTTACAGACTGCTTTTCGCGTGCCGCGTTGTCCTTTGCCGCTTCCTCGGCCGCTGCTTTCACTTCCTGCAGGGATAGGGCACATCAACATGGAAGCGGGAAGAGCAACACGTGTCCATACCTCGTAAGCCTTTTCACGCTCCTTGTAATGCTTCTCGAGCAATGCTAGATGCGTTATGTCGTCCTTGTTCCGTTCTCTCTCATCTTCAAGTTCTTTCTCTAAGTGCTCCTGCCCCACATATCAACGCTGCAAAGAAGAGGGAGAAAATCAAGCACTCACAATCTGCGCCGCGAATTGTTCGTCATTCTCTAAACATCTCCACAAATAATATTGCCATAGTCGACTGAGAGCCCTCACGTGCTCGTTCGCAAACTTAAGCCATGCCAACGCTTCCTTCCTCTCTGCATCCAACTTCGCCTTCTCCTTCTCCACGATCCTCAATCTGGCCACCTTTTCCGCTCTCTCCTCTCTTAGTCGATCCACCTCGGCAAGAGCAGACCCGATTGGCGCTTTGAGCGCGGCAGTGCCAATAATGTCCTCTAGATATTCAAGCAGCCCGTCATCATGCTCAGAAGTACCTTTAGGCTTCATTTGCGCAATAGATTCAACTTCACCCTGCAGGATAAGGAAACTCTTGTGCGTGAGGTCAATCCCACTCCCCTGGAGAAGTGTTTGGACCTACGTGCAGGTGGATGACTGTGAGTTGAGCGTGTAATGAGAGTTGTTAGACTTGGTCGCTGTGCGAGCGACGACGGGTGAGGAGTTCGGAACGACACTGTATGCATCGGGTCTAGGCTGGGGGTTTGAGTGACTCATTAGTTTAGCTGGATTTTAATGAGTGAAGGGACATACGAGGTCGATAATCTCGCGGAAATGAACTTCCACGCTACACTCATCCAAGTCAGGATACCGTGCAGAGTTGTGGATGAGCTCCGAGAGTTTTCCCTGGCGCATCTTCGATGCATGGTAACCAAACACAAAGAGGAGCGCATCAATTGTGTTCGATTTCCCGGAACCATTGGGGCCTACGATTGACGAAAAAGACTACTCATCATTGAAATTAAGTATAGTACAAGTTGACCATAAGTATATTAGGAACGCACCTTGTGGAAGGGCCCGATCTCTTGTCTGCCTGCATAACTCTTGAAATTGACGAGCACCATCTTGTGTATCACAAGACGCGGCTTAGGATCTGAAGTTTCTTCAGGCTGCACAGAGGATGAGACCATACATGGAACCCATCGATCGAACATGGAAAGGGAGACAAGTGAAACATAGGGACACGTCAGAAACTTCAGCGAGAAGGGGTGAGAGAAAACTTACCTGCCAACGCCTTCTTCAGCTTTTTGGCCTTCACACTCACAATGGCGGCAACCTTCAGCGTGATTCATTGACAGAGAGAAGGGCGGGCACGATAGATTTATGAGATGTCAGTATATGTGCGTGGATGAAAAGTAGTAAGTGACTCGCTGAATGGCTCGTCTCCATGACTGAGTAGCTCATCACACGACGTTTGGAGTTTCTTGATGACTTCCCCACCGCCTAGCATTCAATCGACCTCATATGACGCCCTGATAATGCAGGTGAGGTGTGTATCTGTAAACCGATGATCAGTTTAAAATGGATTGAATCATCTGAATCCTCAGCTGTGACAGAATCCAAGAGTCCGGCGTGACTGATTCAGAACGTGTTCAGCGGACTCCGATTATACTGGTGAGCAAGTCCAACACAGAATTTGGCGGGAGGTGATAGTGCGTTGAATTCCCTGTGGCTCTGAATCGACGACATCTTAATTGCTGTGCTGGTTACAGTGTGAGACAAAGTGATGCTCAGTGATAGCAATCCGTTACAGTGGAAGGTCCAGTGTGTCGTCTGTAGTCATAATAATAAGTCAATCTATCAAAAAACTAATGATAACCAGTCTCTGTACGAATTTCCTTCATTCGAAGGAACATGTCCGTGTCAGTTGTGTCAACAACCAAAAACTCGTTCGGTCTGGTACCATCCTCTGCTAATACACAACCACGGATTATTGACTGAACTGAGAAGCACTCAGTGGAGGCTCTGGGCTTCGCTTTGACTCGCCAAAATTTGAAATCTTTGTCCTTCCGCAGATGAGCGCCAACTGGTTGATCATATGGAAGAGTGAGTGCAATAGGATATTGGACATTCCCAACCGTGCAGGTGAAGACCAACAACAGTTTAGCGAAGATAGCACCAGTTTCTGCCTGTATGATAACAGAATCATATCGAGGTGATCCATGGAACATCGGACTGCATCGGAGATAGTCTGTAGAGACTCGCCAGTCAACGAGTGACTCGTAGTTGACTTTGATGAATCGAAACTCGGTGATCTGAGCAAAAGTGAGATATTATCAGTAATGTTATTTGGGGGCTGCAAATGTTCAACACACCATATCATCCGCAGTGAGTCGGACACGTCTTCCATCAGGACATGGAATATTGTTGGCAGCGAATGCACGGTTCAAAAATTCATTCAGTTTGATACGGAATCGATCAAACGCTGGATTGCCTATGTTATCTACCTCAATATCTGCGAACGATTTCATTGCCTGCCGTGAACCAAGACTGAAATGCTGTGTATCAGTTGGTTCAGTAAGTTCGAGTTCATCAGCCTCCGATGGATCAGGCAAATCTGACAGGCTAAGATTCTGTGTATCGAGGCAGTCCACCTTGCTGCGAATATATTCTGCAATGAGGCTGTCATGGTTGTATCGGAGAATCTGTCACCTGTCCATCAGCACTCGGTTCACATGTCTAAGAAGCTACTAGTGTATTACCTGTACCGCAAAATTCTTGAAGTTCGTACGGTCCTGATAAGCGTCTTTTAGTGGGCCATGCATTTTCTCATTCGGTTTTGTATTGTAGTTTCGGGTGACCCCTTTCGCCTCAATGTCGTCGAAGAGATGAGCGGAAAGATGAATCTTTGGGAAATTCCATGACTTCTCCGAGAGGTCTGCTGTATCTTTGATATAAATCTGACTCGTAAATTTGAATCAGTGGCATTGATTGACAATATACATAATAAAACATACATCCATTAATTCAGCAAACTTCGATAATGTATTTCGGCCATCCCTGATGGTATCTTCAGTATGCACCTCCAATGAAGCATACATATTAAGTTCCACGTAACTCCGAATACAACAAAGGAGGAGATACACATGTGGATCCGCATCACGCTGAAATACATTGTGGGCAGCGAAAACGATAAGCTATTAAACGACATGAATAATTGATCTAAAGCTTGATAAGTTTGAATATCACATACCTTTGATATATCTTCATATTTTGTTCCATCAGAAAAGGATACTGATACGACCTGGTCAAAGTGGTTGAGATTTCGCCAACGTGGAAATGATTCGAAGCTGGCAATCTAAATTAACATTTATCTACTACAGAAAAAAAAACTTGCAAACTGTCGATCTGCACAGCAGCTTGTCGACCAGAATCAGCGATCCATTTTTGTAGTTCTGTCCACAGGTGATCGAAGTTTCCCTCATCGTTAAAATGAAGTTTATCAAATGATAGGGCCCGGAAGACATCGGTGTGCTCCATGGTGTCAAACGAATTCTGATAACAGTAATGGATGAAATAAAAGAAAACCGGAGGTGAAAGACTTACATCAACGTCACGGAGACTCTCAGAGCTCAATATCTGCTCTCTTACTTCCAATGTTGTAGACTCTCGGGCTCGGGCACGTAACGCCTTTGCATCTACAGATGAGCGAAGCCGATGCATGTTCGATATCTTGGAGAGCTCCTCACGAGGCACAAGGCAGATGGGGCAGGGAAATTTTCCCATCAGCCCACGAATTAATGCCATAACAACTCTGTGATAGTGAACAAACCTTCATGCTCAGAACATTGAACCACTCACTGTTCTTCGTAGTCGGCAGATAGTATGAGTATGATTGGGTAGAAAATGCGGACAATATCATCCCAACATTTAACAGAAGAACCGAGCTTCGATAACGGTACAAGGCAAGCAAGCAGCTTCAAAAATGATGTATGCCATACCGTATTCTTGAAGTTGACGAAGGCCGGCTTTCCAGAGTGTTTCTTGTCTTCTTTGACCTGCCAAAGTGCTGGTGGTCAGTACTGATATAAGAGTCGTTGAGCAAAACGAAAACTAACAATAGGTAGCCAGCCAACAACTCGCCCACCACCCAAGCCTTCACCATTACGAACAGCAGTAGGAAGATTAGCACACCTAGCGACTACAGGATAGCCTTTTGCACGACCGAACGATGATAATTTGGCCTTGTCTGCATACAGGATAAATGCAAGTGGTTTGGCATCTGCTGGTATTTTCGACTGTTATGATACTCGATCAGTACATGCGCATGACAAATAATAGCACAATTGACACATACTTGATATTCCCAGAACATATTAGTAGTCCAAGGCTCGTGAATGAACCGAACGAATTTCTCACCATCAAACTTCGAAAGCTGTTGTGCATCAAAGACAAAGTGCGGTCCAACTTCGGGATCTTGGAGTAAATCTATAGCCCAGTCCCATAGTGAGCGGTGATAAAACTGAAATGTCTGATCAACACCTCGGAACGGTACAACCACTTCTTCCTTTGTAAACTGTGGTATTCAATCAAAGTAAAGATATATTTTACACTCGAAGTAATTGGATACGGACTGGAGTCAATTTATATGAGGCTGCATCCCACGTGTTTCGCACATCTTTGTGATTCCGAAGTGTGAACAACTCGCATCTACTGCGATGTATAAGTCTGATGAGCCGATCTATCTGCTCATGAGTGAGAGCAGCTTCATGGGCAAGTTCTGCGACTTCGAAGTCAATACGAGTGCGAAATGGGCGCCAGGGCTCAGGATCGATTGTCAGAGATACTACTGGGGCACCAGGGCCGCATCTATAGTCCTCGAAATGGTGCACTTGCATAGGGCGCCCACTGTTGGGGTGATACCGGATTTGAATATCATCAACTTCAGGTTGAGACACAGACGATGCCATTCCAGAGACTGGCAGATGGTCTAATATATCGATGAGAATTGCAGATCAGATGCACAGAAAAACTTTCGAGACGTACCAGATGCCTGTCCCATGTCAGTATCACCTAGATAGTCTATTGAATCACTGAAATCGAATTCGTTGTCCCATGAATGACTGTTGGCAGCTTGTATTGATGGTTAAATGAGTTAGGATCAGATATTGAGGTCACAATACGGTCATTACTTACTGAAAGTGGATGGTTGTTCACCAACGAAAACACTACCTTGTTGTGCACGTTCTCTCTCTATAATGCATCAACATTTGATTAGTGTGAAGCCTGATATCTGAATTAACGAACGTACCACGTCGAATATCCCTCGCAAGCTCGATATTCTCTCTTTGTTGCTCGGATTGCTTCCGGCAAGCTTTTTCATGCGTTCGGAATCCCTGTCGTTTGTAGTGTTTATTGCAATATGAACACGCCCGAAGTGTAGGATCAGAAGGCATCGAGTCTAAGTTTAAGTTGATTGGTGATGGTGATGCGTGAACGAGAGTTGAAAGGACGGCGGCAGGAAGTATTGTCAAGAATGATATAGTTGCTGTTACGGTTACAGGTTAAACCGACGACGCAGCAACGTTGACATCACACTTGAGTAATAACATAGTAAGATATTGATGATTCAGATAATAAGAATAGACGTAACATTTAATAATTACTAAGTGAAGTCGTTGGAATTCGGTATCAATGTTGTGACTCACTTTCAATTTCGGTTTAAATGGTCCTACTGGGACCCAATAATGAAGCTTAGGTGCGAACATCTCGACTCGGTATTAATACGGTTGGAGCCGAGTCTCAAAAGCACGTGATTGCAACCGACTTAGGAAATTTCCGACATACCCAAGATGTTTAAGGACGGAACGGTTCATTCCATGGAGGAAATTTGTTTGACTTCAATCTATGCTGTAGAATTGATATAAATGTAAAATGCAACGTGAAGTATGTAGCAGTGGGGTAGTCCACACAAAGTTAAATGCGTCCATGGGCACTGCTATATCTGCAATGAATCGTCCATCCTGGCAGGGTAAAAGTGGCATTAAAACAGACAAATACCATTTGAACGCGCAGGAGTGAAGGGGGGCCGTTGAACAGGCCGCATCACGATCATAGGTAGACATTGAGTCATGGTGGTGCCTTGAAGACAGCATCTCTCGTCTGGCCTTGGACATTAAACTTTGCCTGGACACGAAGACAAGAGGGCAAGAGCTTGCAATTAGGGTATTCGAGTAACAGTGGTAAACAAAGAGCGAAGTATGTGCGCGGCGTCGGGTATGAAATGCCGCTTTGAAATGGTTAAATTATGTAGGCGACGCGTTCTAGAGACCGCCTTCCGTAACTGAATTTGATTGATGATTTAGCAGACGTTTAATTTGCGGATGACAACACTTACCGGCATTGACGTTGGTATACTTGGCAACTTGAGTATAGTACTCGTCAATCATCTGTTCAACAATAGCACTGTTGTCTGTACGTTTCGACAATGAACCAGTTACGCCATCGAGGGTCCTTTTGATAGCTACAATCGAAAGTCAGAATCTAGTAATGAAAGAAGTAGCAAATGACATACCACCGGCAACTTGGGAAATAGTGTCAGCAGTGGGCTTGGAAGACGTGGAGCCACTGGTCTGGAGACTGTCGACGACCTTTGCCGCAATCTCGGAGACAACGCTATTATCGCGTTTGTCGGTCTTCTTGTTGTTCCATACGTCGGTAACAACTGCAACACAATTATCAGAGTGGGGATACAAAGCGAGTACAATAATAACGTACTCGTTTTGATTTGGTCAAACGAGTAAACATTCTCTCCATCGCGTTTCGACCTGGAGCTGAGAGCGTTGGCTTTGGCATTGTTCAATACATCCCTGACCTCTGAGACATCGTTTAACGTGAACTAATAGCCGGGAAGGAAATACCTACCAGCAGCAGCTCTGGCACTATTGCAGTCGCTACGCTTCAAGACAGTAATCGTAGCATTGTTAAGCACGTTCTCGATGACTGTTCGGTTCCGATCAGGTTATAGACCTCAACGTAACCCATGAACAACTTACTACCGTCCACTTCAACAAGGCTGCATCCGTCATCTCGCCGCGAGAACTCGAGCAATTTGGCGACCTCGTCGTGGACTGATAACATTTTAGTCAACATCGCCGCAGGTCATGAAAACATTTCATACTTACGGGCAGAATCATATTCAGCAGTACCAGCAACATTCCCAACAGCTACGACGAAAACACAATAAGGAAACAAAATGCGACGCGGGGACAGGACTTACCGGGAGTAACACCATCACTGGCAGAGGTGGGGGCAGCGAATGCAGGAACGGAGGCAGCAAAGGCAGCAAAAAGTGCAAAAGATTTGAACAACATAGTGGCAGTAGGGAAGGGGGGGCGAATAAAGGAAGTAGGGAGAACGCGCGCGAAAGGGATACAAGCCTAGAAGAAAAACTATTCCATGGCTTGCATTTTATACTGCGAAGACGGGGTTACCGAGATCTACCCTCAGGGAACCCGAGTAAGCCTCAGTTTGTACATACTTGCGGGACCCTGCTGCGAATTCGGCCGTGTGTTAGTAAAGCGAAGCAAGGATAAACCGAGAGGAGTTCTTCGTGTTTTCGTTATGGGATAGTGATGCCGTGTCTCTCCACCAATCAGATTGCTTGTTCAAACGTAATCCTACGTAAACGCAGGACTAGTTTGTTTGATCGGCTTTAGTGCATTTCTCAACAGAAGAGTCTAGAGTATACATGTAATACAAATCGCGTAATATGTGGGCGTTAGATTCGGAACTGAAGCTTGAAGCCCGACCTGGAGACATCAGCTAGTGAGACTTTGCGAGCGCAATCGCATGAAGTTTGAGCACTGCTTCTACGTATAGAAATGACTGAATTATGTGGAAGCTCAGGTGGAGCGCGCATAAAGAAATCATCAGTCATGAAGTGGATTAGTCCGCGCAAAGTCAACTGCAACCATGAGCACCACTATAGCTGCTACTATTGTTTATCGTGCTATCCTGACGGGGTGTATAAACACGCTCCAAGCGCCATCAAGGAGACATCCCCAGTCTGCCAAGAGACAACATGAATGTACGCCTTGACCCAACGCACGTCTGGGAGTGGATCGATGTAGATGTGGCAATATCTTGCGGCGCTCCCGCCTGCTGTCCAGACGGATGTCGAGTGTCGTCGACTTTCTCGTATCCTCGTAATTGAGCAGCAGCTAGCTGCTATAGGGCACAGACTATTGGCAGTAAGAAGCACTGAGAGGTAAGAAACAATACGTTACAGTCCTGGCGCAACTTCAACGACTGGTAGCACATGGCTACATTTTGGTACGAAGAACGAAAGGTGCTGCCATAGAAGCTACGTAACAAGAACGTTTGATGGACGAGCAGAGAACTCATTTCGAACTGTATACGCACTCAGTTGTGCATTGCGAATTTACTAAAAGCCGAAGACTGACATGATCGAGCACTGCAGCCTGACCTGTGGTCCCATCGTTGAGTCGATAGAAATGAAACCGGGATAGTTGAAAAACCTACATCTAGTGGATTACAAGGTTGGACGCAGGGAAGTGAAGTGAAGGATGTTCCTCAGGTGAAAAAGACAGGTTGCTGCATATTTGCAGCAGACAGAACTCTCTATTGAGGCTAGGCAACACCAGTGGATTGCGACGCAAGGCAGGAGGTCAACAGGTTGCGCCAGACTGCCATGATGAATAATTTGTGTGACGATTTAAAAAAAATGAGGCGCGTACATTCAGTAAATCACCCAGGGTTACCTCTTTACGTGGCTGTGAGGAAATGTTAGCACACACACGAGGAATGCATGTGGCAAGTGCACACACTAGCAAGGATGCCAGGAGAGTGTTGCATGCAACGATCACGAAATAATCGTGTAAACTAGTCGGCGTGCATCAGGTGAGAGGATAAGGGTACGTAAAGGGATTCAGAACGTTAAAGGAAGCGAGGGGTTGGCGGGACTCGAAAGCCCAGAGTTTGATGGTATCGTCTCCGACAGCACTAGTGAGGGGAACACCATCACAGAAAAGTGCCAGACCGGTGATAAGTGTCCTTCGAAGGAGATCTGATGCCGTCTCCAGCGTCGATGCGTCGAAGTCATTAATATAGTTCGTCTTGGTATGTAATATTTTTATTTTTGTTTGTCCAGAACACAGCTGCTAAGACATTTACGACTCGTCCCAGTCTTCCACAGGATTCCCGTACTCTCACGTTCCGTTTCGATATCCCAGACCCCAAGCGGCCCCCCGTCCACAAGTTCACTGCGGCCTTCTTCGAGTTTGATGAGAATCGAACCATGCCCACACAATCAACGGTCTCGAATAGTCTAGCCGCCAGCTTGACAGTATCCACGTTCCATATCCGTGTTGTATCTCCCGCCCCGCTCGCTAGGACGTTGCCGTTCCATTGAAATATCAATACAGCTGATCACTTTTGAGTGGCATTAACAGTGCCGATTTGGTGTTATTTAGCACACGGGATTCTGACAGGAAGGGTTAATGAGCTGGAGGAAGGGATAAACGAACTAGCTGTGCGGCACTGCGTGTCTGATAAAAGGGATATATGAACAGCCGTGACAGACTCGCTCGGTCAGTCTCCTTGCAATCTCCTATCTAAATCCACAACAGGGATGAACTGATAATTGACCTCGGTCAAGAAAGCCTCGTATCGCTGGAACGAATCGAGCATCAACTTTGCTATTAACGTCAAGCCAACAACAGGACATTAATCCATCACTGCTGACAATCACTTCGGAGATGTCTCAATGTTGCACGGCAGCTTTATTCGTTCACGAGGCAGCGGCTACCTCCGTTTTATGTACGATCATGATGATGCTGAGCACGTTCTGCAGAAGCCGTGCCGCCTTTAACACCCATATGACGTTTTCTTTGATGCCAAGTTAATGGCGGTGGTGCGCATCTCGCTTACTATGTTCATGTTTCCCATCATGCCCAACTTCCGCAACATCTTGCACCTCTGTCCACTCCTAAAACACGTCATCTATCTCAGATCAAAATATGTTTATCCTATCACATGTTGATTGCTTCCTTGGCGTATGCGTAGATCCGCTTCAGTACTGTTGGTTTTTTCTCTCCTTGTTCGTCTTGCCCTCCAATGGAGAAGCAGAACTCGTTGAGTTGCTGATATGAAGTTTCAACCTGAAACATCAAGACCGACAAGCGAGACAATCAGAAGTGATTTCAAGTGAAAGTAATGAGACCCGGAAACATAGGGTAAACATGTTCAAGTATGCCAGTACATTATGGCACGAGCACCAAGGGCTATTTGAGCAATCTAGCCATCGTCAAGATACAAATGAAAACTATCCAAAGATTTCTGCATTTTCAAACTATATGAATAAACGTTCGATGCGGGCGCACCATCTCCATGAGCGCGTTTCAATCTTACTTGAGAGCTGAGTGAACTACAGTTGATGATTAGAAACGAAGAGGCAAGGAGACATTACTGAAATACTTACCTAAAAACCCAGCATGTAAGCCGGCCTTCAAATCATCATCAGTCTTATCCATGATAAACTGATACAATTCGACAGCTGCTCCAAAACTACCTGCCCGAAAGAGTGCATAACACTGTTGCTGGTTCGCGGTGTGCCACAAGGTCCTGAGGTCCCAGCCAAAGAGCTGCGGAATATACGCAGTTGAGCACCACAGAATTTTCGGTTGCATGATATCAGCGCACCGCGATAAATTCGTCGTACATCAAATGGATCGGCAATTTATAAAAGAAAGTGCTGGCATTGACGGCGGCAGTCAAATGCTCGACAGCTTCGTTGTGGCGCGCCCCATCCAAGGCCATGTTTCCCAGTTGGACGCGTAGGTAGGACTGGTGTATGAAGGGCAAAAGAAATTAATGAGAGCACATGAACCTGGTGTGATCGAGCGCATGGTACTCACTTCCACGACACGACACGCAACAGGATCGACATTGGGACACGCGGCTAGCTCTCCAACGCGAAGAATTGCCTCTTGATGTTCATCTGCATTGAACAATGCAATGACCTAAAAACCACAATGAAGCACGGCATATGTTAGAAAAATGTTACCTGCCTTGATCAAGAACAGGAAGTGATCTGTCTTTAAATCACCGTTCGTGAACATGGATGCGAGGTCAAATGAAATCCTCGCGGCCAAAACCTGTTTTTTTCCACAGAGGGCAATGCCCTTGGAGATATGGCCTGCGAACGATGGCTGAATGCTAACGGACTATGTCATTGCGAAATTTAATTGTTTTGCAAGGTCATGATGGGTCGGTGAGTCTTACCTGAACTGCATCATAAAGCGCTTGGTCCCAATTGCATTTGCGCGCCATTACGAATGCACGATAAGCATAGGCGGTGTGATCGTTGGCGCTAGCGTCAATATCTATATTTAGCACCAATTCAGCAGTAGGCAAATCCCCGATTATGCACGCATTATGGACTGCCGATTTCATAGCGAGGATCTGCATAAATCATATTCACATTGGGTTATAAGAGTCAAAGGTGGGAACATGCCTTGAAATCCGAGCAGGTTTGAGCCTTGGCACGCTTAGATAAATAAGTGCAGGAAAATGAAACAAATTTACCTGGTGCGTCGCCTGCTCCTTCATAAGGCCATCCTTTGGACCATCCTCTGGTAAAGCCGTGTTCTCGGATGTCGGCCACTCTGAGATCCTTTTATCCACACCTCCACTCAGGACGTAATTGTCATTCGCAGAGAATGTGACGCAAGTCACCTCCCCAGAGTGCTTGAATATGGCAATGGTTCGTCGATCTGAGACTCGCCAGAGGCGGACACGGTTGTCATCAGATGCGGAGGCAAGGAGAGTGCCTCTAGAGTTGAAAGAGATGGTGTGGATATTCTTGAAGTGGCCCTTCCAGGGATCACCGACCTGCTGCCAGTTGGATGTATCCCACTCTCGTATGGTGGGATCTGCTCCATTGCCCCCCGTGAGAAGCAATGAGCCATTAGGCGTCCATGCGAGTGAGTAGCTGAATCCTCCACCGATCGTTCTAATCAACTGAGTGGGGTGTGATGATCTATACCTAGTATAATCTCGGTAAATTTGGATATTATGGTCCGTTGCAACGGCCAGTAACGGCGAATTATAATAGTCATAGCCATACTTCGGCGAATACCGAACGCAGCGGACATTTCCACCACAACTGAGCGAACTTTCCACTTGCCACGTTGAACTTGATGTGCTCCATAGCTTCGTGGTAGTGTCGGATGATCCACTGGCCAGGGTATTAGAATCTGAGATAAAATCAAGCGAAAATATCCAATTGTCGTGGGCTTTTTTGATTGCTTGTTTGCGTGGTTCCCCAGTTTGTCCATACCAGGCGATGAGCTCTCCGCTCTCATCACCACTTGCTATCCATTTCCCATCTGGTGAAACAGCCAATGCCCGCACCCGACTGCGATGCCCCTCCATCTTCTTCAACATTACTCCTGCTTTTAAGTCCCACAGACGGAGCTTCCCGTCATATGAGCCTGTGACCATGCGCTGTTCGTCGCGGAAGACTGCGACTGCGACCACGCGATCCCCGTGATCTTCGAATGTTCGAATGGGTGTGGTGTTTGGAATGAGTGCCGCCATTTAGTAGAGCTACAGCACAGTTAAGGTGGACTTGGTGTGTTTGTGGGGACGGCGTCTTGCTTGGAGTTGCAGAGGTGCGTGTGCGTGTAATGGGGCGTTTTAAACCTGCTTCATAACATTAACCTCTCGCTAGACGCCCAAAATATGAAACTGTTATCAGAAGTACCTTGCTTATCGATCTATACGAAACAGCTCATCCGTCCAAGTTGTTAACAGTCAACAAGACATCACCAATCAAGTGAATCGGGTGGGTCGTATATGTTGTCTTCCTATCTGCCGTGTGGGCCCCTGAAATAACCATGATCAGAGCTTGAAGCTTGAGGTTGTCACCTCAAGACGTAGTATTCCACCCGGTGACGTGTTTGACTTCTGTTCTCTGGAATGTTCGTAGCGGAGATTCTACGGTTGTGAGGCTTACTTTGATCAATCGGCGATCACCGGCACCTTTGATTGTCATCATCATGTGGGCTCATATGAATATGTGTGATTTGCCATGAGCATTGAGCATCGCGAAGATAATCGATAATCAATCGTTCCAAACGGGGAATTTGATATTCATCCCTGGATTAGGGGTTTTGAAACGACAACTCGAAGACATTGTTTCCTGAATTTCGGGTGGTTGAGGATGGCGAATCGTGACTTTGCACAAGCCATGCCACCTTCAACATCCATATGACGCTTTCTTTGATGGGTCCCGGTCAAGTCTTAATGGTGGTGGTGCGCGTCTCGCTTACTATGTTCTGGTTCCCATCTTCTCAATTCATGTCCAACTTCCGCAACATCTTGCACCGCTGTTGGCTCCTAGACACGCTATCCATCTCAGATAAAACATGTTTATCGTCTCACACGTTCATTTCTTCCTCGGCGTGTGTGTAGACTTACTTCAGCACTGTTGGGTTTTTCTTCTGAGGTCCCTTGTCCGTCTTGCTCTCCACTACAGAAGCAGAACTCATTCGGGTGATGAATGAAGTGTCACTCAGACACTGCAGGATTCCAACAAGGAATCATTTTAGAGTACCAGGGCAGGAATCAGTTGTGTAATGCCTAGGGGATGAGCCGAGTGCACGGTGGAGATCTTGTATAGAATGTTTACGACGAGTTAGAATACACATACGGTGATCGCGCTTAGCTCACAGCCTGAAACATCAAGACAGACACGCAAAATCATAGTTAGAAGTGGTTTCAGATAAATGTAAAGAGACTTGGATATCTAGCATAAACATGTTCAAGTCGGTCAGAGCACCAGAGATTATTTGAGCAATGCAGCTACCGTCAGATACAAGCAAAAACTACTTAAGGATTTCTGCGTTTCAAACTATATGAATCACTGCTCGCTGCGAACGCACCATCTCCATGGGAAGCATAGAGCGTGTTTCGATCTTACTTGAGAGCTGAGTGAACTACAGTTGATGATTAGAGACGGAGAAGGGGAGACATTACTGAAATACTTACCAATGAACCCAGCATGTAAGCCGGCCTTCATATCATCATCAGTCTTATCCATGGTGGACTGATACGATTCCATAGCTGCTCTAAAACTTCCTGCTCGAAAGAGTGCATAACACTGTTGCTGGTTTGCAGTGTGCCACAAGGACTTGAGATCCCAGCCAAAGAGCTGCGGAAAACACGCAGTTGAACATGAAAGAATTTTTGGTTACATCACATTAACGTACCGCAACAAATTCATCGTATATCACATGAATTGGTGTTTTGTAAAAGAAAGTGCTAGCATTGACGGCAGCAGTGAAGTGTTCGACAGCTTCGTTGTGGCGCGCCCCATCCAACGCAATATTTCCCAGTTGGACGCGTAGGTAGGCCTAGTTTACGAACGGAAAGAGAAATCAATCAGAGGGCATGAATGTGCTGTGATTGAGCGCATGATACTCACCTCTACGACACGACAAGTAACAGAATCAACATTGGGACATGTAGCTAGCTCTCCGATGCGCAGCATTGCCTCTTGATGTTCATCTGCATTGAACAATGCAATGGACTAAAAACCGCAATGAAGGACGAGGTATGTTATGTTAGAAAATATTACCTGCCTTGATCAAGAAAAGAAAGTGATCAGTCTTTGAATCTCCGTTTGTGAACATAGATGCGAGATCAAATGATATCCTTGCGGCCAGAACCTGCTGTTTTCCGCAGAGGGCAATGCCCTCGGCGATATGGCCTGCAAACGATGGCTGAATTCTGACAGACTATACCATTATGGAAGTTAACTTTTGCAAGGAGGTCATGATGGGTCGGTAAGTCTCACCTGAACTGCATCATAAAGCGCTTGGTCCCAGTTGCATTTTCGCGCCATAATAAATGCGCGATTAGCATAGGCAGTGTGAACATTGGTGCCAGCGTCAATATCTATATTTAGCACCAATTCAGCGGCAGGCAAGTCCCCGACTATGCACGCGTTGCGGACTGCCGACTTCATAGCGAGGATCTGCGTAAATCATGTTCACATTGCGTTATAAGAGTCGAAGATGGGAACATGCCTTGAAATCAGAGTAGGCTTGAGTCTTGGCATAAAAGGCAGTTAGATGATGGAGGGGCGGGAAAATAACAATAAATTTACCTGGTGCGTCACCTCCTCCTTCATGAGGCCATCCTTTGGACCATCTTTTGATAAGGTCGCATCCTCAGATGTTGGCCACTCCGAGATCTTTTCATCCACACCTCCACTCAGAATGTGCTTGTCATCCGCAGAGAACGTGACGCAGTTTACCTCCCCGGAGTGCTTGAATATAGCAATGGTTTGTCGATCTGAGAGTCGCCAGAGGCGGACACAGTTGTCATGAGATGCGGAGGCAAGGAGAGTGCCGCTAGAGTTGAGAGAAATGGCGTGGATATTCTCGAAATGGCCCTTCCAGGGATCACCGATCTGCTGCCAGGTGGACGTATCCCACTCTCGTATGGTGGGATCTGCTCCATTGCCCCCCGAGAGAAGCCGTTTGCCATCAGGCGTCCACGCGAGTGAGTAGTTGAATCCTCCACCGATCGTTCTCGTCAACTGAGCGGAGAATGGTATATAGCGACCGTAGCAATTGTCATAACGACTAAGGTAAATTTGGATATTGTGGTCTGTTGCAATCGCAAGATAAACGCTGCTGGACGGAAAATACCGAACGCAGCGGACATTTCCGCTGCAACTCAGTGAATGTTGCACCTGCCACGTTGATGTGCTCCATAGCTTCGTGGTGGTGTCGCATGACCCACTGGCCAGCGCCTCGGAATCCCATGAAAAGTCAAGCGAAAATATCCAACCATCATGGACTTTTTTGATCGCTTGGTTGCGTGGTTCCCCAGTTTGGCCATGCCAGGCGATGAGCTCTCCGCTCTCATCACCGCTTGCTATCCATTTCCCATCTCGTGAAACAGCCAATGCTCGCACCCGACTGCGATGCCCCTCCATCTTCTTCAACATTATGCCTGTTTTCAGGTCCCACAGACGAAGCATCCCGTCATACGAGCCCGTGACCATGCGTTCATCGCGGCAAACCGCGGCTGCGACCACGCGATCCCCGTGATCTTCGAATGTTCGGGTGGGTGTGGTTCTTGTAATGAGTGCCGTCATTTTAGTGGGGCTGCAGTACAGTTAAGGTGGACTTGGTGCGTGTGAGGTGGCGATGGGGTCTTGCTCGAAGTTGTAGAGGTGCGTGTGATGGGGTGTTTTAAACCTGCTTTATACCATTAACTTCTTACTAGACGCTCAAAAAACACGAGGCTGTTATCATAAGTACGTTGCTTGACGATCTAAACAAATGAGTTCATGCATCCAAATCATGCCGCCACAAATTTCCACATCAGCCAATGAGTCCGATCATAGTCATTTCAGCGGTGCACGCAGCAGATAAGAAGACAATATATACAGCTCACTTGATTCACTTGATTGGCTATACCCTCGATTTTTTATCCAGTCATTACCCAAAGACGTAGTATTCCACCTTATTTCTCCCGGTGCCATGTTGGGCTTCTGTTCCCCGGAATGTTCGTAGCGGAGATTCTATGGTCGTGGGTCTTCCTTTGATCACCTCGGATTGTGAGTATTATCATGTGGGCTCATATGGGCATGTGGTGAGCATCGAAGATAATCAATAATCAATCGTTTCGAACTCTGATTAACGATCGTCAAATAGGTATTTACTATTCATTCCAAGTCGGCTATGATTGAACGTTGGATATGTTCTTGCTCTCATCCTCTCAATTCATGCCTAACTTCCACAACATCTTACACCACCGTTGTATGGAAATATGTTCATCCCCTCAGCCGTTCATTCCTTCCTTGGTGTGTGGGTACACTTGCTTCAGCACTGTTCGTTATTGTCCATTGGAATGTGGAACTCGTCGAAGTTATGGTTTCACTCCAACACTACTATTAGGACTCGTTTTAGAGCATGAGGGCAGAGTGCAGGAAGAAGCTCAGTATCTTATGTTTACAACGAGTTAGAATACACATTTGATCGCGCTTAGCTCACAGCAAGACAGACACGCGAGACAAGGTACAAATGAATATTGCTTAATGATCTCCATGTTTCAAACTATATCATTAGTCACTCGCTGCGAGCGCACCACCTCTATGGGAAACGTAGAGCGCATTTCGATCTTACTTGAGAGCTAAGTGAAGTGTAGTTGATGATTGTAGATCGAGACGGGGAGACATCACTGAAATACTTACCAGCGAACCCGGCATGGAAGCCGGCCTTCATATCATCATCAGTCTTATCCATGATGGACTGATACAATTCGATGGCTGCTCCAAAACTACCTGCTCGAAAGAGTGCATAACATTGTTGCTGGTTCACGGTGTTCCATAACGGCTTGAGGTCCCAGCCAAAGAGCTGTAGAAAACACACAGTTGAGCACGAAAGAATTTTTCGGTTGCGTCTTATCAGCGTACCACAGCAAATTCATCGTACATCAAATGAATTGGCAATCTGTAAAAGAAAGTACTAGCATTGGCGGCGGCAGTGAAGTGTTCAACTGCTTCGGTGTAGCGCACCCCATTCAAGGCAATGTTTCCTAGTTGGGCGCGTAGGTAGGCCTGGTGTACGAAGGGCAAGAGAAATCAATTACAGCACGTGGATCAGGTGTGATCGAGCGCATGGTACTCACTTCCACGACACGACAAGCAACAGGATCGACACCGGAACACACAGTTAGCTCTCCAATGCGAAGCATCGCCTCTTGATGTTCATTTGCATTGAATAACGCAATGGCCTAAAAACCGAATGAAGCATGGAATATCTTGCAAAAATATTACCTGCCTTGATCAAGAAAAGGAAGTGATCAGTCTTTGAATTTCCGTTCGTAAACATGGATGCGAGGTCAAATGATATCCTCGCGGCCAGAACCTGCTTTTTTCCACAGAGGGCAATGCCCTTGGAGATATGGCCTATAAACGATGTCTGAATGCTGACGGACTATGCAATGTTAACTTTTGTAAGAAGGTCACAATGGGTCAGCCAGTCTCACCTGAATTGCATCTTGAAGTGCTTTGTCCCAGTCACATTTTCGCGCCATAACAAATGCACGATTTGCATAAGCAGAGTGATCACTGGGGTGAGCCACAATATCCAGATTTAGAACCCTTTCAGCGGTAGGAAAGTCCCCGACTATGCATGCGTTATGGACTGTTGAGTTCATAGTGAGGACCTGCATAAATCATGTTCACATTTGCCCGGGGTTATAAGAGTCAAGATGGGAAAAACATACCTTGAAATCAGAATGGTCTTGAGCCTTGGAATAAAAGATACACTTAGAAGATGAATGGTCGGTAAAATGAAAACAAGCTTACCTGGTGCGTCGCCTGCTCCTTCATGAGGTCCGAATCCTGTGAACCATCCTCTGGCAAAACGTCCTCGCACGTTGGCCACTCCGAGATCTTTCTATCGACACCTCCACTGAAGATATGCTTGTCGTCTGCAGAGAACGTGATGCAGTTCACCTCCCCAGAGTGCTTGAATATGGAAATGTTTCGTCGATCTGAGAGTCGCCAGAGGCGGACACAGCTGTCATGAGATGCAGAGGCAACGAGAGTACCGCTAGAGTTGAGAGACATGGCGTGGATATTCTTGGAATGGCCCTTCCAGGGATGACCGACCTGCTTCCAGGTCGATGTATCCCACTCTCGTATGGTGGGATCAGCCCGGTTGCCCCCCGAAAGAAGCCGTGAGCCATCAGGCGTCCACGCGAGTGAGTAGTTGAATCCTCCACCAATCGTTGTCAACAAATGGGTGGGAAATGGAGATGTGGGATTGTAATCGTAATCATAATTGTAGTGAGATGTGTAACGGTAATTCTGGTAAATTTGGACATCGTGGTCCGTTGCAATTGCAAGAAGTGGGTAGTCACTACGTGGCGAATATCGAACGCAATGGACATTTCCATTACAACTGAGTGAAACTCGCTCATACCAAATGTCCGTGCGCCATAGCTTTGTGGTGGTGTCGGATGATCCACTGGCCAACGCATTAGAATCCGAAGAAAAGTGGAGCGAAAATATCCAGCCGTCGTGTGCTTTTTTCAAGTTGCCAATTGCTTGGCGGAATGGTTCCCCAGTTTGTCCAGACCAGGCAATGAGCTCTCCGTTCTCGTCACCACTTGCTATCCAATATCCATTGGGTGAAATAGCCAATGCCCGCACCCGACTGCAATGCCCCTCCATCTTCTTCAACATTATGCCTGTTTTCAAGTCCCACAGACGGAGTATCCCGTCATACGAGCCCGTGACCATGCGTTCGTCGCGGAAAACCGCAACTGCGACCACGCGATCTCCATGATCTTCAAATGTTCGAATGGGTGTGGTGTCTGGAATGAGCACCGTCATTTTAGTGGGCTGTAGCACAGTTAAGGTGGACTTGGTACGTGTGGGGGTGATGGGGTCTTGCTTGAAGTTGTGGAGGTGTGTGTGAGATGGGGTGTTGTAAACCTGCTTTATAGCATCTAGACGCTCAAAAGACACGAGGCTATTATCATAAACACCTTGCTTGACGATCTAAATGAATGACTTCATATGTCCAGGTCATGCAGCCCCATATTTCCACACCAGCCATACATTCAATGGGTCCGATCATGGTCATTCAGGGGTCTACGCAGCAGATAAGAAGATGACATATACAGCTCACCTGATTCATTTGATTGGCCATACCCTCGTTTTCATATTCAATCGTTACCCAAAGACGTAGTATTCTACCTTCTTTCTCCCGGTACCATGTTGGGCTTCTATTCCCTGGAATGTTCGTAGCGGAGATTCTATGGTTGTGGGTCCTTTTATCACCCCTGGTTGTCAGCATCATATGGATGTGTGATTTGCAATGAGCCCATCGAAGATAATCGATAATCAATCATTTCAAAAACAATCATTGAACAGGTACTTACTATTCATCCCAAGTCAGCTATAATTGAACGTCAAATTCGGGGTTTTGAATCGATGAATTGAAGATGAGTTATATCTCGGATTTCCCGTGGTCGAGGATGGCAATCGGTATGGCGATTACCTACTGAATGGCTCCACAATTTGCGTATAGGCTTCTTAACCCCAGACCTAACATAATACATATATGGTTTTCGTGCTGGGGACGGTCGAGTTCAATGTTTTGCAGAAACCATGCCACTTTTGACATCCATATGACGTTTTCTTGGATGCCAAGTTGATGGCGGCATCGGTCTTGCTGTCTACTGGAATGTGGGAACTAGTCGAGGTTATGAGATGAAGTTTCACTCCAACAGCACAGGGCTCGTTTAGAGTATCAGCATCAGAGAACCGATGAGTCCTTGACATGGTAGCCGTGTGAACTATAAGGGGACATAATTCTGCTCCTGCTACATATCACTATGTATACTGTGGGAAATGTGAGTTATCGGCACAAAGCCATGGATGTCCAAAAATCTAAATTATCATGAGGAGTTCGCGACAAGGTCATAACATTGCACCATCGCGGTCGGCAATGTATAATAGGGTAATCAGCTCATACTTGTTGAATAATATCATATTCCCTTATTCATGTTTTGAACTGCAAGATTATTTAAGACTTTATCATGGAAAGTGCCATTAGCGCTTGTCATCCAATCCACATTCATACGAGGGTTTCTGACAAGGTCACGACTTTGCACCATCACAATCAGCAATGTATGATAGCGTCATCAGGTTCTACTCGTCGAGAAATCTCACATTCCCTCATGTATATTAGGTTTACAAGGCTATATGGTGGGGTCCAGATATTGCCTCAATTACAATGTTATCCAATATCATGCACTTATTGCTTCTACAAGTCATGAAGCGAGGCGTAGACCATGCGTTCATGACAGTTGGAACCTCTGAAAGACTCACAAGTCGATGCTCTTGCATGTGGAACCTACTAGTAGTAGTACCCAGTTCATGCGCTCACTGAGTATTGACTCAATCAACTTCAACTTGAAGGACCTTCATGCTGATTCAGTTTTAGCACGCACCAAAATTGTTGGGTCAACAACTCCTAGATGTAGTAGTAATCCTGCGGTACACCTAGAGAACTTCTCTTGTTCTGTCAAGATAAGATAAGTCGAACTTGAGTAACAGAATATGATTAAGAGGGAGGGAGTTTTAGAAAGAGAGATACTCAAGCTTGCTGCTGTCCTTGTTGCCATGCCCCTCACCGTCCATTCCCTCTGAGTCCACTTCCTCTTCACTAATGTCTTTGTTGAGTTCCTCATCATCCTCGTCATTGCTGTCCTCTTGTTCATCACCACATTCTTGACCCTCACCACTGTCCATATCCTTGTCGTCATCTACAACTTGAACGTCCATGGCTTTGGTCCCTGCCATTGAATCTGTACCACTGAGAGTGTCTCGGGTGATTCTCCAAAGTGTAACTGGGTGGCCAATGCCAAAGTGGGTATAGTGCATAAACATGTCTCTATGTCATATTCCATATATTTGTGCTTCTCATCCAAAGTTCTGGATGTCAGATCCGATCAGATCCAATCCACAGATCCATACCGGATCTGTCACAATAAGCTTCTTCATTCATATCCTGTTCATATAACATTAAACACTGCTTATTTCCTCCATTTAGTATATCTTCCCTTCCAGTATATCGGTTATGCTTACTTCCAGCTATGTTTACTGATCCGTTAACCTGTGATTAACTTCTGGCCTATGTTTGACTTGTAATAAGCGTTGCTTATACATTGTGATACTTTGTACATAGCATTTCACTTAGTTCTATCATATATAAACTCTTGTATATGTCCTGTAGCACCCCAGTTTGAATATCATCTTAGATTGTCCTCATTCCACTATCCGGACTCGAGTCTTATCAACTCTTGTCACCCTCTGAGACTTAAGGATTGTATCCAATAGTCTAAATGCATCCGCCTCTATCTTCGGATAGTCTATACTCTGTTAGCTTCTAGTCTTAGACTTGTCTAGACTAGCCCTTATACTTCTGTCTGATATCCGGACACCCTTTGGATAAGTATACAATACTATTCCTTATCTTCGGATAGGAATACAATACTTGCTCCTACATCTGGATATCATACAATAATCGTCCGGACCTTCGGATACGCTATGATAGCCATCCGGATCTTTGGATATGATACCTATAGTATTCTGAAATACTGGGCTATGCTCAGGAAAGGGGCACAGCGTACAAGCTGAGGCCGAAGCCCTTTGGATCTGAACCTAATTGAGTACGACCTTAACACTCTATCAACAAATCTGGTTCAAAAGTTTTGTCAGGATTAATGCAAGGGTAAGAGATATTTACACTTACATCCCAACGTAGTGTTCCTCCCAATCATCTAGCTCCCCCATAGGATGTGCAAGTGACTTCCTGTGGCAAAGTGAACTTATACCGCGTCCAGAGTGAAATGCCGGAATAAAGTGTGCCCCTCTAATGACTTGCCCTGGATTGAGAAAGCCAAATACATCTTGGTCTGATTCTTCCACAAATGCAATCTTCGGAAGGCAAGCATGTTTCATGCCAGATCTATGGCTCCACAAGGGTGCCAACCACCTATGGTGCATTTCACTTATGCGCCACTACTTTTGTGCAAAATTTCTAGCATCATGAGAAAAAGTCCCAGAAACTTTCTGTCTTGTAAAAATGCTTAGATTAATGGTAGGAATAAATTCTCAAGAGCAATTGTCCATCAGATGAAATCTGAGCAAGATAAAATTTTGGCCATGGCTCAAATTGGCGGTGGGGCCAAGATACCTGCAAAATTGGGGTAAAACAAGTCAAAAAGTCCCAAAATTTTCTCATGCTTATACTAATGCAATACTGAATACTAAATTTCCAAGCAAATTTTTTGTGAGTGTGCACTTTGTCAGCTTCCTATAAACTTAAAAAACTTATTAGACTAGTAAATTCAGCCCCTTTGTAACCATTCCACATTCTGGATACTTGAATTTAATCTGTACATCTCCTGTATTCCAACAAGACTGGAGTTGTGGACGAAAACTGAACAGTAACTCAGGTACACTTTCTATATTTGGACTGGGGTTAGGGTTGGGCTGGGTCAACCTTCAATTTGGCGGTTGCCCCAAAGTAGTGGCGCATAAGTGAACTGCACCATAACCCATAGAATGTCCAGGTGCCACTTCACAGGTGGATACTCATCTTTAATCCATACCTCCATATGATAGATACCTAATACTCGGGCATACCAATATGGGTGCTTAGGGTTCATTTCTCCTGACAGCACCATAACATCCCCGTGAGTTCAGGGGTTGATGACATCATACTCATGCCTCAAGTCATAGGTGGTGTAGTACACCTGCATCGTTTGGACTGAGTATATCACATTGTTGGGGATGATCACTGAGTTACATTCCTGGTCAGTGAAGACATGATCACAACAACTAATGTCTAGCTCCTGCAACCCATAAAGGATATGATCTTTTAATTTTGGTATGAATTTCTGACAAATGATGACACAGTAAGTAACTAGTATAGGTGTATCTAACATAGCCTTTACCTTGACAGCTGGATCGCCCTTGTGTTGCTGGATAAATGTGAATATGTGTACTACATTGTTGCGATTAGTCGCAATGTGATGATGCCTTTCTGAAGACATTAATTGGGGGGCATTGGCTCCTGATTGATTGCCAGAGGACGAGGTGCCTCCTACTTCTGTCCACCATAGAACACAACACCTGCATTCATGCTTTGCCAGCTGTGCTGGAGTGTCTAATTTGTTTGTTAGTGGATAAAATGCTTTTAGGGCTCTGTGAGCAAGCTCTCCCTGGGCAAATTTAACTTTAGATACGTAGTGGGAATGCTAATGGCACATATGATCTGAGTAGTAAAGAAATCTGTAGTGCCAAAGAACTGGATGGTTCTCACATAATCTCCCATTGCATGAAATTTATAGGTACTTAAATTAAACTTCTTCGGCCTAGCCCCACTCGATCCTGCAGAGGTATTGTTAGCTTCAGGATGTTGGGCGGCCTTTCATTGGCATGCTGCTCTCTCTCTTGGCAATTCCACAGCATCAAACACAGCACAGGTATAGCCTTGGAACTTCCTTAGCATCCCAGACAGCTTCTTGAAAGTTTCATCCAGGAAAGTGACAGTGGACTCTGAGTGAAGCCTGAGTTTAGCAAGAGCATGCCACTGGGCAAATCGATACAATAGAGATTGTATTATCGCATCATGGTGATTGGGAAACAGCCCTTCAAATGCTGGAATGGCACACTAAGAATGTGTCAGTGTATGAGACAGAAAATAAATAACTAGCAAACTTGTAAGATATCTTCAAAGTCGTGTGCTGCCAATCTCTTTATCTCCAATGTGTTATTTGAAAACTTGCAGATTACACCATTGCTGAAAGTCGGAATATCTCGAAATCTGTGGAAGATCAGGAGATGACTACTAGTTAGCAAGTAACAATGCTCCATGTGAACTCTTCATACCTGCTGTCCAGAGTTGCCACCAAGTGACTGCCCCCAGGGATGGCATAGAGCAGCCTGATGAGGTGCATAAATGTCACTTTCCAGGTGCCCAATTCACACTCATGCATGAGATCAACCACGAGCATGCCAAATGCATTGAGGCTAAGGGGTCCAAGCTTTGTGACAAACTGATTCTACAGTAGATCACATGTAGTCTAATATAAAATGTAAGGAAGCAGAGTTGCACTCATGAGAATAGGCACCAATGAGCCCTTGCCAAGACTATGTTCTACCTTTACACCATCAACAGTATGTTATGAACTGGGATAGATTCTAACAACCTAGACTCAGAAGAGAGTCTTTGTGGTTGAGTCTGGTCTAACGACACAACGACAATGAAGTCTGCTTGCGAAGTTAATAGCTAACGACAAGATACAATCTTGGAGTTAGGTTCAAAGGTTCAGACTGATGAAGAGGAGTGCTCTAAGTCAGATATCGATTCAGACAACTAAGCTTGGAGGGCTTAGGCGAAGGAAGTCAAGTTATCAGGTAAAACCCAGTAAGATTAAAGTGAGGAACTATGTAGTACAAAGGCGCGTATTTATAATGAATCCTAGGAGAGATTTAGGGCAGGCATAACAACAAGAAACGACTACCTAATTAAGTATGTGTGCGCAGCAAGAGATAAATGATCCAAGAAGGGAAATGTAAGTCATCTAGCGATGGCAGTAAACGGTCGTGATGTAATACAATGAGTAAAGAAAGAAAATGAATAGGAGGCAAGCCTACTGTAACATTACCCTGTTTTTATCGTGAAGTCACCGACTTCATCAATCAGTATTATCGTAAAGAGTATGGTCACAGTCGTAGTCATAGTGAAGAAGAGCGTCTTGCTCTTCGGTGACACAGAGGTCCGCAGCGTCTCAGTCAGCTTCCCAACGAGCAAGGGCGCTATAGAATTCTGGGTCTTTCCAATTGATAGGAAGGACAGCTTCACCCTTAAGCTGTTTACAGAAGATGGAGAAATGGCCTGGTGCATAGGCACAACAGACACAACAGTGATACTTTGGGCAATTCTTGTGACAATGCCCAGGGTCACAACAGTGACGGCAGACAAAGTTGTTGTTGGGATCAGTGGTTACGATGGTGACGTGGGGTGTGGTATCGGGCATCGGGGATGCAGAACGTTCACGATTGTGGTTGGTAAGGTCAGGAGGGGAAGGAGCGGAGGCACGTGTGACTCTCGTTCTACGGGTGTTTCCAGAAGAGCGTCTACGATGCGTTCTTCGGAGGGGGTGGGCTGGTTCATTAAGTGGAGGAGCCGTTTCCTGCAACACTTGCAATGCAGCCATCGTCGAAAGAGACATAGTGCATAAGCCAGGAGTAATACTCTCAGGTGAAGCGGAAGTAACACTTTCAACTGGCGGAGGTACAGGAAGAGGTGTATCAGGGGAGTGGGGACGCAAGATTGGGTTCTTAATAATTCGTTCGCATACTTCGTGGACAACTTCATGAATAATAGTTTTAGTGTCATCAGGCATAAGATGTATAGCGAGGTTCCTAATACACCTCTGTAAATGAAGGAGGATGCTGGTGTGGCGAGGATTGGGGAGGATTCTGGCGGTTCGTTCAATGAGCTCAGCGGCTCGGACAATGTTGATGAGGAGCCCGACAGCTGTAGTGTCATGCTGGGCAAGGCGTTCATCGATATCTTTGGAGTACTGGATGTCAAGGCACGCTGCCTCGATAAGAGTCTGGTTTTCTACCTCTTCTAGGATAGCGAAGTAGTCAGAGGAGGTAGTGGATACAGGTGAAGCGCTCTGTGTAGCGCATACTTCTTGGTTAATGAGGTCGGTGGAGTCAAGGGTTTTAGTGACGGTGTCAAGGTAGGAATCAAGCGAGACAAAGGCGGATGCAAGGTCGGAGGTGATGTCGGAGGAGGAGCTCATAATGAAGTTATTGGTGAGGGCGAGGAGTTTGAGAGCAATGAACTTGATAAGGCGAAGGTAGTCAGAGAGTTGCCAAACGATGTCACCGGAGTACATTGGAAGAGATTAGGTGAGTTTGTGCTTCTTCTTATACGCTTTCATTATCTTGGAGGTGTTACCAAGATTCTCTTCTGGGATCCACTCATTGTTGGCTGAGGAATAGCCGACCCAAGATACGAGATAGCATCTTTTTTTACCCGTTCCTTTATGGGCAAGAATAGCCTCAACTTCATATTCTTCTTCCTCATTGATAATATCAGGTGGTGGTTCTAGGAAGTTCGGACCGTGTGCATCAGTTTCGCGATAGGACGATAGTTCCGAAGCATGGAACGTGGGATGGATTCGCCATTGTTCTGGGAGTTGGAGTGTGAAAGTAATTGGGCTGAGTATGGCTTTGATCTGGAAAGGTCCGTATTTCTTCGGTCCGAGCTTCTTCTTTGGTATCGGGATGATCAAGTTCTTTGCTGATAGCCAAACCTTATCGCCAACTTTCCAAGGTGTATACTTTACTCCGTGAGATCGTTCTCTGCATAGCAATATTGTGACAAGCGATGGCTTCTTCTCAAGCTTTCTGCAGAAGTCTTACGCATTCTTCAGCTGCTGGAACCAACAATGATGCTAGGGTATGGGGTAGTGATCTCGGGTTGTATCCCATCATAAGATAGAATGGCGAGGCATTACGGGAATCATGCTTTCTGTGGTTGTGAACGAATTCGGCGAGAGGAAGGTGTTCGACCCATGTCTCAGGGTTGGTTCGGCAATAGATCCGTAAGTACGTTTCTAGTTCCTGGTTGAGGCGTTCGGTTTGTTCATCAGTCTGCGGATGATAAGTGGTAGAGGGTGCAATGGTGTAATCGAGGAGTTTGGCAAGAGCTTTTGAGAATTTGGAGATGAACTGAGGGCCTCGATCAGAGATAATCTTATCGTAGAGTCCAAATCTGCGGTAAACGTGCTTGAAGAAAAGTTGTGCTACGCCCTCTGAGGTGATGGTTTTCAGGCAAGGAGTAATAATTACCCCCTTCATAAGGCCGTGGTCGACCACGACCATAATAGAATCAAATCCACCAGAGGGAGGGAGATCCGTGATGAGATCGACCAATAAGGAAGCGAAGGGCACGGTAGCAGTGGAAGGAATGGGAACAAGGGGAGGGGTCACCAGGTGGGTGTCTGCCTTCATTTGCTGACAAAGGGCGCAACCCTCAACATATTTCCGAACATAGGCACCAAGGCCAGGCCACCAAAAGTCCCGCTTAACAAGTTCTTCGGTTTTAAAACGACCGGGATGCCCCGCAGTGGGGTGGTCATGGAGATGTCTAAGCAGGTCATGGCGAGCGGCAGGGGAGATGTAGGCACGATCCTTGTAATACAGGATGCTGTCGACAATCTTCCAGTTGGACAGCGCCGATTTCATAGGGGGGAGACAAAGGCCATTCAAGGCATCGGAAGCAGTGGAGAATATGGGGTCAGAGGAGGGGTCATCCATAGAAAGGGCATCGTGTAGTGAGTCGTCAAGAAGGCGGACAAACATGGTATCAGGGAGAAGAGTGACGTCTGCATTATCCGAATCCATAGGGTGGTGATCCAATCTTCGAGACAACGCATCAGGGGCAGCTAGCTTAGTTCCTGGAACGTGGTGAAGTTCAATGTCAAACATGGAAAGGATCAACTGCCAACATGCTTGACGATGAGTTAGCTTCTGGGCTGTACGGAAATAGAGCAGATTCTTATGATCAGTGAATACGATAACCGGGTGTGGGTTTCCTTCAAGGTAATGACGCCATTCGGTGAGCGCACGGATGATGGTGAGCAATTCTCTATCAAAGATCTGGTAGTTTCGTTCTGCTGGGTTCAGGGACTGAGACAGGTAGCCGCATGGATGATACTGTCCGTTATCATCAGTTTGAAGGAGTACTGCTCCAGTAGCCACGAGGGAAGCGTCAGTTGCAACTGCGAATTGGCGAGTAGGGTTAGGGTTTCGAAGGACCGGTTGATGAAGGAAACAATCTTTCAGGGTCAGAAATGATTCATTACACGCATCAGTCCACGAGAATTGGGTATCTTTCTTCGTGAGATCTATTAGAGGTCGTGCAAGGTCAGAGTAGTGCGAGATAAAGTTTCGGTAGAAGTTGCAGAATCCCAAAAAGGACCGAGTTTCTTTTACTGTGGTAGGGATGGGCCAATCTCTAATTCCATCGAGTTTAGCGGGGTCCATGGTGATGTGGCCTGGTTTGATGATCATGCCGAGATATTCCACTTCTTCGGCATTGAATGTACACTTTTCTGGTTTCAAAAATAACCTGCTCTTGATGGATTATCTCCAGTATTCTTCTAGTCTGGCTTTGATGTTCTTTCAGCATTTTTCGAAAAGATAAGAATGTCGTCCATGTAGATTACTAGCCAGCCTTCGTTAATCTCCTGCTGGAAGGTTCGATTCATGTATGCTTGGAATGTAGCTGGTGAGTTACAGAGGCCGAAGAACATGACATTGGGCTCGAATAATCCAAATTCCGTAGTGAAAGCCGCTTTCCATTGATCATCAGGGTGGATCCGGATGTTGTTATACCCAGATCAGACATCCATCTTAGTAAAATACCTGGCGTTGTGTAGTCGAGCAATTAGCATGAGAGGGAGAGGGAGTGGATAAGAGTTCTTTATCGTCCAATCGTTGATGTACCGGTAGTCTTGACAGGGGCGAAGTTCTCCACTCTTCTTACCAACGAAGAAGAACCCACTCGCTTGGGGAGACTTCGATTCGGAGATAAAACCTTTCTTCTTATTCTCATCAATAAATGCCTTGACCGCTGACCGTTCCTTTTCAGATAAAGGGTAAATCTTCGACGTTTTCGGGATAAAACCAGGTTTTGTTTCAATACAATGATCAATTCCGGGTCTTTCTGGAGGAAGCTGATTAAGGCCATCTTTAGCGAAAATGTCGCGGAAATCATGGAGATAGCTGGGAACCAATTCTTTGAACGATTTCTTTTTCTGTTCTACCTCGCTATGTGCTCCTGCGATGGCGAACTGCTGGGCTTTATTGCTGAATTTCATCTCGTTCTTGGAAGTACCATCTTTAGTGAGAGGGGAATTGAAAGAAACATTCTTGATAAGGTGCATCTCCATTCCATCTTCTGAATATTCGATAAGGACGTCTTCGTCTTGTAACTGATAGGTGGTGATGTCGGTGACCATGGGTTCGTAATTTCCCCAGATATCTTCTTTAGTATTGAAGACGGGGGCCGTTTCTTCTGGAACCATCATCTCCTCATCGGGAATCTCTTCGATGGACGCGGAAGGGTAAGTTGTGGAGTCAATACATTCAGGTGTCACTGGTTCGACTTTCGTCGGAACCGTGGAGTCAACGTATTCAGGTTTCACTGACTTCTTGAGCTGGGAATGCTCGTATTTCGGTTTCTTCTTCTTGAAAAGGAGGGGCAATCTATTCTTTTCTCGTTCTTTATCGACATCTTCTTCGATTAGGTCGGACTTAGGAGTTCTAGGTAGGGAAAGTGTTCCCGCCTTCCATCGGATGGTGGGATCCATGGCCTGTAACCACGGGATTCCTAGTAGAATCTGGTTGCATTTTCCGAGGTGCGTGACATTGAACTTGCCAATCATGGCACAATCATCTATTTTTACAATCAGTACACAATAACGCGTAATTGGGCTGCCTTTGGTCAGACTACCATCAGCGGTGGTTACTCTGAAGGGTTTAGAGAGTTGGTGGGTTCGGATTCCGTGGAGTTGACGAAGTCTTCAGAGATAAAGGTTTCTGCTGCTCCTGAGTCAACAACGGCGGTGGTTTCGATGGTTTTCAGACGAGTTTTGGAAATAAGGGTCATCGGAATGCGCAGTTCCTTTTGTTCTCCAATAGCCTGTACAAGTCTTACTGTTACATTGGAAGATACTGACGTCGTACCAGTCTTCCACATCAAAAATCCTCCGTGAGATGGCGATTTTCCGTCTCATCGTCCTCTTCTTCAATCTTCTCCTGCCTAACTGGGACCTTCTTCTTCTTTTTCTCCGGGCAGCTATTGGCACGATGGCCACGCTTCTTGCACACGAAGCATGGGCCTTTGGCCATGCAATCGGCACGTTCTTCTTTGTCTAGATGGTCTACGTCCATTGCATCATCGTCCTTCTTCTTAGGCTGGGGGCGATAGTTGTGGTATCGGTTGGCACAGGTGAGGGCGATGGTAGTCTTACCACGATTAATATTGCTATCAATCTTAGTGATGGCGGTAATATACTTATCAAAATCAGTAGGGATTTCTCCCATGAGATGAATGGTGTTCACGAGGTCGTCGTTTAGTCCCAGGTTGAACATGTGGATAAGAACGTGTGATTCCTTGACGTTGGCTACTGCTACGAGTGAGTGAAACTCGGCGACATAGGACGTGAGACTTCTTCCAAGCTGTTTGAGCTTCTGGATCTTGTTGAGCGCGACTATGCTTGCATCGGCGGGGATAAACATCTCCCAAAATTCCTTTTCAAAGTCAGCCCAAGTTCCATACTTGGCTGTCCTTCCTTCGCATAATTGGTAAAAGGTATCCGACCAAGATGAGGCTGTCCCTTCCGTTGTAGGTATCACAACCTGGCTAGGCACTAGCTATAATAATGCAAAACCAGTATAAGTGAGTCTCAGCTCTACCTAGCTGCTATACTTGCAGAAGCAAGAGCGTTCGACCCTAAAGGGGACGCAAGGAAAGCGAAGATCCACAAGTGAGTGCTGATCAACCCTAATCAAATGCGATGAAACGCGAAGAAAACGCGAAGGAATGCGGTGAAACGCGAAGAAACACGAAATGCGCTGAAGGCGCGTGCGGGAAAGCGAAACGCGATGGTCGCGCGAAGCGTGGGAAAATAGCGCGCAAAGTGCGCTAGTGTAGAGAGGGCGTATAAAGGATGCTGGGATGTGAACCAAGGCAAGGAGGATGGATGCTGGACGGATAATAGATGGATAATGTGATTGCCACTAGCTATAGACGGATGCTAGGGACTACAACGACGGATACATGCACTGCATGGAACTAACTGGTGATAGATGGTGACTGCCAGAAGCTAAGTTGTAAAAAACAATCATGGCAACTCTAAGTTGCACATAAGCGCCTTCCCAGGGCTCGGAAGCGAATCGGGAGCGCTCTAAGTATGTAAATGATGTAATGTAAGGGTCCATAACGAAATACTAATCGTATGATGCCAAACATAGTCAGATATAGTAATAAATGGAATGCGACGCACCAAGGAACTGGCTGGACAATGGATGGATGCTCCTGCGATGATGCGCACTAAATCACGATGAAACGCGAAGATGCGCGATGAAACGCGAAGATGCGCGATGGAACACGAAGATGCGCGATGGAACGCGAAGATGCGCGATGGAACGCGAAGATGCGCGATGGAACGCGAAGATGCGCGATGGAACGCGAAGATATGCGCAATAGACCGCGAAGATGCGCAACTATGCAAACTAAGCGCAAGCGTGGGAATGCATCGCGCGAGTGCGGGAAAGTGTCCTGGGTACATGATGGTGATGTTGCGTTGTGAAGCCCAGTGGTCATGAGCCGTAAAATAGGCCAATACCAGCCTGTAGAGAATTGAGTCTCTACACCGTCATATAGGCAAGGGCGGTGACTACCTTTTTCTCATCAGTGGAGTAGACCATGGTGTTAACAGTAAAGTACGCTTTTACAGAATGCAACCATCGTGAGGCTTTTCTGATGTTACCATCAAAGGCAACGGGGGCTCCGGCGCGGAGTTCGACTTCTTTAGTGATGTGAGACATCCTAAGGCTGGGGTGGGCTGATAGTTGTTGAGGAGGTCTTTCTTCTGGGAATTTGTCTGAAGAGGAAGTTGAGGTAGAACTCAAACTATCTTCAATATCAGTGGGGATCAGGCGGGGTTCGGTGATAGCCGACTCAGGAGCCATGTGAAATTCTTCTTCCGGAGTATCCAGTTCTTCTGGTTCAGGATCTGGCTGGGTAGGGTCTTTTTCCCACCAGAACATTCTCTGCCAAGAGCTCGTCTTGGACTGGTATCAATAAGGGGTGTCGCAGATGGCGACGGTCAGATCAGGACTTTAATCTTTTGTTATGAACTGGGATAGATTCTAACAACCTAGACTCAGAAGAGAGTCTTTGTGGTTGAGTCTGGTCTAACGACACAACGACAATGAAGTCTGCTTGCGAAGTTAATAGCTAACGACAAGATACAATCTTGGAGTTAGGTTCAAAGGTTCAGACTGACGAAGAGGAGTGCTCTAAGTCAGATATCGATTCAGACAACTAAGCTTGGAGGGCTTAGGCGAAGGAAGTCAAGTTATCAGGTAAAACCCAGTAAGATTAAAGTGAGGAACTATGTAGTACAAAGGCGCGTATTTATAATGAATCCTAGGAGAGATTTAGGGCAGGCATAACAACAAGAAACGACTACCTAATTAAGTATGTGTGCGCAGCAAGAGATAAATGATCCAAGAAGGGAAATGTAAGTCATCTAGCGACGGCAGTAAATGGTCGTGATGTAATACAATGAGTAAAGAAAGAAAATGAATAGGAGGCAAGCCTACTGTAACACAGTACTTCCATTATAGATGAACTTGTGAGCCTTTTCAACTTTTGCCAGAATGTATACCCAAAGGTTCGTCATTCGCCTTGTCATATCCCTCACGAGCCTGAGAGAATTGAACAAGTCTTTTGGCATGAAACACTGGTGAAGGCACTAAGTGACTGCTGCTTGCACAATCACTCTCTCAATGTGGGATCAACAATGCTGCTGGTGAGGCAGAATGTTGGGTCTTGCTGCACCTAGGCTGCTATGCCTGAGACAGACACGTTTTACCCTAAAGGGGACTGCTACTGCACACAGAACCAGATATATGAGAGACCCTTGTAGTCTGAAGGATGTGCAAAGGTGTGAGAAGAAATGCGAAAGAATGTGAAAGAAATGTGAAGGAATGCAAAGAAATGTGAAGGAATGCAAAGAAATGTGAAGAAATGCAAAGAACACAATGAGAATGTGAAGTGCGGGAAAGTCGTGCTAAGGTAAGCGAAGCGTGGGAAGGCCCGCGCTATAAGTGCATGTTGTTGTGGGAAAGTGTGGATGGAATGCAGAGAGTAAGGAGTGATATAGAGGGGTGGATAGATAACAGATCGACGGATACACAAAGCAAGTGCAATGCAAAGTGAGTGAAAAGCGAGGTCTGATTAATCTAGTCTAGTCCGATAACAATAACCATTGGTAACACAAAGTGCGCCCTAATGGTGACTACTACTTCAGAGTAAAACCTGATAGTGAGGGAAGTATAGTAAAGGGGAGTAATGGGGGATAGTAGTAGTGTGATCATCAAACTATATACTAGACAAAATTGCATTGGACGTGGAAGGGATAGGAAGAAAATGTGCTGATAGTATGTAATAACATGTAATAATGCTGCAATGCTTGTTACAACCATGAGGCAAGGAATATGACATACCAATGAGGTGGTCGGACATGGATAGGCGCTCCTGGATGATAGGCGATGAAATGTGATGATGTGCAATGTAATGTGATGAAACGCGAAAATGCACGAGAATGCGCGCTAAGTGCAAGCATGGGAATACATTGCACGAGCACGGGAAAGCATTGCGCCTGTGGCATGTTGTACAGGAAAGTGTTGCATGATATACCAATGGAAGTGGAAGTCATTATGTGAATGATAAATGGACTGCTTGTGTGAATATGCCCATTATGTGCCCATAGAAATATGAGTCCCTACATCAGGTTTTGCAGGAATCTGGTGCTTATCATTGATTTGAACGTAAATGAAATGCTGTACCGCAATGCGCTACTAAATACCAGCCTTGGGCTGGCTGGAATCCCACCATTTCTCCAATTTGGAAGTCTCAGGTAAAGTGCTTGAAAGGCTGTGTGCCAAGACTTTACACTGCCTGAATGCTGTTCTTATGGCTGTGTGCCAAGACTTTGCACTGCCTAGTTGCTGTGCTCTAGCCACTAGCCCTAAATTAGACATTCTTAGTGCTCTCTTATTGAATACCTTAATTCTGAGTTTGTTCATATTTACAGATAACACATTACTCAAATGATGTTGTGTTTATTTACAATTCTTCAAAGCAAAATTCCCTACATAGACATAACTATGTCCAGATGTAGAGTTGCTAATGTTTAGATGTTGGGGTGTTTCTGTAAAAGTATCTCAAAAGATGTGAAAATGTGTGAGAAAATTATGAAAGGTGTGAGAAATTGCTGACTAATGAAAATTAAAGGGTTTTGAAGCTGTTTTCTGACCAAGATAAGTATTTTTGTGAAGAGATAAGTTGTAAAGTAATGTCTGTAGGCTCAGAAATTATTGAATAAAATTCTCCTTTGATTAGGAAAATTCAGGACAGTATAGTGGACCATTATAGGGAGCTTGTATAGGGTAGAAACTTAGATGAAAATATGTATATGACCATGTACAAAGCATAATTTGTGCATGTCATCATACTCAATTAGGTTCAGATCTGAAGGGCTTCGGCCTCAGCTCGTACGCTATGCCCCTTTCCCAAGTATAGCCCAGTATTTCAGAATACTATAGGTATTGTATCCGAAGATCCGGATGGCTATCATATGATATCCAGATGTAGGAGCAAGTATCGTATACTTATCTGAAGGTAAGGAATAGTATCATATACTTATCTGAAGGGCGTCCAGATATCAGATGGAAGTATAAGGGCTAGTCTAGACAAGTCTAAGACTAGAAGCTAACAGAGTATAGACTATCTGAAGATAGAGGCGGATGTGTTTAGACTATCGGATACAATCCTTAAGTCTCAGAGGGTGACAAGAGTTGATAAGACTCGAGTCCGGATAGCAGAATGAGGACAATCTAAGATGATATTCGAACTGGGGTACTACAGGACATATACAAGAGTTTATATATGATAGAACTAAGTGAAATGCTATGCACAAAGTATCGCAATGTATAAGCAACACTTATTACAAGTCAAACATAGGCCAGAAGTTAATCACAGGTTAATGGATCATAAACATAACCAGAAGTAAGCATAACTGATATACTGGAAGGGAAGATATACTAAATGGAGGAAATAAGCAGTGTTTAACATTATATGAACAGGATATGAATGAAGAAGCTTATTGTGATGGATCTGGTATGGATCTGTGGATTGGATCTGATTGGATCTGACATCCAGAACTTCAGATGAGAAGCGCAAATATATGGAATATGACAGAGGATGTCTTTGGAGGACTCCAGGCCTTTGGCTTTGACTTGACCATTGACTGAAATAGTGCTGCAACTGTCTGGCGGTGTTGTTTGCAATGGGATGCTTAGACTTTGGGACAGTGTGGTGCTTACATGCGACTGCCAAATGCAATGCATTGTATGTAATAGTCACTTTGATATCTTGTGCAGATAATCAGGAGAAATATTCACAGCACAACATCAATGGTTAATACTGATTGTGTATATGATATGTCAAGAACACTTCAGGACCTCTGGTTTCAGTCAACACACCCACCCATGCATCTACACCACTTAATGAGTCTCGTAGCAGTAGGGGATATGCTATTTGGCACAATCTGCTAGTTCCCATCTGTCCGGATCCAGAAATCACAGATCCGGACAGAACAAATCTGCTAAACCCATGTCCGCTGTAGGTATCACAACCTGGCTAGGCACTAGCTATAATAATGCTAAACCAGTATAAGTGAGTCTCAGCTCTACCTAGCTGCTATACTTGCAGAAGCAAGAGCATTCGACCCTAAAGGGGACGCAAGGAAAGCAAAGATCCACAGATGAGTGCTGATCAACCCTGATCAAATGCAATGTAAGCGCAAGAAAATGCGAAGAAACGCGAAACGCGATGGTCGCGCGAAGCGTGGGAAAGTAGCACGCAAAGTGCGCAAGTGTAGGGAGGGCGTATAAATGATGCTGGGATCTGAACCAAGGCAAGGAGGACGGATGCTGGACGGATAATAGACGGATAATGTGATTGCCACTAGCTATAGACGGATGCTAGGGACTACAACGACGGATACATGCACTGCATGGAACTAACTGGTGATAGATGGTGACTGCCAGAAGCTAAGTTGTAAAAACAGACATGGCAACCCTAAGTCGCACATAAGCGCCTTCCCAGGGCTCGGAAGCAAATCGGGAGCGCTCTAAGTATGTAAATGATGTAATGTAAGGGTCCATAACGAAATAATAATCGTACGATGCCAAACATAGTCAGATATAGTAATAAATGGAATGCGACGCACCAAGGAACTGGCTGGACAATGGATGGATGCTCCTGCGATGATGCGCACTAAATCGCGATGAAACACGAAGATGCGCGGTGAAACGCGAAGATGCGCAATAAAACGCGAAGATGCGCGATAGAATGCGAAGATGTGCAGTGGAACGCGAAGATGCACGGTGGAACGTGAAGATGCGCAATAAAACGCGAAGATGCGCGATAGAATGCGAAGATGTGCAGTGGAACGCGAAGATGCACGATAGAATGCGAAGATGCGCAGTGGAACGCGAAGATGCACAATGAAACGCGAAGATGCACGAGAATGCGCGCTAAGCGCGAGCGCGGGAATGCATTGCGCGAGTGCGGGAAAGTGTCTTGAGTCTGGCGTGTTATTGCAGGGAAGCTGCGCATAATATGTGGAATCGCTCTACACATGATGGTGATGTTGTGCTGTGAAGCCCAGTCGTCATGAGCCATAAAATAGGCCAATACCAGCCTGTAGAGAATTGAGTCTCTACACTGCGCCTACCTCGTCCGCTCCTAAAGCTCCAGATCTTAATACCAAGCTGGGTAAGGACGGAAAGCTTACGGTCAAGGAACGTCAAAGATGTTTAGATAAGAAACTAAGTTGACCTCTCGTGCTGCTAAAGGACATGCAGCCACGGTCACTCCTGAAGCTAAACAGGAGGCTTCATCCAAAGCAAAAAAAATTGTCCGCAACCCTCCTAACTCCACACGGGATGAGGGTCGTGTTGACTTGACTCATGCTAAGGAGTTAAGACTCAACGCTGTTGTGCTTTCGAATCCGACTTCACTTTGTCCATACGTTTCACTTCTGGACTATCCTAGTATCTCTGAATTTCCAGCTCTTGTAGATTGTGGTTCCTCTCATTGTTTTATAGAAACTAGTCTTGTCCGAAAACAAAAACTCCGTACATATCCGATTCCTCCTATTCCGCTCTGCTTGTTTGACGGTACTTGTAATGCTACCATTTCCAAAGCCATAGATCTCTCCATCTGTTTCTCTTCCGGCAAAGTTACCTCTGAAACATTTTACATTACTCCTTTGGATTCATCTTGTCTTATCGTCCTTGGATATAGCTGGCTTTCCCTACACAATCCGTTGATTGATTGGGTGACAGGCAGCATCGACTTCCGGACGACACCTCATAGAATGCCATTGACCCCTCCGACGTCACCTCCACTTCTGGATCCCATTCCTACAGTGGAACCTCACCCTCCGACTTTGCCAGAACCATCTGCTGATAATCCGGTTCCTAATATATCGCTAATCAATGCAGTAGCCTTTTGCAGGGCCTGTAAATTAGAAGGATCCACTCAGTTCAGCATTTACCTTCGTCCGTCCGGAGTAAATCTCTGCTCCGCTAAGCTTTTGTCCGAAGGTCCGGACCTATGCAGAGTACCTTCGGATTATCATGAGTTTGCGGACATCTTCAATAAGGGAAAGGCTAGTCAACTTCCTCCTCATCATCCATACGATCTCAAGATTGATTTGGAGGAAGGATCTGCCCCACCCCTTGGAACTATTTATCTGTTATCCCCGATAGAGCTTGAAGCTCTTAGAAAGTTTCTTAATGAAAATATCACTACTGGACTCCTCCGTTCCTCTTCCTCTCCTCATGGAGCACCTGTTCTCTTTGTCAAGAAAAAGGATGGTTCCTTATGCCTTTGCGTGGACTTCCATGGCCTCAACCAGATAACCAATAAAGACCGATATCCGTTACCTCTCATATCCAACCTATTAGAATCCCCTAGCTGCGCCAAAATCTATATGAAGATCGACCTCCATTCCGCTTATCATCTCGTCCGGATTGCGTCCAGAGATGAGTGGAAGACTGCCTTCCGAATGTGCTATGGTTCCTATGAATGGTTGGTTATGCCTGAAGGTCTCACCAATGCACCAGCCACATTCCAGCGGTTTGTCAATAGCATCTTCGCCGATATGCTAGACATATGTGTTATCGTCTATCTGGATGACATCCTTATATATTCCCAAGACCTCGCATCCCATACGAATCACGTCCGAGAAGTACTTCGATGCCTCCACAAGCATCGGCTCTATGCCAAACCTGAAAAATGCGAATTCCATTCCACATCTGTGGAGTACCTTGGTTATCTCTTATCTCTGGACAGCCTTACTATGTCTAACGAGAAAGTACAAGCTATCGTAGACTGGCCAGAACCTTGGAAGGTTATGGATATCCAATCCTTCCTTGGATTCGCAAATTTCTATCGTCAATTTATCTATAACTACTCAGATATCGTAGTTCCGCTTACGCAGCTTACCCGCAAGGATGCACCTTGGAACTTTTCGGATGAGTGCCGGAAATCCTTTGAAACGCTCAAGAAAGCTTTCACTACGGCTCCAATACTAATGCATTGGATGCCAAACATTCCTTTGATTGTGGAAACAGATGCTTCAGACTACGCTATCGCTGGCATACTGTCCATAGTATGTCCGAATTCTGAAATCCATCCAGTAGCATTCTATTCCAGAACCCTTACCCCTCCGGAACTCAATTACAATACCCATGATAAGGAACTCTTAGCTATTCACGAGGCTTTTCGGACCTGGTGACACTATCTAGAAGGCTCGTCCGAGCCTGTTGATATTGTCATGGACCATAAGAACCTTGAATATTTCGCGACTACCAAACTCCTCTCTCGCCGTCAGGCTTGTTGGTCGGAATTCCTCCACCAATTCAATATGATCATCTGTTTCTGTCCCAGAAAACTTGGAGCTAAACCGGATTCCCTTACTAGACGCTGGGACGTCTATCCCAAAGAGGGGGATAAGGACTACGCTCAAGTTAATCCTCATAATTTCCATCCTGTATTCACATCCGAACAGTTAGCTTCGTCCCTATGAGCATCAACCTTAGCATTCCCAGTGCTCTGCGCAGCTGTGCTTATGGATATTGAACAGCTTCATAAGGATATCTTATCTGCACTCCCTAATGACCCTATCGGATCTGCACGCATGTCCAACCCTCCGGACGATAGATGGACTGTGGACAATAGTGGTTTCCTCCATTGTGATAATCGCATCTACGTTCCAGAATCCAATGACCTTAGGCTTCGCGTCCTTCGGAATACCCATGACCATCCGTTATCAGGACACTTCGGTCAGAACCGTACCCTAGAGCTTATCCGATGTGAATATACCTGGCCTGGTATACATACCTATGTTAAGGACTACATCAAATCCTGTACTACCTGTGCCCGAGCCAAGGTTCCGAGACATAAGCCATTTGGATTACTGAAACAACTCCCCATACCAGAAAGACCTTGGAATTCCATATCCATGGATTTCATTGAACAACTTCTGGACTCATCCGGCTATACAGCCATCCTCGTTATCATTGATCGTTTGTCCAAGCAAGCTATATTTGTCCCAACCCACAATACCATTACCTCTCCGGATCTCGCTAGATTATTCCTGCTTCATGTATTCTCTAAGCACAGAATCCCTTCTCATGTTACTTCTGACTGAGGTACGGAATTCATATCCCATTTCTTCCGTTCTCTAGGAAAGGCACTCGATATGATCCTCCACTTCACATCCAGATACCATCCAGAAGGAGATGGACAAACGGAATGAGCCAACCAAACCCAAGAACAATACCTCCGCATCTACTGCAATTATCAGCAGGATTACTGGTCGGAACTCCTTCCATTGGCAGAATTTGCATATAATAACACTCCGAGTGCTACCACGGGAGTTTCACCATTCTTCACCAATAAAGGTTACCATCCAAATGTATCCATTCATCCAGAACGTGACCTCTCATCCGCCCTCACCCGTGACTATGCTATAGACCTTAACGAACTACACCTATTCCTCCAAGAAGAAATGTCTCTTGCACAGAAAAGATATCAAGGACCTGTGGACACGCATCGGATACCCACTCCAGACTTCAAAGTTGGAGAACAAGTATTCGTGAAAGCTAAATACTTCCGTTCCACTCGTCCGTCTAAGAAACTATTGGAAAAGAACTTAGGTCCATTTGAGATTATAGCTTGTCTGGGATCACATTCCATTACCGTCCGACTTCTGGATTCTATGTGTTCCGTCCATCCTGTTTTCCATGTGTCTCAATTAGAACCTGCAACACCAAACACCATTCCTAATCATATCCAACCCCCTCTGCCTCCAGTAGAAGTTAATGGAGAACCAGAGTATGAGATATCCGAAATCCTAGACTCTAAGCTAGACCAATGAAGAAGACAATGTCAACTCTTATACCTCGTCCAATGGTCCAAATATGAAGGAACGGACAAAGAGACTTCATGGTTACTAGCTACAGAACTCGGAAATGCGTCAGAACTAGTATCGGATTATCACTCAGCATATCCAGACAAGCCTGGTCCTATTCAAACTGAAGTATACAAATTGTACATAATGGAAACTACAAGTACAAGTAGCGGAAGTTAAGAAATCGGATCTGAAAATATCTACATCTCCATAGACTCCTCATCCCCTCCAGATCTGCCCTCCTCACTTCCGGATGCATTTTCCATCTCCTCATCACCTTCCTCTTCCTCATCCGGACCCATCCGAGCCTCATCTGAAGCGATCTGGGGGTCAAGCCTAAGCTCCTTGAACAAAAGGGCTTGGAATTCCCTCTGTTGCTGGAGGAACAACTCCAATCCAGAACACATCTGCTCTGTGGCAGCCCTACTTCCCTCGGCCACTTCAATACTCTTCTCCAGGAGAGAGTTGGTCCTAGCCAGCTCCGCTACTATGTTGTTAGCAGCAGCAACCCAAGCCTGGTCATCATACTCCATGTAATCTGGAGCCTCTGGAGTGGGACTCTGCTGACATTTCTTACCCTTGCCCCTGGGGGAAGGAGATCCAGCAGCGCACTGCCTTTTCTTGCCCTTGGAAGCCTTGACAGTTCCGGGCCGTCCAGGACAAGTGGCCTTGTCCTTCCGGCAAGCGTCACAAGATTTGACCTATCTGGATGTCAAAAATGCGGATCCGAGGCTTCCGGACAACTCACCAAAGGATTAGTACTGCATCCGTCCATTGACAGATCTGTGCCCTTCTGGAGCAGTGTGCTGTCATGCATGGTATGAACTCCATACCATGACATATATGATAAGTAATATAGAAGGAGATGATTAGGGAAGTATACTAGGATATATTTCTCACTATCATAAGCTTAGTTTCCTATTTTTGATTCATTTATTTACTTGTATTTGGAGTTTTCCATCAGTTTCCAGTCTCTTTCTATTTTTCAGCCACTTGATTACATCAGTGAACCACTCAGATATGTTTGTAAGCATGTCATGTGACTGGTAATAATCTGATTTGTAAGGATTCTTCCATGACTCATCATGTTTAGTCATGATTCGTCATGCTTTGTAAGATTTTACTGTGCTTTGTAATATTTTACTCATGTACTTTAGTAAGCAGCTGATTCAGCACACCAAAAGGCTTGGTTTGTAAGCATATTCTTACCAATCCAGTGATGACTCATTGCTTAGTAAGGATGGTTTCTAAAATGTATATAAGGACTCCATTCTCACACAATAATTAAGTTTTTCCTTTTCCATTCTTCTCTCAAACTGTGTGAGAGTTTGTAAGAATTTGAACAGGTGTTTTCCCCTTTCTGTCTCCTAGTGTGAGATCCAGAAGAAAGTGAAGGCCCAGTGTTGCCTTAGAAAACCGTGGTATAATCCAGTCAGATTAGTTGTATACTATCTTACAGGGATCGCCTATACAACAGTCTATCATATTCATATATTCGTTTTAGTTCACATTCTCTCTTTTTTACAAGAAGGGAGACTCATATTATCTAGCCAGCATTAGCAGAGGTCTAATATTACCTACTAGGTTCAGAGTAACCTGACAAAATATATATACTTCCTCACTATCAGAAGAGACCAACAAAGAAGGTGATTCATCACTCTTTGACCACCCACGAACAGCACGTTATCAACCAAGAAGTAGAAAATCCATTGACTGTGAACTTGAGGCAGCTGGCACCTGTAGTCTTATCGAATACAATTGTGATAGTCATTGTATTCTGAGCAACCTATAAGACCCTCAAGTAACAAGACAGTGCGCAGGATCCGTCCTCCTTAGTAGACATCTTCTGAGTCTATCCAAAACGTTAGTGAAAGATTAGCAAATGGATCCGAAACACACTATTTCCTTAACTATTTCCTGACGCCTTTTCTCTTCCGCTTGCTGGATCCGGATCTCCACTTGCCTCACTTTCTCCAGATCCGCTAAGCGCTTCCACTCTGCCTCTTGAGCCCTCAAAGCCTCTTCTTCCATCCAGGCCGCTTCTTCCATGTCCAAAATCTGTTGCCTAAGCTCCTCAAGCCTAGCCCTAGCGGATTTCTGAGCTCCAGAGTTGTTGCCAGACATTTTTCAAGTTAAGCTAGTGTGTATTAATAAGTGGGGGGTAGGAATCATCTGTGACGCTTTGACGTTGGTATATCTGTGGAAATCCGAACTCAGCAATACTACCATCATTCTTCTCCATTGATTCTCACATTCCTTGTCTGGACCGGATCTACGATTCTTGGCCTTCTAGGGATCGGCCCTAAAGGGGGGATACTGTCATATCCCATACATTTGCGCTTCTCATCTGAAGTTCCAGATGTCAGATCTGATCAGATCCGATCCACAGATCCATACCAGATCCATCACGATAAGCTTCTTCATTCATATCCTGTTCATATAACATTAAACACTGCTTATTTCCTCCATTTAGTATATTTTCCCTTCCGGTATATCAGTTATGTTTACTTCCAGCTATGTTTACTGATCTGTTCACCTGTGATTAACTTCTGGCTTATGTTTGACTTCTAATAAGTGTTGCTTATACATTGTGATACTTTGTGCATAGCCATTCGCTTAGTTCTATTGTATATAAACTCTTGTATATGTCCTATAGCACCCCAGTTCGAATATCATCTTAGATTGTCCTCATTCTGTTATCCAGACTCAAGTCTTATCAACTCTTGTCACCCTCTGAGACTTAAGGATTGTATCCAATAGTCTAAATGCACCTGCCTCTATCTTTGGATAGTCTATACTCTGTTAGTTTCTAGTCTTAGACTTGTCTAGACTAGCCTATATACTTCCGTCCAATATCCGGACGCCATCTGGATAGTATACAATACTATTCCTTATCTTCGGATAGGAATACGATACTATTCCTTACCTTCGGATACGCTACGATAGCCATCTGGATCTTTGGATACAATAAGTATAGTATTCTGAAATACGGGGCTATACTCAGGAAAGGGGCACAGCATACGAGCTGAGGCTGAAGCCCTTCAGATCCAAACCTATTTGAGTATGACCTTAACACAGAGAAGGAGTATGATACATATGATCTGCCCAGTGAAGAGGCTGCTCGTGGACGTCGTAATTCATGCAAAGCAGCACAGGGGCGATCCAACAGTAACATTCATGAGGAACCTTCAAAACGCTGCAGGCATTTCAATCTTTGAACATATAAACTTCATGCACTCGGTGACTATGTCAATACAATTTGGCAATTTGGTACTACTGACAACTACTCAACTATGCTGGTAAGTGACAGATTCTCGTGATTGTTTTTGTTGTACTAATCTATGTCAGGGTGAGCTTGAACATAGGTGTGTAAAACGCTTCTACCCAAGAGTCGGCAAGTCACAATTCACTTCTGGCATCACGAAGCAACAACGTTGCGAGAAGATCCTATTCCGGATGGCAGAGCATGCACCATCGGCAAGGGATAGATCAACTGACCATAAAAAAGGCAAAGGAAAACATTGGATGTGGAAACCTATTTCTTCTGATGCTCCATCATTACACTTCGAGGACTCTGAACAGCTCCCTTTCACTGACCCTTGTGCACATTACCACATTTCTACCAGAGTGCAATACTTCCTGAATATTCCTCAGTGGCTCAGAAAGAATGTGAATGATCCTGCCTTTACAGTGAGTCTTTCCTTACTTGACATCATCTCTGAGCAGCACTCACTAGAATGATCAGGACTTTCTTCCTTGACTCAAGGACCACATCATCTCACGATTAAGAGGACACGACTATGATGGTGACAAAATTTCTTTCACACCCACTGAATGTAGTCGCCTAATTTTTATCAATGACCGAATCTATAGACATAAAGTACTTCGTGTTAACTACACTACATATGATCTGCGACGAGCACAGGACTATCTCAACCTCCGCGTTTATGCTGATATCATGGTCCTGTCCCACAAAAACAATGAGGTTGATGTACATCCTTACTGGTATGCTCGGATCATTGGTGTATTTCACACATTTGTCGTTTTCAATGACACTGCCGTGGGCACATCATCACATGAGTCAAAGCAGATTGATTTTGTGTGGGTGCGTTGGTTTGGTCGTGATCTCGACCATCGAGCAGGCTGGCAAGCAAAACGGCTTCATCAGGTTGGCTTCATTCCAAGCTGTGACCCTGGAGCATTTGGATTTATCGACCCAAAACAAATCATTCATGGAGCCCACCTGATACCTGCCTTCGTGAAAGGTCACACAACAGATTTACTACCACCATCTATTATACAACATCCAAGCGAGAACGACAAAGACTGGCTCTACTACTATGTCAATGTGTGAGTCTCATTGCAATACATAAATGACAGCCCATAGTGTTATATAGATACATCAGTATACTACTATAGCCCTAAAATAGGGATACATCAACCAGTCTCATTATCTACTGTCCAACATGATGTATCACTGGATACATCCAAGTGTGACTCATCAAAATGGATTCTCAGCGCTTCCTAAACCTAATTCGAAGGGGTTGAATGCCATATATTGCACCTCCACCCCTACTGGGGGCTTCTTGACTGATCTGGGTGGGTCCTTCTCATCCGGCAGCTCACAATGAGATGGATCTGGGTCGTTTTGGTCCAGTAGAATGATGGAGAAGCGATGGTCATTGTGCCTGACTGGGGTAGACTTCAACGATGAAAATGAGTTGAACTTTGCAAATATTGTCCATATGTCATGTGACATCCTGATACTGGGGTTACAGGTACATTCGACTTGACGCATTAGTGCTTTCAATCGTCCCTCTCTCATACAAGGCTAGCTAGTTCTATTTTTTTTTACATCCAAGACATGTAGGTCGCACTCCAGATTTCAGTCCACCTTCGTAAGTATATAATAGATGGACCACTGTGGTGTTCATTCAACGTTCCCAAGTCTTAATGTCACGTGACTGTGTTTATGGCATGCGCGCATTGAAGTTTGAAGTGGCGAAGTGACTCAGTGCATTTTTGAAGTGGTGAAGCGACTCAGTGCATTGGTCATTGATGGAAAATATATGATTGTATTATTTAATAGCTAATTATGCTGAATATACAAAGATATGAGGTAACAAAAAATGAGGTAACAAAAATATGGAGGACAAAGTCCATGGTCCACTAAAGAGTTGCAAAATGCAATGCGCTATCATACCTTTTGTTTCCTGTTTGAAAATGTAAGTAACCAGGCGACACAGATGGAAGTAGGACCTTACTTCTGTTTGCGACTGGACATACTAGATTCCTGTGCCATGGTATGCTTCCCAGAAACAGTCAGTGTATTTTTGCCAATGCTATTAGTGGCAGCATTGTGCTTGGAGGGAATGGACACCCAACCAGTCCTACGGTGATGACAATGTTCGTTGTCATCAGGGGAGGGTTCAACACCACTGGTGGATGGCACATTTGACTTGTGCGGTAAGGGTTGCATTGTTGTCTTGGAGATGACTGGTGTGTTGAAAGGGGGTCCGGGTCAAGTGGAAATGGGAGGGGGTGAGGGCTGTAATCATGGCTCCATAGGACTCGCTGGCTGAGAATCATGGTGCGGGAACTGCACAGCTTATACTGGAACCTCTGGAGATGCAGGGACCATAAAGGCCGGATTGTCACCACCTGACACCTCAAATGCTGCAACCTTGGCAGCAAGATCGGTCTAAAAAGTGTCATTGAGATTCCAATCACCAGTCAAGTTTTCAGAAAAATTAAGTGAGCTCTGTTGAGCTGAATCAAATGGCAGGTGGGAGTCTAGACTAGTACTGGTGGACATGTCAGAAAAAGTCTGATCTGATTTGTCAGCATCCTTCATTCCATGTAATGCCGAGCGATTGCCATCAGATGATATATCCGATCGTCGTTGGGACACATCCTCCAGACCCCTTCCTATCTCAATCTCATTCGACAACGCGGGACTCTCAAACTCGTTCAACAATGCGGGACCCTCAAGCTTGGTCAACAATGTGGGAGCCTCGTTCAACAATGTGGGACCCTCAAGCTCATTCAACAATGTGGGACCCTCATTCAATGACGTGGGACTCCTTAGGTGTGCCCTTGAGTCCACCACATCAGCTGTTATGAATGAGTAAGTCAATAGTTTTTTCAGCACCATGCAACTCACAATATACTCAATACAGATGGTCTCTGAATGGAGACATGATACCTGTTTCAAACTCAGGGTATGCCTTGCTGAAGTTGTTTCCAAACTTGGTGTGACCCACGTGGAAACTTTGATTTAGGTCAGTGTTTAACTCTATTTCATAAGTACTGATGCACATGCCTATAGACGTCAATTGAGCCATTGGACTCTGGAGAAGGCCCACCCGCCAGGAGGGAGAATGTGAACCCAGTGGCTTCCACTAGCCCCTTGAGGAACTTGTTAGCAATAGCAGCAAGTTTTTCTATATTTCTATGCAGTCTCATAAGCTGATACACATCATAGTCGATAGGCTGTAAATTCTATTACCTTGCATAATTGTCTTCACTCCACGTTCCCACCTCATTGTCCTTTTGCGTCCGAGTCTTCTGATTCTTGATGTATCGCTGTACTTCCGCCTTAACCTCATCAGTCTCTCTGCTATAGAGGCTTGCTGTGTGCTGCTTCACGATGGCGATACACTTTCCATTCGTAAGTGTCTTGTTTTCTGCTTGCAGTAATTCTGCTTCAGCTTTCAGTACTTTGTCAGCTGTTTCCTTAATACATGTATGGTAATAGAGCTTGGAATATGCCTCTGCTTCCTGAAGGGAACGCGTTGGCTTCTCAGATTCGGTGACACTCCGCAATATGGCTTTGAAGACATCTGTAGCATTGGCCTTGGCTTGCCGATCTGCTTTTGTCATACCAAGACTATTTTTGAAGTGGTTTTTTAATTTCTAAGTCCCATTTGTGAATTTAAAGTGAGTGTTCACAATTAAAACACACCTCTTTTCGCTCATCACAAGCCTTGTCCATCACAAGCATCTCATCTTGGGTCAATGGTTCGACAGGGGGTAAACTAGCTGGCCTTTGCTCTGGGTATGCAATGAACCATGTCTCATTCAAGTCAGTGAAAAAGTTTGGCCAGTTTTTATTTTTTTCAGTTTGCTTTGTGCAGTACTTGTCATACCAAGGAGCTAACCATTCATCCTGTTCAGGAGAAGTCCATTTCCGGGGCACCATAATCTATATCATTATTCATTATAACAAGTACTGTCCTTCTGGAAAAACAATTCACATACATACCGTTATGGCGCTTATTTGCATGTGAGGGGGGAAATTAATTACCAAACCCTCGAAGAAGTTTAGCCTGCTATTGCAGCAATATCTCACGCACAGACCCATGAAGTCGGCATGTAGCAAGTACAATCTTTTACTGTTCAATTACATTAACTACCTACTTAGTGTCCCAGAGCGTCTGGAATATAAATTTTTTGTCTGCATATCACTGGTGAAGATCCATCCCCAACACCAATGCACAACAAAAAACATCTTCCACAGCACGGATCACTTCCTTTGCCTCCTTGGATGCATCAGATGCCTTAAGAAATTTTGGGCTCACGCCCTTGCGTCCTAATATATGCTGTTCTGTATTGTGCAACTCCTCGACAATCACCTCTAATGCAGATAGTGTCCCTTTAAGCCCATCTAAGTCACCAGTCTTGAGGTGGTCGCGTACTAGAGCATCTATCACCTGTGCAGGTGGTCCATCTAAGTACCTTGATAAGCAATCCCTTTTGTTGCTGTATAATTGAATATTTGATTGCGGCAAGAGAATGAAATTAGATCAAAACTCACGCAGACTTTGTTTTCTGGTGGCAGCTAACATGCTGTGAGCCCTGATTGTCGTAAGGATCGATCATATGATGGTTGATATCACTATGAATGACCTCTGAGATAAGCGGGTGCATAGATATCAACAATATGCATACCCGTTAACCTTTTTTGAGGGGAAGACTGGGGCATCTTGTGCTTTGTTTTCCCAATACTTCACTTTGAGTCTCGCACTGATTGCAGCTTTGTTCCTGGTTGAAAGTGAGTAACATACATTAATAAAAAGACAAGTGTCATGGATTGACCTTGCATAGTGTGTCCGTCGGTGCATCCGTTTGGCCTCTTGACATTCTTCTGGAGTGTTATAGAGTTTGGGCCGACCCATGATTCAAGGTTGTAAGTGGCTGAGAATCACGTAGTACATTTGGTTCATACCTTGTTGGACGTTTATAGGGCTTTTACTGGCTATATTGCTAACACCAAAATTCTCAACTCAAAGCTTGAATTTAAATATGGGATCACAGCATGCGCGGTCTTTGTATGGTGGATTGCCTTGCTTCAAACTACATAGACCAAGATATATAGGTAATGTAACGATTTACATTCATAATAGGTTGAGGTCAGGGAATTGAAATTCGACGCAACGTCCATCAGCGGTCCCACAACAGCCTGAGCAACCGTACATTGTACAAGCACATTTTGGATGAACCAATGCCCACAACATCCAGCTTCTTAAGTCCTATCTGATGGTCAATCATTCACCGCAATAATTGAATGAACTGTTGACTGACTTGTTTCCTTGCCTTTTCAGCTGCAAAAAGTTCCTTCTCTTCACTTTCAGTCAATGCATCCCCAGCAGGATGTTCAGGCCACGGCAAAGCCTGCTCGGGCCATTTCAGCAGCCATTCATCATTCAACCTTGCCCAGAAGGCAGGTGCCTTGCTGTGTGAAATTCGCAGTGTGTATTCAGTTAAGCATGGCATCAACCACGTGTGTTGCTCTTGTGTCGGTTGCCAATCTGACATCTGGGCTGAGTCCAATGTGAGCTCTAGCTCAAATGTTATATCAGAATCCATACCTTTTCAGCGACTTGGAGTTGGAGTATAACTGGATTGTGCCGAAGGGACCGGCAAGAAGTTGTGCAGTTGGATCATTTGAAAGGTCTGTTCATTGTCCATTTTGATACATCATTGAGTTTGGTTCTGTCCGCTTGGATACATCATGAATGAGCTCACCATATTATGGTGGCTCAACAATGTTTGGCTTGATAATAAGAGTGTGTTGTGACTGATGGTTGGTCGTCCCAGCAAAAAACCTTGCCTAGTGCGACATGTGCTTTCAGATCCCACTGGTGCATCTTCATGCAACATCCAACGCCACAGAATATATGCTGTTGATCCCACTGGGCAGATCGATCTACGGACAACATATCTCAATGGGACACCAGCTGGCGCTACCCCAGAACTTGAGCTTGGTGTCAACACTAACCTCTTCGAGGATCCTTGGAACAAATCTCAGAATGACACTTCATTCCTTGATACAGAACCTTGCAACATCACAGGTTCAAAAGAAATATGACCACGGACAGTTGGAGTAAGCTTGAATGTTAAAAATCTAGACTGAGAGCTGACCTCAATTGTTTCAACAGGATGACCCCATTCATATTTGGACCTCTGAACATCAAACTTATCTTGACGAATTGATCCGCTTGGAAGGATGTGGTGACACATGTCACTCGTGCCATAACTGTGGCAATTTGAATGCAGCATTTTGTTGCGAAGACTGCTTTTCTGTCACATTATACTGCCAGTTGTGTGTTATGAACCTCCACCAAAACATGCCCCTCCATTGGCTGAAGGTATGTTTTTTATGGACATCAGTGCTTTCCACTAATGCCATTGATTCAGAAATGGGATGACGGGTATTTCCATCCAACGACCTTGAAGCAACTGGGGCTCCGCATACAGCTGGGTCACAGCGCTGGTCAGCGCTGCTGCAAACCAAAACCAGCCTTTGACAATGACTTTACTGTCATCGATGTTCATGGAATCCACAATGTCGCTCTTGACTTCTGTAACTGTGAGTGTGCATCCTCACACTACAAACAGATCCTGCGTGCTCGCTGGTTCCCAGCAACATCCACAGACCCACGAACAGCTGCTACGTTTACTGTTCTCAAACACTTCCACTTGCTTTTGTTTGAGTCCAAGGTATCAGCGTTCGAGTTTTACCACTGCATTGCACATCGGAGTGACAACACAGGCATTAAGTCTATCAAGGTAACTTGTACTCTATAAAATTTATCCTGATTGATTTACCTATGATCATTGAAATTCATAGGATTGATATGCTGTTTTTTTGTGAATGATGGCAGAGTGGCACAACCTCAAGGCACTAAAACGGGCAGGTCATGGGCATGACCCAGCTGGAGTTAGCACTACCAAAGAAGGAGAAATCGTGGTTCTGTGTCCTGCCTGCCCTCACCCTGGCAAAAACGTGCCCAAGACATTAGAGGACATCTCACCTGGGAACCGGTAAGATTTACTGTCTCTCCTCCCTATTTTCAGCTGTAATCTGAACACATTCTACAGATGGATCTACTCACTATTTTTGGCTATTGACGCCAATTTCATCTGAAATGCCAACTGGTATCCAGTGATGACAGGGACCCTGGATTGAGCCAAGGATGGGGTTACTTCATCAAAGAAAGTAACTACAAGGTGTACCTTCAAGAAAATGCAAGTCTAGCACAAGAGGTGAGTTGAATGATTGTTGCTTACAGCCGTTGCTGATTTAAATGCCTTAGAAAAGTAATTGTGTTAGTCATAACGCGGTCAATATGGTGGACACAAAATCTTCCAAGGGACTCACAGCAATGGGTGTTGGCATGGTGGTTTGTGCAAGGCACGACATGCAGTTAGCGAATGGCGTTGAGGATCTTCAAAAAGGGGAAAGTGAGTACTTATGTCATTGGAAGAATGTTATCAGTTTTTGATTTCATCTGGGCAGATACTTGAATATGGATTATATTGTCTTCTCTGCACTTTCACACTTTTCGTCAATCCCATCCGTCAATTTCTCCTACAATATAGCATGTCAGTGGCACAAAAAACTGTGGCATCGTGTGTCAACTACTCTTCCCTTATGGCTTCATCCCAGTAGCACTCAACAATTCAGGTTTTTCATTCTGAAGTTCTATCTTGCAGCACACGTTGCAGCCTGCCAGACGACTTTTTCATTCAATTGGTCTCCTTATGTTGGACGAACCAATGGAGAAGCACTGGAGCGTGGTTGGGCCGATATAAACCGTGTTGCTGCAAGCACAAAGGAAATGGCACCCGGTACACGTCGAGATGTCTTAGACAACCATTTTGGGGACTGGAACTGGAAAAAAGTGACAGGTCTTGGTAAGTCTCGAGTTTTAAATGTTTATTCAGTGAATTGATTACTTTACAAGGTCAAACACTACTACATAAAATAACAGATGCTGTATATGCTGAACAGGACCATCGCCATGCCCTTGCAGACTTAGAGGGATCCATCAAACAGTCAGAGTTGGGTGCTGCATCACTCATGGCCTGGACTGAAGAAGTCATTGCTTGGGAGAGCGATCACACAAAACCCAACCCCTTCAACAGTCAAAGTCAAGGTAAGTTCAAAATTTTAGAGCGTGATTGATGACTGATCAAAATATTAGAAATGTCTCAAGCCACTGTTCATTTAATGCTCATTCAACAAGATGCAAAAGATTTGGAAGAAGGATCATCAATTTCCCTCCATTCAGAGGTGATGCCTAGTATCCTGATTAGCACAGGATTGGACATCGAGAATGTGCAGTAAGTGATGGATTGACTGCTACATACTTCCTACTTATTCCTTTGTAGACGACGTTTACGGGTAGATAATGCAGGTCTCACCCAACACTCAACCAACAATCAGCAAATGAAGATTCTGATTCGCAGAAATGCACTCCAATGCCGCATTGATTCATGGATTGACATACAGGTCCTGTACATGCCCTCCGTCGCTTGCTTCCATGCCACTTGTCTCTCTCTGTCTGATGAGGGCACCATTGATGAAACCACCAGCTGTCCAAAAGCTAAACTCGACTCTATCAAAGCCAAGGATATCCCACTCTTTCTTCCATCTTCCATCTGTAATCTGACAATGTGCGATGTGAAATTGCTCAAGGTTGAGTGGTCGTTATGCTTGGCGCAGGCTAATGATGCACTCAAAGAATGCCGCTCTCACATCCGTCTCCGCCACCAGCTTCTACACTTCAAGGCACAACAAATTCATGGACAAAGTCTTAACACTCGTGCCCAAAAAACCATTCAAGCGGTTGAGGATCGGTTCATTCTTAGTCATGAGAAGTATTGTTGTGCTCGGCAAGCTCTCACTCATCTGTCAAGGCAACTAGACCATGTAGGCTGGGAGCGCAAGTTGCAGCCATTGAAGAAGTCTGACCTTCAGCCAATGGGGGACCTTGGAGGTCGCACTCAAGGCACAGCGATCATGTCATGGATTTTGCATGTACACAGAATTCCTTTGGACAACGGTGACAGGTTTCAGGATTGTAAGTCATCAGTGATTACTTCTATTTTTATTGCTTACAGCACATCTAGCCCTATGCATTGAATGGTGCAAAACGAGGGCCAGATGCAACCAGTGGTTTGAAGAAATCCAACTGCTCTTGGAGGAGATGCGGCACATCTTGGAGTTTCTTGATTGGCAGACTAAGTGGTGGGAAGCACAGGTCACACTGCGTGTGGCTGAGCAGTCTGAGGACAACAAGGGCTTGGTGGCATATGCAAAACGGCAGGCTGCCATCCATCGATCCCTGTCTGCAAAATTCAGGGCATTGTGGCACCATGTGACCACTTTGGTAAGTGAAAATCTGGACAACATAGAGGCTAATGTACCAGCAGAAGAAGGTCCTGTTATTGATGCACCCCTGCATGGAGATCTCGATGATTTAGACTAATTAGCATGACTTTGCTCCTGTACCTTGATGTGAAATAAACCTGTTTGATCTGAATGGCAGCTAGATTCATTCGATGTGACTGCTTGGTGACTGCTTGCTATATTAGACACAAGGATACTTAAGCTACACGGATGTATCACTGAGCGGACAACTATGTCAGACGATGTATCCCTATTTTAGGCCTATAGGCCAAAGGGATACATCCATATGCCACCATCAGGTGTAAATGAAGTTTCATCCCTAACATATGACTAGTTTTGTTGATCGCGATATGTTCATGAGATTTCGTGGTGGTGGCATAGGACATCAAACAACTCGTGAAGTGACACAGTGCTTCCTCAATGATCGTGATCTGCTCAATGATATTGGACCGGACAGTGGAGGTATTGGGAATGATGATGACAAGATTGACAAAACTGGCATCAGCTCCTCCACTACTCAGGCTACTACTAGCAATGTCCTAGAGCTGGGGAATGATGAGCTGGAGTATGGTTACTCCGGAATTGAGCAAAGAGAAGAGGGTGAGGATGACGAGGATGGTGAGCAAGCAGGTGAGAATGAGGACGTCAACGAGGATGATGATGATGTTGTGGATGATGAGCTTGGTGCGGAGGATGGTGAAAACAGTGATGAGGAACTAGAAGGATTTGATGAGTTTTGACTTAATGCATAATTGGATGTATATTTTGTCATCAATTGTATACCCATTGATCGTGTTGGCATCACCGGCCATTTGCTTCACTACTGCTGATGGTGGAGTTGTCATTACAATGACAGATGCCTTCCAATCTCTTCACACACCTTTGATTGTGCATATGGTACATACATACAGTGCTTCTGTCAATCATTATACAACCTATGCACATTTCTTGTACGAGTTTTCATTTTGCACCTGTCTGCTATGACTAGGCATATAGGCTACAACCTCATGTATATGTTCACACTTCTGTCAATTGTTAGACAACCTATGCACATTTCTTGTATGAGTTTTCATTTTGCACCTGTCTGCTATGACTAGGTATACAGGCTACAATCTCACATATATGTTCACACTTCTGTCGATTGTTAGACAATCTATGCACATTTCTTGTACAAGTTTTCAATTTGCACATGTCTGCTACGACTAGCATACGAGCTACAATCTCATACATACCTTCACACTTCTGTCAGTTACTTTGCAAGGTTCGCGCACTTCGTGCATGAGCCTTACACTTTGCACATGCCTGCTAGAACTTGTACGCAAAATACAATCTCATGGATACCTCCACTCTTCTGTTAGTTACTTTGCAAGCTTGACCCACTTCGTGCACGAGCCTTACATTTTGTACACATCCGCTACTTGTGTACACGCTACATTTCCATGCTTACCTCCACACATCTGTCTGTTACCGTACAAGCTTCACACACTTCCGGTACAAGCTTTACATTTCAAACATGTGTGTTACTACTTGCATGTGTGGTACAATCTAACACATACCATCTACCAGTCTGCTCAGGGTTTGTAAGCCATATAAGGCAATAACTGGCCATGCACGCAGTCTGCTCTTTTGTTGATGGTGCTCCATAGCTTCACAGTGTTGTCAGATGATCCACTGGCCAACAATTCAGAACCCGAAGAAAAGTGAAGCAAAAATATCCAGCCGTTGTGGGCTTTCTTGATCACTTGGTTGAGTGGTTCCCCAGTTCTTCCGTGCCAAGCGATGAGCTCTCCACTCTCATCACCACTTGCTATCCATTCCTCATTTGGCGATACTGCCAATGCCCGCACCTGACTGTGGTACCCCTCCATCTTCTTCAACACTACACCTGTTTGCAAGTTCCACAGACGAAGTAAGCCATCATACGAGCCCGTAACCATGTGAAGTTTGTCGCAAAAAACAGCAACTGCAACCACATGATCCCCGTGATCTTCAAATGCTCAAACGGGCGTGGTGCTTGGAATGAGTGCCGCCATTTAGTGGAGCTGCAGCACAGTTGAGTTGGACTAAGTGTGTGGGGGGATGGCGTTTTGCTCAAAGTTGCAGAGGTGTGTGTGATGGGGCATTTTAAACCTACATTAACATCTCACTAGATGCCCAAAACATGAGGTTTTTATCCTAAGTACCTTGCTTGATGATTTAGATGAATGAGCTCATACGTCCAAGTCATGCTGCCGCAACCTTCTATATCAATCAACAAGCCTGACCGTGCCAGTTGTTTCAGGGGCCCATGCGGCAGATAGGAAGATGACATACACAACTCACCCGATTCACTTGATTAGCTATTCCCTTGAAATTTCATCAAGTTGTCTCCCAAAGACGTAGTATTCCACCTTATTCCACCCAGTGACATATTAGGCTTCTTTTCCCTGGAACGTTTCATAGTGGAGATTCTACGGCTTCCTGTGATCACATCTGGCTGTCAGTATCATCATGTGGGCTCATATAGGTATGTGTGATTTGTCATGAACATCGAAGATAATCAATAATCAATCGTTACAAACTCTGATCAATGACCATTGAATAGGTATTTACTATTCATCAGGAAATGTGCACATGACTTAATTACACTTGTAATTTTGAAAATTTGCGCAAAGTCGAGTAAGCTAGCAAAGCTGAGCTCAAGCCGGACATTTTCACTTGATGCGGACTTGATGTACTTCAGCAGATACATGGCTATGTTGCTATTTAAGGCACCAAGACACAAAGTGATCAAGTCAAGTAAGACAGGCAAGTTAAAGCTCAAGATGCTATTTCGAATGAGTTATGATCTACAAATTTGTTTACATAGAAACTGGCAAATGAATCTAAAGAGTTGTGAAATGTAACATGGTCTCCAATGAAACCATCACCAAAAATGGGTAGCAGGTGCGATGCGCAAATGATCGTGTCAAGATGTATAATGGAGAGCTCTCATGAGCCATCCTTGTGGAAAGAGGGACGTACCATCCACAGGCCAGTGTCGGTGTCTGGTTCATTATTGATACACATAAACCAGTGTATCAGTGTGCAGGGAAAGGTCTCACCGCTGTGACAAAATGAGAAAAAACACAGGACCCGCCCAACCTCCATCCTGTTGATTGAATCTTTGCTGCCAGTGTTGATGAAAACAGTGTCATAGCGAGGAGGACCTTTCTGCCACGATGGTACAGCACAGATGTGCTCGCGGCGCATTCCACCAACACCGCTTGGGTTGCTCGGAGCAAAAAATGTAGCGGCAGCTGAGTTGAAGATTTTGATAGGGCCTTCAAATCGTGGGCAGGCACTGAGGGGAACATCATCCGAGTTGTGAGAGTCGTCGGCAAGGAGCTGATCATAAAGGAAGAGTCGGACAAGTTGAGGAAGATCGGGGATGTCCATTTCAACCACCAGAGTACGAATATTGTGTGCACGAGAGCGTTCTTCATGTGTGGTGAGCAGATTACTAGTGCAAGAAGATCGAGGGAAACTTACGCAGAGTACATGCCAATTTAACGTCACTTTGTGCTCTCGGCCCTTCCAACACACCATCTCCAATTTCATCATGCTCCACCAAAGGATCCAGCGGGTTTCTCTCGCCATCATCATCATTTTGAGCACCACCACCGCCATTACTGTCCTGTGCATTTTCATTGCTCATATTACCAACTAGATCCTCTGAAAATAGCCATTAGTATGTCTATTGTGCGAGTGAATAAATGACATACCAAGATGACTGACAGCACATGAATTGAGCATTTTTCGTGCGGTAAAGTCTACTCGCAACGCAGCAATCTTGTCGAGACGTTGATTAGTGAGGAGCATCTGCCTGAGTGCGTTGAACTTGCTTGACTGCTGCCAAGGCTCTTGACAGCCTTAATATGCTTTGATTCCGTTATTGACGAGCACAACCCATTTGGAGCGCCGAACATGTGAATGAGCAGGATGTAGTGATTGAGTGAATGCTGACGTGGCAGGGAAAAGTTGGAGCAAACTCCTGTGTCTAGAAAAATTTGCCGGTACTGGTGAAAGCGCTGGAGTGCATTCAACAGCTTCTCAAGAGTGTCTTTGGTAATGATATCTTGGTGCACGATGTAGCAAAATTCAAGAAACGCGCGAAAACACCGAACAATGTCTTGAGGAACGTGTCCCTCGATTGCTGGAAGGTAGACCTTCATCAGGGCCTTCGAATTGTTGCCCATCCATTGTGAAAATCCGCGCCCTTCAGGGAATCAGCAAAGTCCTGCGAACGAGGGTGCTGCAGCTATGCTGATTGAATGACAAGAAGTTAGTAATGTGATTGAAAAGATAGATTAAAAAAGTACTTACCGATGGTCAATGTCATCAAGAATCTCTTTTGCGCGCTGTGAAAGAATTAATTTAGCTAGACTGAATAGACTAGTTCCACTTATCCTTATATGCAAGGGATGCTGAAACTTAAGGACTTAGTGACCTATAGCGACCTTATGGCAACCCAACAGCAATAGTGCACTGAGTAAGTCTGTAATTAAGTAGTGCGTTGGCAGGTGATTTGAGAACTGCGGTGGGCAAGGATATGGTAGACAACCCACTGGTACAAGGCACGGCGATATGAGTGGAGTGAGTATCGGCAAGCAATGCATTGGTGCAAGATACTGCTATAGGGAGGAGCAGGTATTGGCAAGCAATGCGCTGGCGCAAGAGGCTATTACTGGGGGTATTGGCAAGCAATGCGCTGGCGCTAGACGCAACTATAGGGAGGAGCGGGTATTGGCAAGCAATGCGCTGGTGCTAGATGCAACTATAGGGGGGAGCAGGTATTGGCAAGCAATGCGCTGATGCAAGAGGCGGCAAGGTGCATGCCTTATCAGTTTATAAGCGTGACTTTGCGAGAGTGAGGGCCCGAGTAGTAGCACACGACGGCGGGAACTTAATAGTGCGCGCGGACACAGAAGAACAATAGATTTTGAAGATTGCGCAAGCTATGAAAACTACTAGGTGACTCCGCTATACAACAGTTGCCCGTGGGAAGGGGAAGTGAGTAAGAACTATCTACTGCTGGTCCTTATATTGTAGTGCGTGAATGTACGGAAGGCATAGGCGAAACTTGTAGCGATGTAAGCGCGGCGCGTCGTATCTGTAGGTAAAACGGAGGATTGGTGTTGCACAACACAGGGATACATGTAATAAGGCCTGTGCCAGTAGCTTTAGCAATGATAATCAATGGGAATTGACGCACCAGTGGAGGTAAGTGGGCATAGACAGGACATGGGGGAGTGCAATACCAACATCAGACCGGATTCTGTGTAGGTGTGCAACAAGCGAGGCCAGTCATGGGAATTTATTCAATATCTGCCCAGCACTAATGTGTTTGTCACAGCACGTCTTTCCATGCTCCTGCAGTAGATACTGCTCAACCCATGCCACCAAGTGGTCCTTGAATGTGCCTTTGATGATTTGATGCAACAGATCCGGTGACAGGAGTTCGGAAATATCAGTGCGAGGGAAATCATTTGTAAAGGGCTGAAAAGTGTGAACAAAGAGAGAATGAAAGCTAAAGGAAGATACTTACCACTAAGTCACTTATAATCCCCCATTCCTCCCAAAGCATTCCATAGTCGAACTCTTCACAAAGAGTATCAATTATTTCTCGTCCGTGCAGCCCACCGCTAAGTCCATCCAAATTGTCAGGAAACACAAAGCACCTGAGGTATAATGTATTAGTGTCAGCAAAGTTATATCACACGTTGAAAGTGTCCATCTCCAAAACGGACAACTTCAGGAACAGACATTGCGGGCTTCAGCAATGACAAGATTTTCGACAGTGAACTATGGAAAAGTTGCTTCTTGAATTTCCGGAAGTGCGGGTCTTCAGCATATTTTTTTGTTGCTATAAGTTTGGTGTGATGAGCGTCAAGCAGCACATTATAAAAATAAAAACATACTTTTGGGGATAGCTAAGAAGCCAACAATCGCAACGGCATTGCGGTGCACATGACGAACATTGTTGTGGACATTTCCAATCAATGCATACAATGGGTAGTAGTCATTTTGTCCAGTCGCTACAGAAACAGTTGTTTTGTCGCTCCCAAGGATTATCAGGATGAATGTTGCACCGTGATTGCGGGGATCCTTTGCAATCTCATCCTAAATAACTAAGTGAGCTAAATAGAACTTGAAGCATTCAAAATGTGAACATACCGCTTGGTCCCATGCCCAGTTACCTGACATCATATTGTGCCATTGGCGCTTTGCATTGTCCCCATCTCCATTAAACTCTCGATATGGTACGTAGTCCATCTCATTTTTAAAATCCGGGTTGGCGAGCATATTGTGGATGACCATGTGTGGATCGCGAAACCATGCAGTATAAATTTTGCCCATCCATGGTGTGCTCCCACTCAAATCATTATCGTTAGCATTGTACTTCATAGAAAAACATTTCCATGGGACGTCACCAACTGGCGTGTCATCAATAGTTGAATACAAATCACGGTGATCTGCGAACGGAGGTGCATCGTTGTGTTTTTCAAGTGTGCGGCCCCACAAGTTCATAAGTTTGTCAATGTCACCTGCAGACATTTGGACCTTTGAATACAGAAACTCGGCTGTTTCAAATTCAAGTTGATTACGGTAAGGTGTCCAGTCGTCTGGGGATTGAGAGCTATAGGGAGGCGGAGGTGACTCTGGGGGAATAAAATTGCCAGCTTCATTGCATATATGACCTGCAAAAAGTTAGTGTGAGAGCTAGATGTCTTGAGTCTGGAATGAACCATCTAGTTGTTGATGATAGTCGTGATAGGTGCCACTCAATATTCTGTCCTCTGTCTCATCACTAACAGGCTGATAGTCCATCTCGATATCGCCATTATCCCAGGGGACCCATATCATGATGCGCACCAATGGTAGGAGGTTCGTTGGGATTTACAGGATGCAATTCGTGCAGGGGAGCTTCATGTTCCCTTCGCATTTCAAACAAGAAGCCGTGTATAGCATGCCGGTGCTGAGTGAGCCCAGATCTGTTCTTGAAAGTGCGGGAGCAACCAGGATGTGGGCACGGAATAAGGTTCATATTGAAGGTTTTGCGCTTGGAGCGACAGTTACTTGCAGTGTGCGTGGCAGGTGCAGCCTGGATGTAAGACATTGTGTGAGTAGTATGGCTTTGGGCAAGATGTCGTGGTTCTGAATGGATGAAGTTGCATCACTTGGTGGCAAAGTACATAATAATTCGCCACCCACAAAGTATTAAAAATACTCTACAACAAATTTTGTCTGTTTTATCTCGTCCTCGCACTGCAAAACTTGACCTGGTCTTGCCGCTTGTCTTGCTGCTTGTCTTGCATTCTTTTCTGCTGATATGGTTTCAACACATCCATCAAACACTACAAAAAGACCTGCACAAGTGGTCTTAGACACCAAGCAGAAACAACACACTCCAGCTCAAGTCAAAGCAGACAATGCCCACATCCAGAAAGCTAATGAGGACAAGGAAGAGATGACACAGAAGGGCATTCAACAAGTTGCTGCTGTGCAGGAGAAACTTGCTCTTCAAGAGACCAACACCTTGGCTCCGAAGAAACCATGTACTCGCCCCATTCAACGTGGCAAGACAACCACAGCAAATTTTCCCTCCGAGGCTGGACCTGCCAATCTATCAAGTCCAGTACCAGATGGTGGATCCGGTTTGGCTGGTCAGGGCATGATGGTGGACAAACCTCAAGTTGGTGACGATGACTGTGATGATGATCCTGGCCATGCAGGGAAAAGGAAACGTGTGCAGAAGACAGTGCATCGCCATGCTGTCAATGCAGCATGTGCTGTCCTTGCTTCACCATCAGTCGCTGATGGCAAATCTGATGTGAAGTTGCGTGACCTAATCAGCAAAGGAAGAACTCCGATGTATGTACTTTGACCATCAACCACCATGTTGCTACTCACCGAACCCACACTCTTCTATTGGAACCTCCTCAACGATTTCACCAGCGATTTGAAGCAAGCATACACAGGCAGCATCACAACATGGGCGCAGAAAGTTCACAAGGTAAATGTTGAGAAGAATGCTTGCCTGGCAAAGCCACCGAAGAGCCTCGCTACCTCGTCTCTCAATCAATCCACCAACAAGGCACTCTCCCAACTCACTAGGGTGACAACTGCTGCCAGCACTGCTACTCCACCACCAGTAACTCCTACTCACTCGACCTTTGGTGACAACTTCGCAGAGGTTGCAGAACCCGGATGCTTTCCAGATGAGGACAATCACCCTGAGCACATGGCAGCATTTGCCCTTGTAGGCATGAGAAAGCCCAGTGGTTTGCGCAATGCTGTGGTACCAGTTGAGTATTTTACAAGTTTTATCCTTCAATCAATTTTTTTTAAAAGAATATTGTAGGACATCATTGAAGTTAGGAGCAGTTCACTCACGCCACCTCTGCCTCCACCTTTGCAATATACTCGAGACGCACCTGTCAAAATAGAGTTTTTCGACATCACGGACCTCCGTGGCAACGCTTCTGATCAGGACCTCATGTTTGCGGAGGACAAAGACAACGGTGCCGAAGGTGAAGGTCAAGACGTTCAGGTTGAAGGTGAGGGCGATGGTGAAGGTGGTGATGCTAATGAGCACACAATAATCGAAGCAAGCTCCAACACAATGCAAGCAAGCAAGCAGACAACTGTAATGGTAAGCATTAAAAAATTCACGCATTATATGGCACTGAACAACTCATTAGACAAATGTGGATGTTCTTGATAATTATTCTGATGACTCAACTCCACCCACCAAGCGCATCAAAACAGAAACCAGACAAACCCCTGGAAAGGCCACTGGAGAAGTCGTGAAGGCAAAATTCAAGAATGGTGACCTCCCAGCTGGTTGTGCCGATAACAACACATGGCGTGGCACGTTCATTCCTACCGTTGCTCATGCTACTGGTGGAGACAACATCGATCTGTGGCTCATCAAAGATGACACCTTTATTTCAGTCCTTCGGGAAGTTTGGAAAGTCGTTTACAATGGAAGGCCGTCATTGATGAACCATGCCATTGTCCCAGGCAGTGCGGTCTATCAAGTAGTAAGTCTCACAATAACTATCCTACCAGTTACTCATTCACACCCTTGTATGCAGACAAAGCAGTGCTTAAGCGAATGGCATGGTGGATTTGGCTCCGCAGCGGTCATGATGTTCACAACCTTCATGGCAGCTGACCCACTTTACAACAACGAGGACCAACATGCTGATTTTGCTGATTTTTGGCTCAAGGACAATAGGTGGCTTTTTGCAAACATTGATTCGGATGACAAGAAGGTTTGTGTTGTCTGATCATCACCGTGCCTGCCATATTCTGACATCTTTCCCGTCATTGAGCTGTGGACAGGAATGTGGCAGTCCATGTTTGTTCTGCAAACCTTTGCAGTGCACCTCAACTATATGCAAGGCTGTGTCCCCATCTTGTCACTTCAGAGCAAGGAACAATCGTGTCGAACAGCACTTGCACTCTCTGGAGCGGCAGTAATTATTTGCAGGACTGTTTTCAATCATCACACTTATTTTTACCCAGGTCAAGCGCGCTGTCTTGTTACTTGAGGGTCTTATAGGTTGCTCAGAATACAATGACTATCACAATTGTATTCGATAAGACTACAGGTGCCAGCTGCCTCAAGTTCACGGTCAACGGATTTTCTACTTCTCGGTTGATAACGTGCTGTTCGTGGGTGGTCAAAGAGTGATGAATCACCTTCTTTGTTGGTCTCTTCTGATAGTAAGGAAGTATATATATTTTATCAGGTTACTCTGAACCTAGTAGGTAATATTAGACCTCTGCTGATGCTGGCTAGATAATACGAGTCTCTCTTCCTGTAAAAGAGAGAATGTGAACTAAAACGAATAGACAAATACGATAGACTGTTGTATAGGCGATCCCTGTAAGATAGTATACAACCAATCTGACTAGATTATACCACGGTTTTCTAAGGCAACACTAGGCCTTCACTTTCTTCTGGATCTCACACTAGGAGACAGAAAGGGGAAAACACCTGTTCAAATTCTTACTAACTCTCACACGGTTTGAGAGAAGAATGGAAAAGGGAAAACTTAATTATTGTGTGAGAATGGAGTCCTTATATACATTTTAGAAACCATCCTTACTAAGCAATGAGTCATCACTGGATTGGTAAGAATGTGCTTACAAACCAAGCCTTTTGGTGTGCTGAATCAGCTGCTTACTAAAGTACATGAGTAAAATATTACAAAGCATAGTAAAATCTTACAAAGCATGATGAATCATGACTAAACATGATGAGTCATGGAAGAATCCTTACAAATCAGATTATTACCAGTCACATGACATGCTTACAAACATATCTGAGTGGTTCACTGATGTAATCAAGTGGCTGAAAAATAGAAAGAGACTGGAAACTGATAGAAAACTACAAATACAAGTAAATAAATGAATCAGAATAGGAAACTAAGCTTATGATAGTGAGAAATATATCCTAGTATACTTCCCTAATCATCTCCTTCTATATTCCTTATTGTATATGTCATGGTATGGAGTGCATACCATGCATGACAGCGCTCTTCATCTTCTATCAACCAAACAGATGAGCTTCGAGGTCAAGTCCACTGTCGGCAAGAAGAAGCCCTCACGGAAAGGCAAGGCTCCAGCTACCAGTGGAGAACAGTGGATTGCTGTGATCAGCGAAAACGAGACTTTCTCAAAGCCGCTGTGGGGATACAACACCTCGATGTTTTTGCAGGCCATCAATCGCATTCCTGTCAGCAATATGAAAACCATCATTGAACAAGCACAACAGTATATGAAATCCACGACTACCTGCGGTGGAAGGTCAAAGATGGATGCTGAGGAAGCCCAAGATGAGGACATTGATGAGGAGTATGCTGACATCTTTGCCTTTTGTTGAAGGTGATTTTTCTACTGATTCTATGTATGCCACTGACAACTCTCTAGACAAAGATAACAAGGTCTTTCTCTTGGCACTTCATCTCAGGTATTTCCTTCTAATCCTTCAGAATCACCTCCGCTCAGCTCATTTTTTTCAGTCCTTTGGAATCACCGCCGCTCAGCTCATTTTTGTGTATAGCCTTTGTCCTCCTCCCTTCAAACGAGTCCAACCAGCGCCAGCATTCACTCATGCCTCATCAATGTCACGGTCATTTTTGTGATGCTGTTTGTGTTCTCCAAGTCGTTCCAACTGTCTTGCTGCTGTCACTCTCGCTATATACAGTTCTTTGCTTGCTTTCTGTCCTGTTCCTGCCTGTTCTTGCTGCCTCTCACTTCCCTCACCATCATACTGCTGTGATTCTAATGCATTTGTTGCTTATATCACCCTTGCACCACCCTTTAGCTCCTTTGAATGAACTTCTTAATCTCCTCTTTACCGCTGCTTTGAGTTATAGCAATCCATGAGTTTGTTTTGGAATTAAGATCAAGTGGAAATTTCAAGCTCATCAAGACACGATCAAGCCAAAAATCAAGAATTTGGATCTAATTATTTTAAGAGAGTCTGTCTTAGCGCACTTAGACTTATTTGTTCTTGAATGGCTCTCAACCTCGTTCAAGTTTTCATTAAGACAACCTTAAGTAACATGCACTTTTCCTGATGATGCTACGGATGGTCGAGTTTGTGGTGTTCGAGGCTAGAAGTTCTGGAGATGTGCCAGTCAATCGGGCTTATCGAACATTGTTGGTATGGACAAATTTGAGGGACATTTGTGACTTGGCCGAGTCTTCCACAGAATTCCCCTACCCTGATCACCACGGAATCATGATCCAATCATCGTGGTGTAGGCGTTGGTGCCTAAATTCCAAATGTCCTGGTCACCTGCAGGTCAAATGAGCTTGACGAATAACGAATCCGTTTCCAAACTTTATGCACCCTACCAGCTCGGGTGTTATTCAGACACAAGCGCAAGCTCAAAATGAAAACATCGACATAAACGCAGACCATTCAGCTTTACCTCGTGCACTAACCCCCAGAATAGTCCGCAGAGTACTTGACAGTTTTTCTGTGCACCTGTTGATAACAACCCACTGTAGTGCATTCCTTTGTCAACGTCCACTCGCGACATTGTGAAGTTCGTTGTACAGTGGATAGTGCATGTTCTAATCATGTAGGTTGCTGTCGTGGCAGGCTTCATTCATGTTGTAACCATAAAATAATACACCTTGTTAATTGGGCTTACCTTTGACTTACCCGTAAGACTAACTTGTTCTACACAAAAAGGCAAATAAGACATGGGTGAGCGCAGTGAGACAGAACCGAGAGACATACGCATCATACAAGATAATACTGGTAGACAGCGAAGGTTCTTCTAGCATTTAGATCCAATCACCGACATCCTGGAGTTAATATAGACTTCGCAATTGCTGGCGAGTTGAGTTAGCGATGTTATAAGTGTAATATGCGACACTATCCACAATATCACCAACTCAACTTGCCAGCATCAGAACGAGGTGGCCGCCACTGCCCGCTACCTTAAGTATATTAGTAATAAATCACTATGAGAGGGACACTTGAGCATGAAAGGACAGAACGTAGAAAATCACCAAACAAGAATGCCTTTGACAGGACTGCGAACCAGGTGGATAGCGGGCCTGTGTCATAAAGAGTATGACATATGCGTCTCAGCACTGGCGAGTCTAAATACATCGGAGATATTGACCTCACTCGTCAATGTCAGAACGGCAGCTTGAAACGTGCGCGGCTAGCTGGATGGATTTAAAGTGAACGTGGATTTAGAATGTGATGTTACACGTACGTACTAGTAAATGATTAGCGTAGGAATTGGTGTGGTATGTTCATCGCTAGCGGTGGCCAGTTGGATTAAGTTGCCTGTAGCTTATCAGGTAACGAATGGGACTCGCTCACACCAGAACAACAGCCCGAGGCGTGCACGACTATGCTGTTGAATCTGCACAAATATTATTTGTGCCCCCCCGAAACAAAATGTGTGCCCCCCCCGAAAATGAAATTGTGTGACACCAAAAAAGGAAATTGAATGTGTGCACCCCCCGAAACTAATGTGTGCCCCCCCAAAAACAACATCATGTGTCACCCCAAAAACAAAAGTGTGTTTTGTCATCATAAAGCTCGTTTCTATCCAGGCTTACAAGAAACAAATCAATTAAAAAGGTTGTAGTAAGAGACAGTTACTATGTACGATTACCAGAATATAAATAGATAGAATAAAGTCCATATAAAAGGTGTATAAAGCAGTACTGTCAATTGACGATGGGTATGACTTGGATGATATAGGTGCAAAAATGGTAAAACCTAGAAATTAAAGAGACAATTTCCTTCCCATGGGTTATCAAGACTGGGATCGATAGCAAAAGACCCAGAGGCCTGCAATTGGGGTGTCGAGACAGGCTCCAAAGGGGCAAGGTCAGCCTGCACAGGTGCCTCTGGCTCAGCAACAACCTTGGGATTATCTATATTAAAGGAACCGAAAAAGTCACCAGTGTATTCATCGTCACTTGCAGTTAAGTCAACTATAGTGGCCAATTCGGATAGGTTTTCAGAATCTGATGCTGGCAGAATCTCTTCATCAGATTCTAATGACACTAATCACAAAAGTTTGACATAAGTCTTGCTGACAATCAATAAAAAAACCAATGTACTATACCTCGACGATATTTGATCTTGCGAGGGGGTTCTGATAAGCTTGACTCAGATGAGGTGGAGCTGTCTTCTGAGTCACTGGATAGACTCTCAGACTCGGTAAGATCATGATATGCTGAACTCAATGGAATGGTGGGCATCTTCTCCTTCCCTTTTGATTTCGCCCACTCTTGCAACACTGACAATGGAATGCTTTGGCAAGTGGCTAAGAAATGAGTTATTGTAGTCTTTACAGAGCAAACAAACTGAGGACTTACCTAGAATGACAATATTTTCTCGAAATCCACCTCTCTTACTCGTCTTTGCATTTCGTGCCACCGATGACCCATCAGGGAATTGAATACCAGGAGGAATCATGATCCTTCGCTTCTCCTTGACACAAAGATAGTATTGGGGCAGATATTGAAAGATCTCATCTTGATGCTCTTGGTAATCTGGATTCGGCAGCTTTGGCAAGGCATCGAGATAAAGGAAGAGTTGTGGGAAAAATTTGCGAAGCTCTAGGTCAAAGAGCACAAAAGACCAGTTCTTGCTGATGACGATGCCATCAACATGATCTGTGATTGCCAGTCTCATGACCTCAAGACTCTGGACCTCTACCAAAGTTGGTATTTGGGGATTGCGAAGAACAGGTGTCAGAAGTGGAATGTATGAATGCGAGGTCTTCTTAGACTAAAAACATAATCAGTGATCTTGGCCAATAGCAGTTATGATATCGACTAGTCACCTGTTTTGTCCCACAAGGGATGAAAAGTATCTCGCCAGCTACAAACCGGAAGTCAGGAAGACGAGCTGACTTTGACTACATTAGTTAGATGAACATGACAAGTCAGTTGCCTAAGCAAAAACTCCTTTTAAAAACAAGCCAACACTTACTTTTGGGACCATCTTAGCCTTAGACCTGCTGTGCGATTGAGAGGCTGACTTTAAACCCTGGTTCACCTCACTATTTGCTTTTCTGTAGGCATTTGATGATCCAGCTGAATCACCAAGCAATTCCTGCAAAATGGAGTTCACTGCTAGTTTCGAGCCTGACTTTCTCAAGTTGTCCATTTGCTTAGACTCTGAGGTAGAAGGATGTGAATTGAAAGCAAATGAGGCTTGATGAGAGCTGCTGGTCTGCCGCTTGCGCTTTGGAGCCATATTAAAAATTAAACAAAGAGGAAAGTGAAGGAGTGACTGGTAGTGAAAAGACGGTAGTAATAAGTTGAAAGTTGGTTGTAGATTGTAGTAGTATGAAAGTGCTCAGTCATAATCGAATTCAACCACATTACTCATCATGTGATCTGTGGCTGCACATGTAATAAGTCACTTCGAACTTAATATTGCTGGGAAAGGTTGCTTGCTCGTATATTGACAGTCTAGCTACTATAATTATAATTAGCTATCAGAGCCATTATAATTGCCAACACTATCAGTAGTACTATCAGTGTCACTACCAGATCCAACATCACTACCAGCAAGCTCCAAAAGCCTAAACATAACATCGAGTGCTTGGCACCATTTGATTGCCCTAGGTCGCCAAATGAAATCAGGCAAGGGAATTCGTAGTTCTTTAGTCCCCTGTTGTCCTGAGCGAATTATTTCATGGGAAGGATACTCATCATCATCCCATTCATGTGGAAGAACACTAAATCCATCTGGGATGTGCTCTGCCTCTCGGACTTGAGCAAGGGCTTGATGAAAGGTATCCTGGAGAGTGACAGAGCTAAATGGGCTGGCATGCTTTGGGACATGAACAGGTTTATGGTGAAAATGGCCATCGTGATCAGCAGCAATGAGCTGGGGAAGCTCTTGCATATCTTCTGTATCAACATCCTCTGAATTGTTGATGTCTTCTCACTCCTCCTCTGTTTCTTCATCATCTGATTCTCCATCGGTAGATCCTGAAGCTGAGTATATCTCATCCAAAGGATGACCTGCTCCAGTTTGATAGGGTGCACGATGAATAGGCTTGCCTGCAGTTCCATAGTACTGTCTGATGATATCAGGATGGATTCCTTCACAATCATCAACATATAGCCCATGCTCAAGCTGACCCAAAAGTCTCATATCCTGATGAATACAAAAGAAAATTCCTCTATTTAGCGGATCATGTCTGAGATATTGGATGACATACATTTGGGCTTTGATCATGTCCCTCTCCTGAGATAGGGTGTGCATTCCATTCAGCTTGGAATGTGCGACAGTCAGACTCGATCCCCTCAAGGAAAAGCTCATGTAATAGCCAAAGATGTTGAGCATTGGACACATCCAGTCCATGAAGCCTCTCAAGCCGATAGAAAAATGCATGCCACATGCGAGCAAACTGGGTGCCAACCTCAACCCAGGATCGTTCAATTCTGCTGTTGTGAGTCGATCTATTGAGGGGTAGATGTTAACTCAACTAATGCAAACAATAGAAGTGTGTTTACTTACGATCCCCACATAAAGCTTGCACAGTTAGGCCCTCTAGTCATGATCATATAGACTGATACCTTTTTATTTTCCCCACCCCTATCCCCTCGCACTCTTGAAGGTGTACCATAGATAGCAACAGCATTCAAAAATACCCTAAGCACTGTGGATGCACTATTGCTTGTGCTGGGATGAATGGCGACTATCTGAAAGTTAATTGTATCAGATGCAAGCAGATAGTAGAGAATAATAGCTTACTGTGCGGCAATATCCATCAATGATACCATGGATCACAATGCCCCAACAAATCAGCTTATGGTGCCCATCCATGTGCCACAGAGCATTAGGCTGAGAAACCTTGTACTGCTGCCGTTGAATCATAGTGCGTTGGTGAAGGACAGTTCCCAAGGGATCAACACAATGGATGGAGGCAATGATCTGCTGCTGCTGTAACCACAAGCCCAGCTGTTGCAAATAGCCAGTAAGATAGCGAACTCCAGAATTTGGTTTCATCTGGCAAAATTCTTGCACAGCATGATCCAGGTCTGCATCTGAGATTTGGCTATACTTATAGCTAACATCGTTCTGCTTCAAGTAGGAGCGCAAAGTATTGCGATGAATGCCCATGACTCGTGCAATTTTGGTTTGTTGTAGACGACGGCCAGGAGAGGCAAATTCATGCAACAACTGGACATTTGGCACTTTACGAGGTCTTCCTGGTCTTCCAGTGTGTTCAACAGTGATTGGCTGGGGGACTGAAATATTTGATGTTTCACTGGTGATGGACTTAATATCAGAACTACTGTAATACATATGACACACTTACCCTCCTCATGCTGTTGTTTCAGCCTGCTGCAGCTGCTTCAGTAGCATTCCCAGTTTGGCTGTAACATGGAGGACCCAGGACATAGGGATGCCCTCTATTGCAGAAGAGTCCTCCAATGCACGTAGTAGTGGTATAGCATTATTGGTGATGGCCTCGGCATGGAAATGTATTCGGTGCAGTTCACTACAAGTCTGGAGTGCCTGAGATGCATGGCGATAGATATAGAACAGAGTATCATGGGCTTGATGCAGATGATCTGGCCAGACACCTGAGTCATTGGTAGGCTGTGGTAATGGAGGCAGATCCATTGTAGCTCAAGTTAGATTAACACAGTGCTTTGACTCGTATTTGTTATGTAAACATGCCACTGTTTACTGTTGTTGGTTCAGTGTGCATGCCACTGGCACAGTGGGTGTTGGATATGAACATTGCATGAACTTCATTTGACCTTTACACAAACCCATTAAATACTACTATCCAAAGCTCCTTCCCACCATGGATGTGGATCACAGATTGGTTTCCCTAAGGCATAGTGAGTTTTGGTTCACAGATGGGAACATTGTCTTTCATATAAGTCTGACGATAAGTATATCTTGAGCCTCACTTTGTTTCTGCCTGGTTTCTGAATTTCTTTTACTATAGGCTAGCAATACCTTGTTTTGTGTACATCGTGGTGTACTTGTTCGCCACTCTCCTGCTTTGGAAGGAATTTTGGCTATGCCATCAGGTTATGATACCGATGGTACAGAGCAACTTCCTATCATCCTACATCAGATCTCTGAGGAGGATTTCACACATTTTCTCAACTGGGTATACCACATGTATGTCTCTCTATGATATATCAACATCTGATGGTTTAACTGGTATGTTCTAGCAGCTCAGTTCCTCCACCACCTGAGGAACAATTTCTGGTCGCTATTTTCAAGGTCTCACACCTGTGGATGATAAGCAATAGCATCCAGTTTGCTATTGATGGACTGGAAAAGCTCACCCTGCACCCTACCTGACGACTTGAGCTTGCACGATTATATTCCATATCCCAATGGATTGCTCCAGCCATTCGGGAGATCATGCCATTGTCACTCGTGAGCACTACCAATACCGAGGCTGCACAGATGGGGTTCAAAGTATATACAATTATTGCACGGGCTAAAGAGGTGATGGAGCGAGAACGCCGTGCATTAGCTGCTTACCCACCCTCACTTCTCGTCTCACCATCATTCAGCTGCTCAAGCCACTTGCATAGCCAGTGTAAGGAGGCATGGTCAGGATTCTGGTGGAAGAAAGTGGCTCGTGCGATCCTCCATCCAATGAACCCACTTCCACTGACACAGATCCTTCAACTTGTCATCGAGGCTCCACTGCCCAATGGCATGAATATTGCATGCAAGCAAGCTATGGTTGATGCAATGATAGAACTAGAAGGGCTTGAGGTTGAAGAGAGAATTATTGAGGGAGTTATAAGAGCTGTCACTTTGTATTTCAACTCCCTCTAATATATTTCCTGGTGATGTCTCGAATAATTGTGGGTGTGATGATAGGTCAAATTTCAGATGAGTCAAGATTTTGTTACAAACAAAAAGCAAGTTCAAAATTCAAAAAAGGCAACAAGAAGCAATAGGGTGAAATGTGGCAACAAGGGGATTTGAACCAGCACAGCTGCATGACCTTACAACAGCACAATTAATTATGGCAATGAGGGGAGTTGAATGGGAGAGCAGTTTCCTGGCTAAATCCCACACAGTATCGCAACAGGGACCAAGTTACCACCACACCATCCAGCTAATACTAAGAAAGGAGCTAACAAGCATATGTCACCTCAAAAGTACCAAAATTGCGAAAATGGTCAGCCATTAAATTTTCACCCCTGCTGGCCCCTGTACTGTTCAACCACCATCATGGCTACACAATCCATAGATTCTACCCATCTGAGGCAGTGTAAGTGATATCTCTCTATCATTATCTAGACTGATATATTGGTGGTGCACAGACTTTGAGCATCTAGCTGGAAACACATGCTTTATGGATGCACTCCAGACAACATCAGATGTTGACAAGAAGCTTCTTGCCTTTGGAGATGATCCAGGCCTTGCAAACACTGTAAGCATGTTTCTAGTGCAATATCTATGCTAGATCTGAGCCATTGTGTTCATAGATTGTTTATTTAAGGTTGCTGGCTACCAAGAATGATGGACTGGTGCCAGGATCTCTCAAGGAGGCTCTTAGAGTGTATTTCATCTAGTGCTGCAAGAAAAAGAATGCAGCTCGCTCTGAGAAACGCACTATTGTAAGTTTTCTCTCTTCTAAATACCAAATTAGTCTATGACCACCTTCATAGGCAAAGGCCCTTGGCCTACATGCCACCCCACCAACAGCGCAGTCTCTTGCAGCCACTGGTATGGTTAAGGTGGTCATTCATGACCGCTTTGATGATACTGGCTATAAGCGGGGCACACTTTTAGTGGACCGTGGCAATGAGGATTTGGTGGGCAGTGGAAATACTGCCCTTTCTGTTCCTGTGGACGAATCATGGTATGTGATCGAACCAGATGAAAGTATTATTTTCATCAATTCCAAAGGTATGGATAGTCTTTCTGTCTTCTGCATGCTGTTAATTTAGGTATAGGATCTGTTTCACTTGCTGTGCTCCGTGGCAAGTGTAGCAAGCATTCTGACCTGTTGACTTATGTCAATAGTGTCATTGATGAGGCTGTCAATGATCATAAAGGTGTCAGGGTGAGTCTTCCCTCTCCTCAGTTTAATACATATTTCTAATGGGCTGGATAGCCTACCCATGGAGGGGATCTGATTCAGTTTAGCTGGAATGCAGGTCCCCGGCATGCACATGTCTTTGGTCTGGTGAATAACCTTACCAGTAAGAGGCTGTCGATGACTGCAAGGCAGCAGAAGGACTCCCGTGCACTGGGAATTCTAGCTTTGAGCTGGAATTTGCTGGTTGCTAGTCTACCTGCTGAGGTGAGTACATCGTGTATTGAGGCAATTAATGAGGCAGGCTTGCCTTCCATGACAGTAAAAGGCAATAACTCAGGTGAGTCCCTTACATGTATTTTCTGTGCTATTGTAGGTATTCACATATTATATCTAGACTCTGGGTATACCCTGGATTTACCTGATGGTTCTCTCTGCTTTTCAACAGCTGAGCGAGCTCCCTCTGAGGGATACATGTCACAAAACTATGAATCATGAGTGGGTTGCATTTAACTAGTAATGCCACTTTTTGATGTTTCACCTAGCCCCATTCACACAGACCAACTCTATGCCCCTTATGCGATGAACTGGGTCACTTTTCACAGCATTGTGGATCCAGATCAATGCCAGCTGCATGGTGATCGTAGTTCTGGTGGAAATTATGTTGATGTGTCACTTAGGGCGGTAGTGAAATGTGCCACTGACACAGTCATGGTAAGTTTGTCTCTCATCACAACTTCACACCCAATTTGTGCTGATAACTGGTGTGATAGAGTATGCAACCATGCTTCAAGCATGGTACAACCCTTGCTCGAGAGGGTGTCTGCAGACAAGGAACTGCAATCAATTTTTCAAAACACATCAAAAAAGCATTTGATGAGGCAATTGCAATTGAAGGTGATGTAAAGGCAATGGTAACTCAGCTTGCAGGGGAGAAGGAGTAAAATTATGGATGGTATCTAGTAGTTTTCATATACAATCTCACAGCTGCCTCCAATACAGTACTATCCTGGTTTTTTCAGATATAGAATTTTTTGGAATCACACTTTTGTTTTTCGGGCGACACATGATGTTGTTTTCGGGGGGGCACACATTAGTTTTCGGGGGGGGCACACATTAGTTTCGGGGGGGCACACATTCAATTTCCTTTTTTGGTGTCACACAATTTCATTTTCGGGGGGGCACAAATGATATTTGTGCAGATTCAACAGCATACGCGACCACCTGAATGGGACGCGGCAACCGATCAACATCAAGGACAACCGAACTAGCAACACTCACATTGTCACAGAACCTCAGAATTCTGAGTCTCTGACCTTGGGATGCAAGAGTAACTGCTGCATATTGACGACAAGTTTGCATTGGCATCTACACAGTCGAGTAATCGTTAAAGATCATGCGATCGGATACATCCCAATGCAAACAGGTTAATTCATCACTGCCGACAATCACTTCAGAGATGTCTCAATGTTGCACGGCAGCTCTATTCGTTCACGAGGCAGTGGCTACCTCTGTTTTATGTACGATCATGATGATGCTGAGCACGTTCTGCAGAAGCTGTGCCGCCTTTAACACCCATATGACGTTTTCTTTGATGCCAAGTTAATGGCGGTGGTGCGCATCTCGCTTACTATGTCCTTGTTTCCCATCATACCCAACTTCCGCAACATCTTGCACCTATGTTCGCTCCTAAAACACGCCATCTATCTCAGATCAAAATATGTTTATCCCATCACATGTTGATTGCTTCCTTGGCGTGTGCGTAGATCCGCTTCATCACTGTTGGCTTTTTCTTCTGAGGTTCCTCGTTCACCCCTGGAGAAGCAGAACTCGTTGAGTTGCTGAGATGAAATTTCAGCCTGGAGCATCAAGACCGACAAGCGGGACAATGTTGAGAACTGTTCAGAAGTGGTTTCAAGTGAAAGTAATGAGACCCGGAAACATGGGGCAAACATGTTCAAGTAGGCCAATACATTATGGCACGAGCACCAAGGGCTATTTGAGCAATGCAGCTATCGTCAAGATACAAATGAAAACTATCCAAATATTTCTGCATTTCAAACTATATGAATAAACGTTCGATGCGAGTGCACCATCTCCTTGGGAAGCATAGAGCGTGTTTCGATCTTACTTGAGAGCTGAGTGAACTGCAATTGATGATTAGAAACAAAGAGGCGAGGAGGCATTACTGAAACACTTACCTAAGAACCCAGCATGTAAGCCGGCCTTCAAATCATCATCAGTCTTATCCATGATAGACTGATACAATTCGACAGCTGCCCCAAAACTACCTGCCCGAAAGAGTGCATAACACTGTTGCTGGTTCGCGGTGTGCCACAAGGTCCTGAGGTCCCAGCCAAAGAGCTGTGGAGAATACGCAGTTGAGCACCACAGAATCTTCGGTTGCATGATATCAGCATACCGCGATAAATTCGTCGTACATCAAATGAATCGGCACTTTATAAAAGAAAGTGCTAGCATTGGCGGCGGCAGTGAAATGCTCGACAGCTTCATTGTGGCGCGCCCCATCCAAGGCCATGTTTCCCAATTTAACATGTAGGTAGGACTAGCGGATGAAGGGCAAGAGAAATCAATGAGAACACATGAACCCGGTGTGATCGAGCGCATGGTACTCACTTCCACAATATGACAAGCAACGGGATCGACATTGGGACATGCGGCTAGCTCTCCAATGCGAAGAATTGCCTCTTGATGTTCATCTGCATTGAACAATGCAATGGACTAAAAACCGCAATGAAGGACGAGGTATGTTATGTTAGAAAATATTACCTGCCTTGATCAAGAAAAGAAAGTGATCGGTCTTTAAATCACCGTTCGTGAGCATTTTTTTTTTTGCTCCTTGTTTATTGTCCTTTGGGGCGTAGCCCTATGTTGGACACTACGTACATATATGTGCTCTATGGTATTTTCCTGCCGTTTTGGGTGTTGTGCTCTGCAGTGGTTCGGGCTTGCGCGAGAACTAGTGGGGCCTTCTTCAGACTCCATGTTGTTTGGTATGCGTGGCTTTACTTGGGTCGTTCCTCCCCTGCTTTCATTCCTTTCTCTATTCCTTTGGGGGGGTGACGTCCCCGAAGGTTGCCTCCAGCCTTCCGGTTCTTGCTATGTATGTGAGGGTTGCTCTGATACCTTTCCATTCACTTAACAGGTACTTGATGTGGCATTGGTGGTGACCGACTTCTGCTCTCATTGTTGCTCAGTGTGCTGCGTACTCTGGGCATCCTAGTAGAAAGTGGTGTACTGATTCGTCGTGTGATTCGCACTTTGGACAGCGCGCTGATGGAACTTTCGCGATGCGGTGGAGGTACTTGTTGAGCGGTATGTGTCCTGTACAGAGCTGGAATATGAGGGAGCTGTGATGTCTGGGTAGTGTGTCTATCGTCTTCGTGAATTTCCCTGATGGGGCTGAGGGGTCTACTGATCTGAGTAGTGCGTATCTTGGGGATTCTTCCGCTAGGGTCTTCGCTTCTTCTTTGATGATCTTGTTGAAGCACTGTTTTGTAGCTGACTTGCTTTGCGGTAGGGTTCGGATCTCGCCCCTTCTTGTTAGCAGCGATTTTGGTAGTTCTTGCGCGTCTGATGTCTCCCCTCTCGCCGCTCTCTTTGCTTGAGAGTCTGCTGCCTCGTTTCCCTCTATTCCTTCGTGGCCCGGAGACCATCTTATGACCAGCTTTCTGTTGTCATGTTCCGTTATTAGCGAACGGAGGTCGTCATGGAAGGCGTCCATCAGGTAGTGTCCCGGGCAGGATTGGAAGGCTGATGTGGCTGTTATTGCTGCCTGGTTGTCGATTCCCAGCGACATGGTCCCTCCCCTGTTCCCTCCTGCTTCTTTTAACAGCTGCACTGCCAGGATCATTCCCACTATCTCCGCCTCATATACTGTGTGCTCCTGATCGCTCCCCAGGTAGAATCTTTTGCTTCCCATCTCCTCGCCGTCTCTCATGATTACTGCCACGCCTCCTACTCCTCCCTCTATCATTGATCCGTCTGAGTACACTCTTAAGTCTTCGTCGGCCGTGGCGTCTTCGTGCATTGCCGTTTCTGTGTCCTCAGCTATGCTCGTTGTCACGTCGGTTTCCCACTTTGGGTAGTGTCTGACTGGGTCGATTTTCTCCATTTTTGCGGGGTCGATCTGAAATTTGTTCATGAGTTTGTGAAGGGGTGAAGGATAGCGTTTTCTCCCCTTGAAGGCTCTCCTCTCGCAGTAGTCATACGCTGCCTTTATCCCTTTTGCCAGTGGGTGTCGTTTGGTTAGGGTTGCCATTCTCAAGGTGGCTCTGTGACATGCCTTCCTGATCGTTTGCTGCAGTGGTAAGATGTTAGCGTGTATATCTAGCAGGTCTGAAGCTGAAGATCTTAGCCCTCCGGTTATCGATAACGTTGCCATGCGCTGGACCTGGGCTAGCTGCGATGCGAAGCCTCTCGCCCCGCGTCCCCTACCCTTCTTACCTCTTCCCTTTGTCACGAGTCCGGCGCACCATACATCTGCGGCGTAAAGCATCTTGGGAATGACGACGCTTTCGTATAGTCGTCTCATTAGTTTTCCGTGGATGCCTTTTGTTGGGCGGATCATCCTGTTGCATGCCATCACGTACTTCGTGCCTTTCGCCAGAGCGAGTGCCGCGTGCTCCTTGAAGTTGAGATTTTCATCTATTATGATGCCCAAGAATTTATGGGACTTCGATGGGTGGATTGTATGGTTGCGTATAGTGACGGGTTGGCGAGGGGAGGGTATGGTCTTGTTTGGGGTGACGGGATCTGGGATTCGCTTCTTTGATAGACAGATTAGCGCTGTTTTCTCGAGCTCGAACTCAGCGTTGTGTTCCTCGCTCCATTCTATGGCTCCTCCCCTCCTTTCCATCATACTCTTCACTTTGCTGTTGGACTCTTCGTATGTTTTCCCTTGTGCTAGTAATGCCACATCGTCGATGAAGCCTAGGCTGAGTTCCCCGCTGCGTGGGTTTGGATCTGCTACGTTGAGAACTCCCGAGTTGTAGAATATGAATCCGAGAGGTGATAGTGGGCATCCCTGGTCTAGGCCATCTGGTACATTGAACAGGTTTGATTGGTAGTCGTCGAAGAACAGGTGGGTCGTGCAGTTCTCTAGTCGTCTTCCGTACCAGTCTACGTACTGCTTTGGGATGCCCGCCTTCCGGAGGTTGTGTTTGAGCTTGTTTGATATGACGCTTGGGAAGGCTGCCTTGACATCTAGAAAGAGTAGCGATACGTGGTCGTTCCTTGATGCCCAGGAGTCGGTTATGAACTTGGTGAGTAGGTGGAGCGAGTCGACTGTTGATCTCCCCGGGCGTCCTCCGAAGTGGGTTGGCGGGAGTAGGTTGTGTTCTTCTGCAATATATGTCAGGTCGTCTGCTACACAGGAGGAGAGGATCTTAGCCATTGAGTCTAGCAGCGTAATTGGTCTGTACGCCTTTGGTATGCTGTAGTCCGGTCTGCCTGGCTTCCTTAATACTATCATTGATGAACACTTCCATTCGTCTGGGTAGGTCTCCAGTGTGAACATGGCTCTGAAGATGGGGGCCATGTAGGGTACTAAAAGGTCAGCGCACTTCATGAAAACGATGTTACTTATACCGTTGAGTCCTGGGGCTTTGTACGGCGATAGCTTGGCGATGGCTCTGTGCACCTGTTGGTCTGTGATCGGTCTGAAGTCGCATACCGGGGGGCGGTAGTTGAATTCGGGGTCTACATGATCGTTTTCCGGAGGTGGCCTGAAGAAAACGCCGTACAGTATTTCGCTTTTCCTGGCATTGTCTTGCGTTGCGGCTGTTCCGTTTTCTTCGTTTGGGTCTTGCAAGGTCTTGATTCTTGTGTGTATCTGATTGGTCGGATCGTTTGCTGCGTACCTGTGAAAAGACCATGCTTCTGTCAGTGTTAGTTCTTCTAACCATTCTTTCCAGTGGTTCTCCTTCGCGCGCTTGATGCTCTCTGTGAATTTGTTCCGGGCAATTCGGTACGTCTCGTGTATCGGATCGAGTCGCCTTTCCGCTCTTTTCTTTGCTATCCTGCCTAGCTTGTGGACTGCCTTGCGTTCGATGTCAAGCTCTTTGGACCACCAACATTTTGCGTATGGTGAGGGCTTGGTGAGTGGTACGCTCTCGCTTACCGTTTCCGTTAAGCACCTTGTGAGTGCCTTGTAAGCTTCGTCGAACTGCTCTAGCGATCTGAGTTCCTCGGCTGGTGGGATGGCGTTGAGTTTAGTTGTGAGGGTCTTGTGGAATTTGTCCCAGTCAGTGCTCCTGAAGTTGCGCTTGGGGCTGGTCTTGGTTCGTTCTGGTGTGAGCTCGATGGTGCTGATTATCGGGAAGTGGTCCGTTACGACTGGGCACAGGTCTTGCACTACGCAGCACTGGGTGAACGATTGTTCGAAGTCCGCTGTGCAGAAGACATTATCTGGGCGTGTTAGGTTCTTCGTGTTTGACGCTTCGAGAGTGGCTATGTTCGGGGGAAGTACTTGGACTAGATTATAAAGAGATAGTAAGTTAATTAGTTCACCCGCGGCGTCTAAGTTGGCCGCGGTGAGTAGATGTACATTGCTATGTAGCTCCCACATGGGGTGATGGTGGTTAAAGTCGCCCATCCAGACTATGTGCTCTCTTTGTTCTGGTTCGTTGCCTTGAGCAACTTGGCGGTTCCTGCGAGCATTATTTTCTGACCGCATGTGTCTTTCCAGAAATTGGATCGTGTTGTTACTGTCGCAGGGGTTATAAATATTGTATATACGCACCTTGCCGAAGTTCCCCGTTAGTTCTACGGCCATTACGTTTGGTGACTTTATTGGTACTATGTGCCAGTTGTTTTTGGACAGTTGCTTGTTGACTAGCATGATCATCTGGGAGCGGGTGGGTGTTGTGTGATGGTCGGTGGGGTATACGACGTCCCAAAACTGTCGGAGGTTTGATGCGTTCGCTAGGTTGACCAGGTTCAGGAAGGGTTCTTGGATGCATGCTATATCGTAGGCCTCCGGGTCGAGGTTTCTGAGTAGATGTTCCCATGCGCCGTTCGACTTGCGTAGATTTTGCTGCCAAATCTTCACGTTTTCTCTCGACGGTGGTGCTTGTTGAGGTGCGTCTTCCATTAGTTGTTATGGTCTTGATCCCAACTGCCGGGATTGTACTGATCGTGGGGGGACCCGTAGGGAGACTGGGACCATTGGGACGGGGTGGATGGTCGGATGAAGTGGTCTTCTGTGTTCCGAGCGTGGTGCGGTCTCTGCGATGGGTGTTGTCTCGCCGGGTACCATGTGTCTGTGATGCGGGACTGGCCTCCTAGTGGGATGCAGTTCGCGTTCTGGTGCTCCCTTCTCATGGGTGCTTCCCGGCGCCTGGTGACCGTGTGCCAGTCTGCAGTTCTATCCCTTGGAGGGGGGTACCTCTGTTGGGGTTGACTGGGGGGTTCTTGCCGAGTTTTCTGCCTCTGAGTTGCTGCTGTTCCTGTCTTGGTTCGCGGCTGGGAGTGCCTCCCAGGTAAGTGGGTCCTCTGTTAGGTAGAAACGATACTTAGCGTCTTCGTTTCATGCTCTGTGGGTTTCCCACTTCTTCTTAAAGGTGGGGCAGTCTCGGCTCCATGCAGCGTGTCCCTTTACGTCGCAGTTCTTGCAGTGGTATTCATTGGGGTCCGTGATTGAGCATGCTGAGGTTCTGTGCGGGCCTCCGCATGATCCGCAGATGTCTTGTTCCTGTGGGCATTCAGCAGCGATGTGAGTGCCTTCGAGCGAGTGACATTTCAGGCACCTGGTTGGTTCTTGGATCAGCTTTCTACTGTACACCTTCTTGCTTTCCACCGACAGTCCGAATTTGATGGCTTGATTGGCGTCCTCCTTGGTCTTGAACGTGAATACTGTGTGTGCTGTTCGTTGTCCCTGACGGCGTCTGCTTTCCGGTTCTATGTAGCATGCTTTTGCTATTGAGCCTGGTTTTAGTCCCGCCTTCTTCTCGATATCTGCTAGTGTGTATCGGTTCTCTGGTACGAAGGATATCGGGACGTTTTCAACCAACACGTGGAAGGCGCGGTCTTTGATCGTGATCTCTGGTCCGAAGTGCTCGAGGAAGCTGCTTCGGTTAGCCGGGGTGTTGAACCAAGCTACCATCTCCGGCGAGTTGAGTTCGTATAGTACTCCTCCGTGTGGGAGGCGCCGGGCGGAGATGAAGGTAAGATCCTTTGGGGTGTCTTCGACCGTTTTCGCCATGAGTTCTACTGCCATAGTGGCTTTCGCTACTAGTTGGGCCTCAGTGAGTTCGCGCAAAGAGTTGACGTGGATTGGTGACCATCTATCGATTAGGATCTGTCTGGCTTGAGCCTCGTTCTTTGCTTTGATCTTGCTTAGGGCTGTTGGAATGTTAGTTTTTGCTGCGGATGCGTAGGTTTTGGGTCCATCAGACCCTTTAACTCCATTTGCGGTCTGTGCGCAGTTGATTGTGAGAGCTTCCACCTTCTCCACCATCTTTCCTAGTTTTTCTGTTGATTCGTCTAGCTTGTTACGCACCTCCTCTATTGTTTTCTCTGTGGTTTCTTTGTGCGCCTTGACTGCATCCTCGAACTGATCTACCTTCTCGTCTAAAGTTGCGATTGGCCCTCCCAGGAATGTTTTGATTGTGCTGATCACATTTTCTGTGTCCAGGTCGCTGTTGACATTGTGTATCATTAGTGCTAGGGCTCTAATGATGTCAGTATGCGTTGCTCCTAGATTTGCCGTGATGCTGAACTCGAAAAGCACCACCGAGATTGCTTCAAGCATGTTGCCGGCTGATGGGAGAATGAGGCCGTGTGTTGTTAGTAACTTCCTTGCTGCCAGAGTGTTGGTAACGTCTGTTTTCATGCCTTCTCCTAGGATGTGCTCGTTGACGGTTTTGCTTGTTGATAGAAGCGGTTTATCTGCGGTTGTTTTTCGGTTGAGTCTTGTGGGTGGGGTTGCTGCGGTTGAGTTGGTCGTGTTGGTTGTTGGTGGCATGTTGGGCAGTGTTGGGCGGCGTTGATGGGGTTTTTGCTCTTGCTCTTGTGTATTGGGTCGGTCGTGTGTTGGGCGCCAACGCCGTTAGGCGTGTTCTGGCGCTGTTGAGCGCGCTGTTGGTGCTGCGGTTTCGGGGTCCTAGTCGGGGTGCCACTTGGTACGGGTCCAAGAAGCGATGATTCGTGAGCATGGATGCGAGGTCAAATGATATCCTTGCAACCAAAATCTGCTTTTTTCCGCAGAGGGCAATGCCCTTGGAGATATGGCCTACGAACGATGGCTGAATTCTGACGGACTATACAATTATGGAAGTCAACTTTTGCAGGAGGTCATGATGAGCCGGTAAATCTCACCTGAACTGCATCATAAAGCGCTTGGTCCCAATTGCATTTGCGCGCCATAACAAATGCGCGATTAGCATAGGCGGTGTGATCGTTGGTGCCAGCATCAATATCTATATTTAGCACCAATTCAGCGGTACGCAAGTCCCCCACTATGCATGCATTGCGGACTGCTGACTTCATCGCAAGGATCTGCATGAATCCTATTCACATTGTGTTATAAGAATCTAAGACGGGAACATGCCGTGAAATCAGGGTAAGCTTGAGCCTTGGCATAAAAAGACGCTTAGACGTTGGATGGGCAGGAAAATAAGAACAAACTGACCTGGTGCGTTGCCTGGTCCTTCATGAGGTCATCATTTGGACCATCCTCTGGCAAAGCGTCCTCCGATGTTGGCCACTCTGAAATCTTTTTATCCACACCTCCACTGAGAATGTGCTTGCCATCCGCGGAGAATGCAACACAGTTCACCTCCCCAGTATGCTTGAATATGGCAATAGTTCGTCGATCCGAGAGTCGCCAGAGGCAAACACGGTTGTCATGAGATGCGGAGGCAAGGAGAGTGCCGCTAGAATTTACAGACATGGTGTGGATATTCTCGAAATGGCCCTTCCAGGGATTGCCGACCTGCTGCCCGGCCGTATTCCACTCTCGTATAGTGGGATCAGCCTTGTTGCCCCCTGAGAGAAGCCGCGTGCCAGATATCCATACCAGTGAGTAGTTGAATCCTCCACCAAACTCTGTCTCCAATGAGGGGGGTGATGATTTATCATTATTTAGATGACCGGGCATGCGGTAAATTCGGATATTGTGGTCCGTTGCGACGGCAAGATAGCAGTAGTAGCTGTTCCGATCCAACGAATACCGAACGCAGCGGACATTTCCACCACAATTAAGTGAATTTTTCATATACCAAGGAGAATCCAAAAAGGACGCCGTGTTCCATAGCTTTGTGGTAGCGTCAGATGATCCACTGGCTAGTGCCTTGGAATTCCATAAAAAGTCAACCGAAAATATCCAGCCGTTGTGGGCTTTATTGATTGTTTGCCGATGTTCCCCAGTCTGCCCATGCCAGATGATTAGCTCTCCGCTCTCATCACCGCTTGCTATACATTGCCCATCTGGCGATGCTGCCAATGCCCGTACCCGACTGCGATGACCCTCCATCTTCTTCAACATTATACCTGTTTTCAAGTCCCACAGACGTCTCGTCGTACGATCCCGTGACCATGCGCTCGCCGCGGAGGGCTGCGACTGCAATGACGCGATCCCTGTGATCTTCGAATGTTCGAATGGGTGTGGTGTTTGGAATGAGTGCCGCCATTTAGTAGAGCTGCAGCACAGTTAAGGTGGACTTGGTGTGTTTGTGGGGACGGCGTCTTGCTTGGAGTTGCAGAGGTGTGTGTGCGTGTAATGGGGCGTTTTAAACCTGCTTCATAGCATTAACCTCTCGCTAGACGCCCAAAATATGAAACTGTTATCAGAAGTACCTTGCTTATCGATCTATACGAAAGAGCTCGTCCGTCCAAGTTGTTAACAGTCAACAAGGTATCACCAATCAAGTGAATCGGGTGGGTCGTATATGTTGTCTTCCTATCTGCCGCATGGGCCCCTGAAATAACCATGATCAGAGCTTGAAGCTTGAGGTTGTCACCTCAAGACGTAGTATTCCACCCGGTGACGTGTTTGACTTCTGTTCTCTGGAATGTTCGTAGCGGAGATTCTACGGTTGTGAGGCTTACTTTGATCAATCGGCGATCACCGGCACTAAGGCTCCGTTAAAAACTCCCGAGTTTTTAACACCGGAGTTTTGACACGTTTTTAACATGTTTTTAACATGTCAAAAACTCGGGGTTGAATTCGGGGTGTCAAAAACTTGTCAAGAACTCAAATATACCTGACTGACAAACTATCAAATTGAGAATATATTGAAGCATCGGGTATCTCACTCGGCTCAATGATGGACTTCTTCAACAATGTCGAGCGCAACGATGCACGATTAAGTCACCTTCGAACAGCACTTGCACAACTTCCGGATAGCATCCCCCTCAGAAACTCCAAATATAATTTCGAGCACTATGCTACAGATCCGGATAAGGTCGAACTCTATGGCAGTACCGAAGCAGCGCTAAATAATGCACTTGAGGTCACATTTGCACCCAGAGGTCGGAAGGACGAGTCTGCGCCATGCCCATTTGAATTTCAAGAACGTGGGCCAGGTCTTGTTGCAGTCGTCAATGTCCTTGCAGCTGCCCTCGATCAGTTTCCAAATTCTGCGCTGCTTCAAAAATGGGTGTTCAACAATTTGCAAGTGGTGGCTACTGACTTGCAGGACGTTAATTCGGACTCAGAGGATGACCGGTTAGAAGAGATTGAGACCCAGAGATCGAAAATGATCCAATATACAGGTCTTGTGATACGAGAGTACTTGCTGGTAACAAGAACACTCGTCTTGATGTTCCTCAATTGTTGGATTTGCTGTCAGAGAAGCCGGTAGAAGGGGCAAGCAGGGCGCCTCAACAACAGGATACTACAATTCCAATGCCTTCGCGAGGGCCTGTACAGTGGGCCTTTGCACTATAGTGGCGAAAAAATGTCAAAATGACCAGTAAAAACGCATTTTTTGGGGGTGTCAAAAACATGTCAAAAACTAGTTAAAAACTAGTGTCAAAAACTCCTCGAAGGTGGGGGCGAGTTAAAAACTTGTCAAAAACTCCGTGGGGAGTTTTTCACGGGGCCTTAACCGGCACCTTTGATTGTCATCATCATGTGAGCTCATATGAATATGTGTGATTTGCCATGAGCATTGAGCATCGCGAAGATAATCGATAATCAATCGTTCCAAATGGGGAATTTGATATTCATCCCTGGATTAGGGGTTTTGAAACGACAACTTGAAGACAATATTGTTTCCTGAATTTCGGGTGGTTGAGGATGGCGAATCGTGACTTTGCACAACCCATGCTACCTTCAACATCCATATGACGCTTTCTTTGATGGGTCCCGGTCAAGTCTTAATGGTGGTGGTGCGCGTCTCGCTTACTATGTTCTTGTTCCCATCTTCTCAATTCATGCCCAACTTCCGCTGCAACATCTTGCACCGCTGTTGGCTCCTAAATACGCCATCTATCTCAAATAAAAACATGATTATCCCCTCAGACGTTCATTCCTTCCTTGGTGTGTGCGTAGACTCACTTCAGCACTGTGGGGTTTTTCTTCTGGGGTCCCTTGTCCGTCTTGCTCTCCACTACAGAAGCAGAACTCATTCGGGTGATGAATGAAGTGTCACTCAGACACTGCAGGATTCCAACAAGGACTCATTTTAGAGTACCAGGGCAGGAATCAGTTGTGTAATGCCTAGGGGATGAGCCGAGTGCACGGTGAAGATCTTGTATAGCATGTTTACGACGAGTTAGAATACACATACGGTGATCGCGCTTAGCTCACAGCCTGAAACATCAAGACAGACACGCAAAATCATAGTTAGAAGTGGTTTCAGATAAATGTAAAGAGACTTGGATATCTAGCATAAACATGTTCAAGTCGGCCAGAGCACCAGAGATTATTTGAGCAATGCAGCTACCGTCAGATACAAGTAAAAACTACTTAAGGATTTCTGCGTTTCAAACTATATGAATCACTGCTCGCTGCGAACGCACCATCTCAATGGGAAGCATAGAGCGTGTTTCAATCTTACTTGAGGGCTGAGTGGACTACAGTTGATGATTAGAGACGGAGAAGGGGAGACATTACTGAAATACTTACCAATAAACCCAGCATGTAAGCCGGCCTTCATATCATCATCAGTCTTATCCATGGTGGACTGATACGATTCCATAGCTGCTCTAAAACTTCCTGCTCGAAAGAGTGCATAACACTGTTGCTGGTTTGCAGTGTGCCACAAGGACTTGAGGTCCCAGCCAAGGAGCTGCGGAAAACACGCAGTTGAACATGAAAGAATTTTTGGTTACATCACATTGACGTACCGCAACAAATTCATCGTATATCACATAATTGGTGATTTGTAAAAGAAAGTGCTAGCATTGACGGCAGCAGTGAAGTGTTCGACAGCTTCGTTGTGGCGCGCCCCATCCAACGCAATATTTCCCAGTTGGACGCGTAGGTAGGCCTAGTTTACGAATGGACAGAGAAATCAATCAGAGGGCATGAATGTGCTGTGATTGAGCGCATGATACTCACTTCTACAACACGACAAGCAACAGAATCAACATTGGGACATGTAGCTAGCTCTCCGATGCGCAGCATTGCCTCTTGATGTTCATTCGCATTGAACAATGCAATGGTCTAAAAACTGCAATGAAGCACGGAGTACATGAGAGAGATATTACCTGCCTTGATCAAGAAAAGAAAGTGATCAGTCTTTGAATCTCCGTTCGTGAACATAGATGCGAGATCAAATGATATCCTTGCGGCCAGAACCTGCTGTTTTCCGCAGAGGGCAATGCCCTCGGCGATATGGCCTGCGAACGATGGCTGAATTCTGACAGACTATACCATTATGGAAGTTAACTTTTTGCAAGGAGGTCATGATGGGTCGGTAAGTTTTACCTGAACTGCATCATACAGCGCTTGGTCCCAGTTGCATTTACGCGCCATAACAAATGAGCGATTAGCATAGGCGGTATGTTCGTTAGTATCAGTGTCGATATCTGTATCGAGCACCTTTTCAGTGGTAGGCAAGTCCCCGACTATACATGCGTTGCGGGCTGTCGAGTTCATAAAGAGGATCTGCGCAAACCATATTTACATTACATTATAATAGTCAAAGATGGGAACATGCCTTGAAATCAGAGTAGGCTTGAGTCTTGGGCGCGAAAAAGACACTTAGATGATGAATGTGCAGGGAAATGAAAATAAAAACAAACATACCTGGTGCGTCACCTGCTCCTTCATGAGGCCATCATCTGGACCATCCTCCGGCAAAGTGTTCTCGGATGTTGGCCACTCCGAGATCTTTTTATCCACACCTCCACTGAGGATGTGCTTGTCATCCGCAGAGAATGCGACACAGTCCACCTTCCCAGAGTGTTTGCATATGGCAATGGTTTGTCGATCTGAGAGTCGCCAGAGGCGGACGCAGTTGTCATGAGATGCGGAGGCAATGAGAGTGCCGCTAGAGTTGAGAGAAATGGCGTGGATATTCTCGAAATGGCCCTTCCAGGGATCACCGACCTGCTTCCAGGTGGACGTATCCCACTCTCGTATGGTGGGATCTGCTCCATTGCCCCCCGAGAGAAGCCGTTTGCGATCGGGCGTGAATGCGAGTGAGTAGTTGAATCCTCCACTGATCGTGCTCGTCAACTCAACGCTATAGCAACCGTAGGGGTCATAATGATTACGGTAAATTTGGATATTGTGATCCGTTGCAATCGCAAGACAATTGTCCTGATACGAGCCGGACGACAAATACCGAACGCAGCGGACATTTCCGCCACAACTGAGTGAATATAGTGGCTCCTGCCACGTTGATGTGCTCCATAGTTTCGTGGTGGTGTCAGATGATCCACTGGCCAGCATCCCGGAATTCAAGGAAAAATCAAGCGAAAATATCCAGCCGTCATGGGGTTTTTTGATTCCTTGGTTGAATGGCTCCCCGGTTTGTCCATACCAGGCAATGAGCTCTCCGCTCTCATCACCGCTTGCTATCCATTTCCCATCTGGTGAAACAGCCAATGCCCGCACCCGACTGCGATGCCCCTCCATCTTCTTCAACATTATGCCTGTTTTCAGGTCCCACAGACGAAGCATCCCGTCATACGAGCCCGTGACCATGCGTTCATCGCGGAAAACTGCGACTGCGACCACGTGATCCCCGTGATCTTCGAATGTTCGAATGGGTGTGGTATTTGGAATGAGCACCGTCATTTTAGTGAGGCTGCAGCACAGTTAAGGTGGACTTGGTGCATGTGGGGTGGCGATGGGGTCTTGCTCGAAGTTGTAGAGGTGCGTTTGATGGGGTGTTTTAAACCTGCTTTATAGCATTAAAATCTCACTAGACGCTCAAAAAACACGAGGCTATTATCATAAGTACGTTGCTTGACGATCTAAACAAGTGAGTTCATGCGTCCAAATCATACCGCCGCAAATTTCCACATCAGCCAATGAGTCCGATCATGGTCATTTCAGCGGTGCACGCAGCAGATAAGAAGACAATATATACAGCTCACTTGATTCACTTGATTGGCTATACCCTTGATTTTTTATCCAGTCATTACCCAAAGACGTAGTATTCCACCTTATTTCTCCCGGTGCCATGTTGGGCTTCTGTTCCCTGGAATGTTCGTAGCGGAGATTCTATGGTCGTGGGTCTTCTTTGATCACCTCGGATTGTGAGTATCATCATGTGGGCTCATATGGGCATGTGGTGAGCATTGAAGATAATCAATAATCAATCGTTTCGAACTCTGATTAACGATCGTCAAGTAGGTATCTACTATTCATTTCAAGTCGGCTATGATTGAATGTTGGATCATTCTGGATTCGTGTAGGCTTCCTATAATTGTAACCCTAACATAATACAAACTGCAGGCCATGTGTGGTTTTCGTGTTGGGGATGGTCGAGTTCGTGATATTCAACCATGCCACCTTTACATCTGACATCCATATCATGTTTTATTTGATGCAAAGTTGATGGCAGTGGTGCGCATCTCGCTTACTGTGTTCTCATTCCCATCCTCTCATTTCATGCCCAACTTCCGCAATATCTCCTCTGTTAGCTCCTAAAAACGTCACCTATCTCACATAAAATATGTTTATCCCCTCACCTTTGTTGGCGTGTGTATAGGCTCGCTTCGGTGCTGTTGGTTTTTTCTTCTGAGGGCCCCGTCCATCTTGCTCTCCACTGGAGAAGCGGAACTTGTTGAGGTGGTGGGATGATGTTTTACTCCGATACTGCAGGATCCCAACAAGGACTCGTTTTAGAGTATCAGGGTAGAGATCAGTTGCGCAAGACCTTACCCAGGCTTAAGACCAGGTTGTGGGACGGGCCGAGTGCGGGATGAAGATCAATATCTTGCATGAAATGATTAGAATACACATGATAATTGGGCTTAGCTCACAGCCTGAAACATCAAGAAAGACGATGATATCCAGGAGTGGTTTCAAGTGAAAGTGAAGAGACTCAGAAACATAGGATAAACATATTAAAGGGAGCCATTATACTATGACACGAGCACCAAGGGTTATTTGAGCAATACAACAGTGCAAATAAAAACTATTCGAGGATCTGTGTCTCAAACTGTACGAGTAACTGCTCGCTGTGACCGTACCATCCCCATGGGAAGCGTAGAGCACGCCGATCTCACTTGAGAGCTAAGTGAAGTACGATTGAGGATTATAGATGGAAACATGCGGAGACATTACCGAAATACTTACCAATGAACCCAGCACGTAAGCCAGCCTTCATATCCTCATCAGTCTTATCCATGACGAACTGATAAGATTCAATGGCTGCTCTAAAACTACCTGCTCGAAAGAGCGCATAACACTGCTGCTGGTTCGCAGTGTGCCATAAGGACTTGAGGTCCCAGCCAAAGAGCTGCGTAAAATACACAGTTGAGCAAGAAATAATTTTCGGCTGCGTCATATCAGCGTACCGCGACAAATTCTTCATACATCAAATGAATTGGCAATTTGTAAAAGAAAGTGCTAGCATTGACGGCGGCAGTCAAGTGTTCAACAGCTTCGTTGTGGCGTGCCTCATCCAAGGCAATGTTTCCCAGTTGGATGCGTAGGTAGGCCTGATGTACGAAGGACAGGAGAAATCAATAACAGCACACGAACCTAATGCAATGGAGCACATAGTACTCACTTCCACGATACGACAAGCAACAGTATCGATATTGGGACACCTGGTTAGCTCCCTAATGCGAAGTATTGCCTCTTGATGTTCATCTGCATTGAACAACGCAATGGCCTAAATACCGCAATGAAGCACGGTGTATTTCGGAAAGATACTACCTGCCTTGACCAAGAAAAGGAAGTGATCAGTCTTTAAATCACTGTTTGTGAACATGGATGCGAGATCAAATGATGTCCTCGCTGCCACAACCTGCTTTTTTCCACAGAGGGCAATGCCCTCGGCGATATGGCCTGCGAACGATGGCTGAATGCTGACGGACTATGCCATTATGAATGTTAGCCTTTTTTGAGGTAAAGAGGGGTCTGTCAGCCCTACCTGAACTGCATCTTGAAGCGCTTGGTCCCAGTTGAGTTTTTGCGCCATAAGAAATGCGCGATTGGCATAGGCGGTATGATCATTGGCACCAGCATCGATATCTAAATCTAGCACCTTTTCAGCGGTAGGCAAGTCCCCAACTACACATGCATTGCGGACTGCCGACTTCATAGTGAGGACCTGCGTAGATCATGTTCACATAGTATTAAAAGAGTCAAAGGTGGGAACATGCCTTGAAATCAGAGCAGGCTTGAGTCTTGGCATAAAAAGCGCTTAGATGATGGATGGGCGGGAAAATAACAATAAATTTACCTGGTGCGTCATCTCCTCCTTCGTGAGGCTATCCTTTGGATTATCTTCTGATAAACTCACATCCTCAGATGTTGGCCACTCCGAGATCTTTTCATCCACACCTCCACTGAGGATGTGCTTGTCATCCGCAGAGAACGTAACGCAGTTTACCTCCGCGGAATGCTTGAATATATCAATGGTCCGTCGATCTGAAAGTCGCCAGAGGCGAACACGGTTGTCATGAGAAGCAGAAGCAAGGAGAGTACCGCTAGAGTTAAGAGAAATAGCGTGGATATTCTCAAAATGGCCCTTCCAGGGATCACCGACCTGCTTCCAGGTGGACGTATCCCACTCTCGTATGGTGGGATCTGCTCCATTGCCCCCCGAGAGAAGCCGTGAGCGATTGGGCGTCCACGCAAGTGAGTAGTAGTTGAATCCTTCACCGATCGTTGCCACCAACTGAGTGGGGAGTGGAGATGTGGGGGAATGATTATCATGGTTGTAATTACGATTGTAACCATATCGGTGATCATAACCAGATATGGTGCATGAAGGAGGGTAATTCTGGTAAATTTGGAGATTGCTGTCCGTTGCAATCGCAAGAGCTTCATAGACAAATGTCGGCGAATACCGAACGCAGCGGACATTTCCGCCGCAACTGAGTGAATGTTGCACCTGCCACCACTTTGATGTGCTCCATAGCTTCGTGGTGGTGTCGGATGACCCACTGGCCAGCGCCATGGAATTCTGTGAAAAGTCAAGCGTAAATATCCAGCCATTGTGGGCTTTATTGATTGTTTGCCGATATTCTCCAGTCTGCCCATACCAGGCGATGAGCTCTCCGCTCTCATCACCACTTGCTATCCATTTCCCATCTGGTGAAACAGCCAATGCTCGCACCCGACTGCGATGCCCCTCCATCTTCTTCAACATTACGCCTGTTTTCAAGTCCCACAGATGAAGCATCCCGTCATACGAGCCCGTGACCATGCGTTCATCGTGGAAAACTGCGGCTGCAACCACGCGATCCCCGTGATCTTCGAATGTTCAGATGGGTGTGGTTCTTGTAATGAGCGCCGTCATTTTAGTGGGGCTGCAGTTAAGGTGAACTTGGTGCGTGTGGGGTGGCGATGGGGTCTTGCTCGAAGTGGTAGAGGGGCGTGTGATGGGGTGTTTTAAACCTGCTCTATACCATTTACTTCTTACTAGACGCTCAAATTGACACGAGGCTATTATCATAAGTACGTTGCTTGGCGATCTAAATGAATGAGTTCATACGTCCAAGTCATGCCACCGCAAATTTCCACATCAGCCAATGAGTCCGATCATAGTCATTTCAGCGGTGCACACAGCAGATAAGAAGACAATATATACAGCTCACCTGATTCACTTGATTGGCTATACCCTTGATTTTTTATCCAGTCGTTACCCAAAGACGTAGTATTCCACCTTATTTCTCCCGGTGCCATGTTGGGCTTCTTTTCCCTGGAATGTTCGTAGCGGAGATTCTATGGTCGTGGGTCTTCCTTTGATCACCTCGGATTGTGAGTATCATCATGTGGGCTCATATGGGCATGTGGTGAGCATCGAAGATAATCAATAATCAATCGTTTCGAACTCTGATTAACGATCGTCAAATAGGTATTTACTATTCATTCCAAGTCGGCTATGATTGAACGTTGGATATGTTCTTGCTCTCATCCTCTCAATTCATGCCTAACTTCCACAACATCTTACACCACCGTTGTATGGAAATATGTTCATCCCCTCAGCCGTTCATTCCTTCCTTGGTGTGTGGGTACACTTGCTTCAGCACTGTTCATTATTGTCCATTGGAATGTGGAACTCGTCGAAGTTATGGTTTCACTCCAACACTACTATTAGGACTCGTTTTAGAGCATGAGGGCAGAGTGCAGGAAGAAGCTCAGTATCTTATGTTTACAACGAGTTAGAATACACATTTGATCGCGCTTAGCTCACAGCAAGACAGACACGCGAGACAAGGTACAAATGAATATTGCTTAATGATCTCCATGTTTCAAACTATATCATTAGTCACTCGCTGCGAGCGCACCACCTCTATGGGAAACGTAGAGCGCATTTCGATCTTACTTGAGAGCTAAGTGAAGTGTAGTTGATGATTGTAGATCGAGACGGGGAGACATCACTGAAATACTTACCAGCGAACCCAGCATGGAAGCCGGCCTTCATATCATCATCAGTCTTATCCATGATGGACTGATACGATTCGATGGCTGCTCCAAAACTGCCTGCTCGAAAGAGTGCATAACAGTGTTGCTGGTTCACGGTGTGCCATAAGGGCTTGAGGTCCCAGCCAAAGAGCTGTAGAAAACACACAGTTAAGCACGAAAGAATTTTCGGTTGTGTCTTATCAGCGTACCACAACAAATTCGTCGTACATCAAATGAATTGGCAATCTGTAAAAGAAAGTACTAGCATTGACGGCAGCAGTGAAGTGTTCAACTGCTTCGGTGTAGCGCACCCCATTCAAGGCAATGTTTCCAAGTTGGGCACGTAGGTAGGCCTGGTGTACGAAGGGCAAGAGAAATCAATTACAGCATATGTATTTGGTGTGATCGAGCGCATGGTACTCACTTCCACAACACGGCAAGCAACAGGATCGACATCGGAACACACAGCTAGCTCTCCAATGCGAAGCATCGCCTCTTGATGTTCATTTGCATTGAACAACGCAATGGCCTAAACACCGAATGAAGCATGGAGAATGTCGGAAAAATATTACCTGCCTTGATCAAGACAAGGAAGCAATCGGTCTTTGAATCTCCGTTCGTAAACATGGATGTGAGGTCAAATGATATCCTCGCAGCCATCACCTGCTTTTTTCCACAGAGGGCAATGCCCTTGGAGATATGGCCTACTAACGATGTCTGAATGCTGACGGACTATGCAATGTTGACTTTTGTAAGAAGGTCACGATGGGTCAGTCAGTCTCACCTGAATTGCATCTTGAAGTGCTTGGTCCCAGTCACATTTCGCGCCATAACAAATGCACGATTTGCATAGGCGGTGTGATCATTGGGGTGAGCCACAATATCCAGATTTAGAATCCTTTCAGCGGTAGGCAAGTCCCCGACTATGCATGCATCACGGACTGTCGAGTTCATAGCGAAGACCTGCATACATCATGTTCACATTGGCTTATAAGAGTCAAAAGGTGTGAACGTGCCTTGAAATTAGAGTGGGTTTGAGCCTTGGAATAAAAGATACGCTTAGATGATGAATGAGCGGGAAATGAAAACAAACTCACCTCATGCGTCGCCTGCTCCTTCATGAGGCCATCCTTTGAATCATCCTCTGGCAAAGTATCCTCGGATGTTGGCCACTTTGAGATCTTATTATCCACGCCTCCACTGAAGATGTGCTTGTCGTCTGCAGAGAACGTGACACAATTCACCTCCCCAGGGTGCTGGAATATGGCCGTGGTTCGTCGATCCGAGAGTCGCCAGAGGCGGACACAGCTGTCATGAGATGCAGAGGCAACGAGAGTACCGCTAGAGTTGAGAGAAATGGCGTGGATATTCTTGGAATGGCCCTCCCAGGGATGACCGACCTGCTTCCAGGTCGATGTATCCCACTCTCGTATGGTGGGATCAGCACGGTTGCCCCCCGAAAGAAGCCGCGAGCCATCAGGTGTCCACGCAAGTGAGTAGTTGAATCCTCCACCAATCGTTGTCCACAAATGGGTGGGAAATGAAGATGTAGGTTTGTAATTGTAATCGTAGTGATATGTGTTACTGTAATACCGGTAAATTTGGACATCATGGTCCGTTGCGATTGCAAGAAGTGGGTAGTCATGACGTGGCGAATACCGAACGCAATGGACATTTCCGTTACAACTGAGTGAAGCTTGCTCATACCACCTGTACGCCATGTCCCATAGCTTTGTGGTGGTGTCGGATGATCCACTGGCCAATGCATTAGAATCCGAAGAAAAGTGGAGCGAAAATATCCAGCCGTCATGTGCTTTTTTGTCACTTGCTTGGCGGGATGGTTCCCCAGTTTGTCCATACCAGGCAATGAGCTCTCCGCTCTCGTCACCACTTGCTATCCAATACCCATTGGGTGAAATAGCCAATGCCCGCACCCGACTGCGATGCCCCTCCATCTTCTTCAACATTATGCCTGTTTTCAAGTCCCACAGACGAAGTATCCCGTCATACGAGCCTGTGACCATGCGTTCATCGCGGAAAACCGCGACTGCGACCACGCGATCTCCATGATCTTCAAATGTTCGAATGGGTATGGTGTTTGGAATGAGCACCGTCATTTTGGTGGGCTGTAGCACAGTTAAGGTGGACTTGATACGTGTGGGGGGGCAATGGGATCTTGCTCGAAGTTGTGGAGGTGCGTATGATGGGGTGTTGTAAACCTGCTTTATAGCATTAACTTCTCACTAGACGCTCGATAGACACGAGGCTATTATCATAAATAGCTTGCTTGACGATCTAAATGAATGACTTCATACGTCCAGGTCATGCAGCCGCATATTTCCACATCAGCCAATCCTTCAATGGGTCCGATCATGGTCATTTCAGGGGTCTACGCAGCAGATAGGAAGATGACATATACAGCTCACCTGATTCATTTGATTGGCCATACCCTCAATTTCTTATTCAATCCTTACCCAAAGACGTAGTATTCTACCTTCTTTCTCCCGCTACCATGTTGGGCTTCTATTCCCTGGAATGTTCATAGCGGAGATTCTATGGTTGTGGGTCCTTTGATCACCCCTGGTCGTCAGCATCATATGGATGTGTGATTTGCAATGAGCACATCGAAGATAATCGATATTCAATCATTTCAAAAACAATCATTGAACAGGTACTTACTATTCATCTCAAGTCAGCTATAATTGAACGTCAAATTCGGGGTTTTGAATCGATGAATTGAAGATGAGTTATATCTCGGATTTCCCGTGGTCAAGGATGGCAATCGGTATGGCGATTACCTACTGAATGGCTCCACAATTTGCGTATAGGCTTCTTAACCACAGACCTAACATAATACATATATGGTTTTCGTGCTGGGGACGGTCGAGTTCAATGTTTTGCAGAAACCATGTCACTTTTGACATCCATATGACGTTTTCTTGGATGCCAAGTTGATGGCGGCATCGGTCTTGCTGTCCACTGGAATGTGGGAACTAGTCGAGGTTATGAGATGAAGTTTCACTCCGACAGCACAGGGCTCGTTTTAGAGTATCAGAGCGGAGACCAATTTTGCGAGGCTTTTGTAAGGCTTAGGACGCAGAGTCCAGGAAGAAGATCAATATCTTATCTGAAATATGTACAACGAGTTAGATTACACATATCATGATCGGGCTTAGCTCACAGCCTGAAACAAGACGGACATGCGAGACAATGTTCCGAAGTGGTTTTAAGTGAACGTAAAAAGACTCGAAAACATGTTTAAGTCGGCCAGTATATTATGGCACGAGCACCAAGGGTTGTTTGACCAATACAGCTACCATCAAGGCACAAATGAAAATACTCAAGGAAATCTATGATTCAAACTATACGAGTAACCACTGGCTGCAAGCGCACCATCTCCATAGGAAGTGTAGAGCGCGTGTCAATCTTACTTGAGAGCTGAGTGAAGGTGAAGTGCGGTTGATGATTGTAAACAGAGAGATGGGGAGAGATTACCAAAAGGCTTACCAGCGAACCCAGCACGAAAGCCGGCCTTCATATCATCATCAGTCTTATCCATGATGAACTGATAAGATTCGACGGCTGCTCTAAAGCTGCCTGCTCGAAAGAGTGCATAACACTGTTGCTGGTTTGCGGTGTGCCACAAGGACTTCAGGTCCCAACCAAAGAGCTGTGGAAAAAAACACGTAGTTGGGCATGAAAGAATTTTCGGTTGAGCAATACCAGCGTACTGCGACAAATTCATCGTACATCAAATGAATCGGCAATTTGTAAAAGAAAGTGCTAGCATTGGCAGCGGCAGTGAAGTGTTCAACAGCTTCGTTAAGCCGCGCGCCATCCAAGGCAATGTTTCCCAGTTGGACGCGTAGGTAGGCCTGGTGTACAAAGGGAAGAGAAATAAATGAAAGCACATGGACCTAGTGTGGTCGAGTGCATAGTACTCACTTCCACAATACGACAAGTAACAGGATCGACGTTGGGACATGCGACTAGCTCTCCAATGCGAAGCATTGCCTCTTGATGTTCATCTGCATTGAATAACGCAATGGCCTAAAAACCGCAATGAAGCACGGAGTATGTTAGAAAAATATCACCTGCCTTGATCAAGAAAAGGAGATGGTCGGTCTTCAAATCACCGTTTGTGAATATGGATGCGAGGTCAAATGATATCCTCGCGGCCATCACCTGCTTTTTTCCACAAAGGGAAATGCCTTCGGAGACATGCCCTGCCAATGATGGCTGAATGTTGATGGACTGCGCCATCATCAAAGTCAACATTTGTAAAGAGGTCATGATGAGTCAGTCAGTCACACCTGAAATGCATCTTGAAGCGCTTGGTCCCAGTTGCGTTTTCGTCCCATAACGAATGCGCGATTTGCATAGGCGGTGTGATCGTTGGCGTCAGCGTCAATATCTAGATCTAGCACCTTTTCAGCGGTAGGCAAGTCCCCGACTATGCATGCATTGCGGACTGCCGACTTCATAGCAAGGATCTGTGCAAATCATTTCACAATGCATTATAAGAGTCTAAGATGGGAACATGCCTTGAAATCACAGTAGGCTTGAGCTTTAGCATAGAAAAGAGGTTTAGGCGATAAATGGGCGGGAAAATGAAAACAAATTTACCTGATGCGTCGCCTGCTCCTTCGTGAGGCCATCATTTGGACCATCCTCTGGAAAAGCATGCCCGGATGTTGGCCACTCTGAAATCTTTTTATCCATACCTCCGCTGAGGATGTGCTTGTCATCCGCAGAGAACGTGACGCAATTTACCTCCCCAGAATGCTTGAATATAGCAATGTTTCGTCGATCTGAGAGTCGCCAGAGGCGCACATGGTTGTCAAGGGATGCAGAGGCAAGAAGAGTGCCACTAGAGTTCAGAGAAATGGCGAGGATGTTTCTGAAATGGCCTTTCCAGGGATCACTGACTTGCTGCGAGGTCGACGTATCCCACTCTTGTATGGTGGGGTCTGTTCCATTACCCCCCGAGAGAAGCCGTTTGCCATCGGACGTCCACGCGAGTGTGTAGTTGAATCCTCCACAGATCGTTCCCGTCAACTGAGTGGGGAATGACTCATAGCGACCGTAGTAGTTGTCATAACGGTATTCGTAAATCTGGATATTGTGATCCGTTGCAACTGCAAGACACATGTTGCTGGCCTGTGGCGCATACCGAATGCAGCGGACATTTCCACCGCATCTGAGCGTATATTGCACCTCCCAAGTTGATGTGCTCCATAGTCTTACGGTGGTGTCAGATGATCCACTGGCCAACAACCGTGAATCCGAAGAAAAGTCAAGCGAAAATATCCAGCCGTTATGGACTTTATTGATCACTTGGTCGAGAGGTTCCCCAGTTCCTCCGTGCCAAGCGATGAGCTCTCCACTCTCATCACCGCTTGCTATCCACTTCTCATCTGGCGATACCGCCAATGCCCGCACCCGACTGCGATGCCCCTCCATCTTCTTCAACATTACGCCTGTTTTCAAGTCCCACAGACGGAGCTTCCCATCATATGAGCCTGTGACCATGCGTTCGTCGCGGAAGACCGCGACTGCGACCACACGATCCCCATGATCTTCGAATGTCCGAATGGGTGTGGTGTTTGGAATGAGTGTGGCCATTTAGTGGAGCTGCAGCACGGATGCAGATGGACTTGGTGAGTGCGGCGGGGTGGCGTCTTGCTCGGAGTTTCAGAGGTACATGTGATGGTGCGTTCTAAGCCTACTTTATAACATCGACCTTTCATTGGACACTCAAAACACGAGGCTTTTATTGTAAGTACCTTGCTTGACGATCTCAACGAATGAGCTCATTCGATGATCCAAGTTGGGTCGCCGCAACTTTCCATATCAGTCAACGAGCTTGATCATGGTTATTTGAGGGGTCCATGCGGCTGGTAGAAAGACGACATGCATGGCTCACCCGATCCACCCGATTGGCTATGCCCTTGAATTTTCAATAAGTCGTCACTCAAAGGCGTAGTACTCCACCTGATTCCAATGATAGGCTTCTGTTCCTTGGAACGTTCGTAGCGGGGGTTCTGCGGTTGTGAGGCTTCCTTTGATCACATCTGGTCGTCAGCATCGTGATGTGGGTATGTGTGATTTTCCATGAGCATCGAATATAATCGATAATCAATCATTCCAAATTCCGATCAATGATCATCGGACATATAGGTGTTCACTACCAAGTCAGCTATGGTTAAACGCTGGACCGTTTTGGATGTGGGATTTTGAATCAGCAACTCGAAGACGTCTCGTTTCCGGTGGTTGAGGATGGCGTCGTGTTTCCGCTCTAGTTACAGACTAGCACACAATTCTACACGGAATTATTATGAATGTTGCATGTAGGTTTCCTCACATAAATACCATGTGGTTTTCGTGCCATAGATGGTCGAGTTTGTGGTATTCGAGACTACTTTTGCATATGAGGTACTTGAAAGCTCTGAAGATGTGGCCAATACCGACGACGGGCTTGTCAAACATGGTTGGTTTGAGGAACCATCGATGTTTGGTACTATTGACGCGATGTTTGGGCCCACTTTGCAGTGTATTTGAAATACGCTGTGGCATTGATATTGAGTGGTGAGATTCGGCCAGTGCGTCGAGTATCGCAGGGGATGTAGAATTGATCTACAAGTATAAAATCATCAACTACGGAGGATAGAACAAATATGGATGAGTGCACATGAATTTAACTGCGACCATGAGCACCATTACGACTGCTACTAGTGTTTTTTGTGCTATCCTGACGGGGTATATCAACACGCTCCAAGTGCCATCGAGGAGGCATCCTCAATCTGCCATGAGACAAGCATGAATAGTAGCACAGGAATGCCTTGACCCAATGCACGTCTGGGAGTGAATCGATGTCAGATGTGTCAATATCCTGCGGCACTCCCGCCTGCTGTCCAGACGGATGTCGGGTGTCATCGACTTTCCTGTATTCTGGGAATTTGGCAGCAGCAAGCCGCTGCAAGGCACAAATCAGCAAAAATACCAAGAGGTAAGAAAATGTACGTTACAGTGACCTTCCGCCCTGGTGCGACTTCAACGACTGATGGCCCATGGCTATGTCTCGGTACGAGGAATGCGAGGTGCTGTCGTAGGAACTGCGTGACTGGAGCGTTCGAAGGGCGAGGTGGAGACCTCATTTCAAACTATATAAGCACTCAGTCGTCCATTGCCAGTTTACTAACAATTGAAGACTGACATGATCAAACCGTGGTGCAGCCTGTCCCAAGAGAGACGCTGGTAGAGGTGATGTAGCAGGGACCTGTGGTTCCATTGTCGAGTCAACAGAGAAATAATCGGGATAGTCGAAGTACCAACATCTAGTGGATCACGAGGTTGGACACGGGGAACTGCAGTCGTGCGAGAAGTGAAGTGAAGGAGGTTGCTGAGGCGAAGGAAGACGGGTTTCTGCGTGTTCGCAGTAGACGGAGGTCTTTGTGGGCTAGACAATATTGGTGGATTGCGAGGCAAGGCAGGACGTCGACGAGTTGCATCAGACTGCAATGACGTCGATGAATAAGTTGTGTATTGAGCAAAAGAACAAGGTACGTACATTGAGTAGATCACCGAGGGTCACCTTTTTACGTGCCTGTGAGGAAATTTTAGCGCACAAACGAGGAATGTGCATGGCAAATGCGTACACTAGCAAGGATGTCTGGAGGAGTGTTGCATACAACTATTGCAGAATAGGTCGTGTAAACTAGTTGGCTTGCATCAGGTGAGAGCATAAGGGTAAAGGGATTCTGAACGTCGAAGGAAGCGAGGAGCTGGCGTGACTTGACAGCCCAGAGCTTGATGGTGTCGTCAACTGAAGCACTGGCCAGGAGAGCATCGTTGTCTGAAAGTGCTAGACCGGTGATAAGTTTGGTGTGTCCTTCGAAGGGAGATCCAATAGTCTCCAGCGTCGACGCGTCAAACTCATAGATTGTGTTGGCATGGTCGTCCGTGAAGGTGAATGCAGCTATGATGGTTTTGTTTTTGTTTGTCCAGAACACTGGCATATTTGTGACTCGTCCTAGTCTTCCACGAGATTCCCCTACCCTCACATCTAATTTCTGTGTTTCGATATCCCAAACCTCAAGGCGGCTTCCCGTCCACAAGTTCACTGCAACCTTCTTTGAGCCTGTTGAGAATCGAACCGTGCCCACACAATCAACGGTCTCGAATGGTCCAGCCACAAGTTTGCCGGTGCCCAGGTTCCATATCCGTGCTGCATCTCCTGCTCCGCTTGCTAGTAGCTTGCTGTCCGCAGATATATCAATGCAGCTGATCTCCCTTGAATGGCCTTGAAACGTTTTCTCAATCCCAGTCTCAACCTCCAAGGCTTTCAGTTCCGCACAAGCGTCATCTCCACCACCAGTGACAACCCATCGACCGTCCTTCGATACCGCCACCACCCATACCATTTTCTCGTAAACACGCTGCGCCTCCTCAATCTCCCTACCAGTCTTCAGGTCTCATTTCCGAGCTGTCTTGTCGCCAGATCCACTGGTAATGTGCTGGTTGTCTGGACAGTAGGATATGGATGTGTATCCACCTTTCAAAGTCATTGCCGGATTCAAGATCGATTTCGTGGGGACGCTGGCCTTCGTTGATGTAGAAGCCATGTCTACGTCTCCAAGAGTGAAGCAGTCAAGTAGACGAGTGCGGGAGAAGTATTATCTGGGTGCGTTTGAAGGTGTGGTGCTCTCCTGATTTGCTGTAGGAGTCTGATGTTGATCGCTTTGAAGATTTTCAGTTCATCTGCACTGGACGTCCAGATGAGAGTTGATGTCACCAAGAGGCTAACAATAACAGAGAGGTAAGAACTCTACAATGTGAGCACAACTATCGTGCTTGTAAGATGTGCTCTATTCTTGACTCACAACTTCTTGCAAGCTCTCACAGCCATAACCGAAGTTCCTGTGCTAGAACGTCAATCTTTAATATTTCCCACACGCCAGGGTTGCCGTGTCCTTGTGGGTGGCGTATGTGGGTGTTGGATGCGCTGTAGTATTCAACCTCTAACATTGCTCTAGCATTCGACTTTCTTCATTGCTTGCTCTCCGTTTCAGATTCTTGTTAGGTGTCAGTGGACGCAGAAACAGTTACCCAACTCCCAATGTTAATATAAGAGAGACACGATAGGTTTCCCATCCGCGCCCCTGCCCAGACGGGAAACTGGTTCACCATCCTATCTCCCAAAGCCTCTGCTGGCTACACATTCGGTTACAATCATTTGGCACCTTATTTGTCAGCGGCTTCTCAAGTTGTCTTCGCGTCTATCATTCAGCTGAATTCTCGCCGAGCCCCCGTTTTGCGCTATGCATACCTCGGTGGGTCACTAGCACTCCTGCATGGTGTCTTGAGCTCTCCGTTATGGGATGTTCTAAGTTTCGCGTTAACATCTTTGTCCAGTAGTCTTGCAGCTTGCTGCAGCACCCAAATAATTTTCTGTCCCGCCTCGTCATCGACATAAAAACAAGAGCACGCGCAAACTACGCACGATATATAGGTGCGATCTGCTGCTTTTAATTCTCATAGCTCGCTGAAGCCTCATTGACGTACACACCTTTGGGGCGTTGGCTCTTCCAGGTAAAAGGAAAAATATCAATATTTCTGAGCAGGTTTCGAACTGATCACTATATGAAATATTCACTGTGAAACAAGTCAGATTACACATATGCTTAGCTCAGTCAAGACAGACTTGCGAGACAATGTTGAGTTTCGAGTGAAAGTAAGAAGACTCGAAAATATAGGGCAAACATGTTCAAGTGCGCCAGTAGATAATGGCACGAGCACCAAGGACTATTCGAGCAATACAGCTACCGTCAAGGTACGAATGAAAATTACTCAAGGATCTCTGTGTTACAAACTATATAAGTAATTGCTCTCTGCGAACGCGCCATCTCCATGTGCAGTGTAGAGCACGTTTTGATCTTACTGGAGATCTGAATGAAGTGTAGTTGATGATTATAGACGGAGAGACATTACTGAATACTTACCAGCGAACCAAGCACGTAAGTCGGCCTTCAAATCCTCATCAATCTTATCCATGATGGACTGATACGATTCGATGGCTGCTCTAAAGCTACCTGCTCGAAAGAGTGCATGACACTGTTGCTGGTTCACAGTTTGCCACAAGGACTTGAGATCCCAGCCAAAGAGCTGCGGAAAACACACAGTTGAGCATGAAATAACTTTCGGTTGTGTCATATCAGCGTACCGCGACGAATTCGTCATACATCAAATGAATTGGCGATTTGTAAAAGAAAGTGCTAGCATTGGCAGCGGCAGTGAAGTGTTCGACAGCTTCGTTGTAGCGCGCGCCTTTAAAGGCAATGTTTCCTAGTTGGGCGCGTAGGTAGGCCTGGTGCACGAAGGGCAAGAAAAATCAATGACGGTATATGAACATGATGTGATCGAACATGTGGGACTCACTTCCACGACACGACAAGCAACAGGATCGATATTGGGACACGCAGCCAGCTCTCCGAGGCGCAGCATTGCCTCTTGATGTTCATTTGCATTGAACAACGCAATGGCCTAAAATCCGTAATGAAGCACCGAATATATTATAAAAATATTACCTGCCTTGATCAAGAACAGGAAGTGATCGGTCTTTAAATCACCGTTCTTGAACAGGGATGCAAGGTCAAATGATATCCTCGCTGCTAGAACCTGGTTTTTCCCGCAGAGGGCAATGCCCTGGGAGATATGACCTGCCAGCGATGGCTTAATGCTGATTGACTATGCCATCGTCAAAGTCAACATTTTTAGAGAGGTCATGATGGGCCGGTCAGTCACACCTGAATTGCATCTTTAAGCGCTTGGTTCCAGTCACATTTTCGCGCCATAACAAGTGAGCGATGGGCATAGGCGGTGTGATCGTTGGCGTGAGCCTCAATATCCAAATGTAACACCTTTTCAGCGGTAGGCCAGTCCCCGATTATGCACGCGTTGCGGACTGTGGAGTTCATAGCAAGGACCTGCGCAAGTCATATTTACATCGTGTTATAAGAGTAAAAGGTGAGAACCTGCCCTGAAATCAGAGTAGGCTTGAGCCTTGGCACAGATAAGAGGCTTAGACAATGAATGGGCGGGAAAATGAAAACAAGCTTACCTGGTGCGTTGCTCGCTCCTTCATGAGGCCATCATTTGGACCTTCTGGCAAAGCATCCTCGGATATTGGCCACTCTGAGATCTTTCTATCTACGCCTCCACTGAGGATGTGTTTGCCATTCGCAGAGAATGTGACGCAGTTCACCTCCCCAGAGTGTGCAAATATGGCAATGGTTCGTCGATCTGAGAGTCGCCAGAGGCGGACACGGTTATCATCAGATGCGGAGGCAAGGAGAGTGCCGCTAGAGTTGAGAGAAATGGCATGGATATTTTTGAAATGGCCCTTCCAGAGATCACTGACTTGCTGCCAGGTCGATGCATCCCACTCTCGTATGGAGGGATTAACTCCATTTCCCCCCGAGAGAAGCCGTCTGCCATCGGGCGTCCACGCGAGTGTGTAGTTGAATCCTCCACCGATCGTTCTCATCAACTGAGTGGAAGATAATACATCACAGCCGTATTCATAGTCATAGTAATATTGGAATTGGTGAATTTGGATACTGCGATTTGTTGCAATTGCAAGACAGTTTCGAATTCTGGATGGCAAATACCGAATGCAGCGGACATTTCCGTCGCAATTGAACGTATATTTCACCTCCCAGGTTGACGTGCTCCATAGCTTCACAGTGGTGTCACATGATCCACTGGCCAACAACCGTGAATCCGAAGAAAAGTGAAGCGAAAATATCCAGCCGTTGTGGGCTTTATTGATCACTTGGTCAAGTGGTTCCCCAGTTCCTCCGTGCCAAACGATGAGCTCTTCATTCTCATCACCGCTTGCTATCCATTCCTCATCTGGCGATACCGCCAATGCCCGCACCCGACCGTGGTGCCCCTCCATCTTCTTCAACACTACACCTGTTTGCAAGTCCCACAGACGGAGTAACCCGTCATACGAGCCAGTAATCATGCAAAGTTCGTTGCGGAAACAGCGACTGCAACCACACGATCCCCGTGATCTTCGAATGCTCGAACGGGCGTGGTGCTTGGAATGAGTGCCGCCATTTAGTGGAGCTGCAGCACAGTTGAGTTGGACTAAGTGTGTGGGGGGATGGCATTTTGCTCGAAGTTGCAGAGGTGTGTGTGATGGGGCGTTTTAAACACTTTGGTCACCCCATTTTAGATACCTCTTAGGTTGATTGTTGTCTATAGAGGTTTGCACCTAAGAGGTATGTTTCTGCTGGTCTCTCCAGTGTTCCATGGTCCTTCCCTATTGTTTTTGTGGACCAAAAGAGAACGTGCTGCACATGGACCATAGACTGTTGGGACCATGTCATGGCACGTACCACAGGATATTTTGGACCACATATCTAATGGATTTCCCTGGATATATAGGAGTGTCTGGGGTCACAAACCACCTAAATGTTTGATTTTTTGTAGTAATTTTCTGTTGATTCTGATGGTGAATAGCATTAGACTACAATGAATGTTTGTGTTATATCTACCGTATAGAATCATATAATGGCTGAATTTGTGGATGCAATTGTATATTGCCCAATTTAGTGTCTCACTAGGAAGACACCTGTACATTCCGAAGTCTGGTAGTATTTGTGGTCATATCTGTTTAGTTCTACTACTTCACACTATGATTGCATTACCATATTCGTCTATGTGTTACCGGCATACCTGGACCTACCTTCCTTATCTGGCACTCAGCCGAGCCTCTTTGACCGGTTTACACCCTATGTCTGCACATGTCCTGTCGATTTGCACGTAATAATGTGGTATAGTTGTTACATACTTTCGCTGCAGGGATGCTGGTTGAATTTTTAGAGATGCATATCCCCATACACCTACACTTGCTACTGACCTCACCTGTACATTCTGGAGTTTTACGTAGTACAATAAAAAAAAGCTACAGAGTTGATAGCTAGGATGCTTCCGACCTTGGACCTTGGTAGTGGTCACCTAGTTTTTCAAAATTTTGCGCAATCAGTACCTTTGTTGATACTCACTTTTGACTGTTGGCTGCATGATCGCTCTAAATCCCGTGAATAACTTACCTTTGTCAGACCCCTACCAGAAGTGCTGAACCATGGTACTTGTGACCATACCTTTGCCTAGGCGATTTTGCCCATCCTACTTACCTTCGCCTGGATGCCAGGTTTACCAGTAGTATCTTTGGTCATGATCCCATGGTAGAAGACTGCAAAGACAATATAGCCTGCATAGGGCGGACCGCAACAACACTATAGACTCATGAGGGAGGACCATATGTCCCATAGGGCAGACTGCAAAGACAATTCAGCCTGCGTAGGGCGGACCGCAACAACACTATAGACTCATTAGGGAGGACCATATGTCCCATAGGGCAGACCGCAAAGACAATTCAGCGTGCGTAGGGCGGACCGCAACAACACTATAGACTCATGAGGGAGGACCATATGTCCCATAGGGCAGACCGCAAAGACAATTCAGCCTGCATAGGGCGGACCGCAACAACACTATAGACTCATTAGGGAGGACCATATGTCCCATAGGGCAGACCGCAAAGACAATTCAGCCTGCGTAGGGCGGACCGCAACAACACTATAGACTCATTAGGGAGGACCATATGTCCCATAGGGCAGACCGCAAAGACAATTCAGCGTGCGTAGGGCGGACCGCAACAACACTATAGACTCATTAGGGAGGACCATATGTCCCATAGGGCAGACCGCAAAGACAATTCAGCCTGCATAGGGCGGACCGCAACAACACTATAGACTCATTAGGGAGGACCATATGTCCCATAGGGCAGACCGCAAAGACAATTCAGCGTGCGTAGGGTGGACCGCAACAACACTATAGACTCATGAGGGAGGACCATATGTCCCATAGGGCAGACCGCAAAGACAATTCAGCCTGCATAGGGCGGACCGCAACAACACTATAGACTCATTAGGGAGGACCATATGTCCCATAGGGCAGACCGCAAAGACAATTCAGCCTGCGTAGGGCGGACCGCAACAACACTATAGACTCATTAGGGAGGACCATATGTCCTATAGGGCAGACCGCAAAGACAATATAGCCTATGTCGGGCAGACCATATGTCATGTAGGGTGGACCACAACAACATGATAGACTAACTAGGGCGAACCATATGTAATATAGGGCAGACCCACAACAACATGATCAGAATGCTGTACGGTACGAATCTATGATGTCGGTCCAATACCCAACATACAAGTTACAGGGACAAGATAACCCACACCTTTATTATACACCTTTTCGGTTTTCCAGATGACCCCCCCTCCCTATGTCAGTCCAGTATCCTCGCTAAGAACAAATAGATGATGATCGGAATGCTGTATGGTATTAATCTATGATGACGGTCCAGTACCTCCACCAAGAAAAATTGATGAATTGCGCAAAATGCCTCTTATTACAGACCCCCCCTCCCTGTGTCAGTCAGTACCCCCACCAAGAAAAATTGATGAAGATTGGAATGCTGTACGGTACAAATCTATGATGACGGTCCAGTACCCCCTCCAAGCATGATCGGAATGCTGTACGGTACGAATCTATGATGTTTGTCCAGTGCTCCCACCAAGAAAAAATTGATGAATTGCGCAAAATGCCTCTTATTACAGACCCCCCCTTCTCCCTGTGTCAGTCAGTACCCCTGCCAAGCATGATCGGAATGCTGTATGGTACGAATCTATGATGTTTGTCCAGTGCTCCCACCAAGAACAAATTGATGAATTGCGCAAAATGCCTTCTATTACACACCTTTTCACTTTCCCCGATGACCCCCCCCCTCCCTATGTCAGTCCAGTACCCCCGCCAAGAAAAATCAATGAAGATTGGAATGGTGTACAGTATGAATCTATGATGACAGTCCAGTACCCCCGCCAAGAAAAAAATGATGAATTGCACAAATTGCCCCTTATTACAGACCCCCCCCCCCCTCTCCCTGTGTCAGTCAGTACCCTCACCAAGAGAAATTGATGATGATCGGAATGCTGTACAGTATCACGAGCTCCTTATTCTGGTCATACCTATATTTCAACGGACCAATCCAACTAGAATTCCTTCAGTTCTATCAGGAAGACACCATGTGTGATTTTTCCCAAAGAACAAGTATATGCTGATCTAACTAGAATTATTCAGACACCACATTCGATTTTTACCGAAGAGCAAGTATGTGGTTTACCTTGGTACTATACATTTTCTGCACAATTCTGTAGTATTCCCGTGCAAACCCATTCCGGACCCAGACCTGCCCCCCCTCCCCCTATCGAGAACAAATTCACAAGTTGTGCTTATTGGTATACACTCATTTTAATCTATTGAAACCCCCCCCCCCTTTCAACAGACTAATCCGACTAGAATTCCTTCAGTTCTATCAGGAAGACACCATGTGCAATTTTTCCTGAAGAACAAGTATATGGTTTACCTCAGTACTATACATTTTCTGGACAAGTCTGTAGCATTCCTATGCAAACCTATTCAGGACCCGGACCTTGGCAACTCGTGTAGATAATTTCAACCAGTGTGAGTCACTCTCACGTGACATTCAATGCTTTCGCATGAGGTCTACCTTACTACATTTTCACTCGGTCAATGAATACATGCGTCATGTAGCTACATGTAGCTCGAATGTACTTCATTGGTCACATGATTCAAGAGTATGTAGCTGAAACTAGAGAAGTACGAGTCAGCGGAGTCACAAGACATAGACAGATTAATGTTGAAGGTTATAATGTTGCATGAGTGCAGACGTAATGTTGAAGAATATAACTGTGTGTGTGACTTCACACACAGTATTCTTCTTCAACATCAGGTAAGTCTCAACAATTGTGATGTAACATAGACGACAAAACACAAACCATGAGTCATAGATTAGAAAAGCATGTGTGCATAGGCATAAGAATTTTAACATGAGTCACATAAGTCACGACAAGCAAAGTATCATAGTCGAAATCATAGTCGAGATCAGAGAGGCAGTTATAAAAGCTGTAAACGTCAGTTATACTCAAATTCATGCTCATCTACAGGAGCAAGTAAACGGCGATCCAAGACATGAGCAGGCTGAACACGTGAGGCATATTGGCGCGAAGATGGAGAGCCCTCAGAGTAGGGCACGACTGCCGAACGAGATGGCAAGTGCGTAGTGTTTTGGTTCGGAGGTCCCATGCGTGCCTTTGATGTAGCGCGAACATGTGGCTTAGGATGGCTAAGGAAAGAACAATAATTGATACAATTAGCACCGTAATATATAATGACAATTGAATAGTAACGTACTGATGACCAAGAGTAGACCTTTGATCCATGCTTGTCCTGTCCTGCGATTCGAAAGGTATGCTGAGAAAATAAAATAAAATAAAATAAAGATGTAGACGACGTACGCGCATCCTGGCCCATTGCCTATCATCCACCATGGCAGTCTCGATGTCGTCGGCCTCACTGATAGTTTCATAATCACCACGAGATCGTTTCCGATTGTCAGACGTAGAGGCAATAGAATGGCGGATGTCTTCACGCAGACGGGTGTACTGGGATCGACCATGGGCTGCATTTGAACCTCGAGGCATAGCAGGCGAAAAAGGAGAAGATGGTGGGAGATCGTCATAGTCGCCTGGGAGGTCACTGTTGTCAGCGAAATCATCATAGTCCGTGTGCCTAGGGACAAATTGGTTGGAGCGCAGAGCCCCAGAAGTGGAGCGCGAAGCCCCAGCGGTGGAGCGCAAAGCCCCTTGGTTTGAGCGCGTAGCCCCTTGGTTTGAGCGCGGAGCCCCAAGGTTAGAGCACGGAGCCCCAAGGTTAGAGCGCAGAGCCCCAAGGTGAGAGCGCGGAGCCCCCGAGTTGGCGCGTGGAACCATACCACGTGTATGAAAAACCTGCTGGTAATAAGTATAAAGATCTTCAGTTGAATCATAGATTTACCAAGTTAGGACGCGAAGCCTCAGAGCCCGAATGCTCTGCACTTGCATCTGAGGTCGGAGTTTCTGCACGAATCATCTTGCCTATTTGCTTGCGAGTAACGTGGGGAGGGAGGTCCTTAATAAATTTCTCTGAATCTTTGAGACGACGTAAGATGACACCATCTGTATCGATGACAAGAGGGATTTCGAACACGTCGCCAGTGTATGAGGTGAGGTCTTGCAACTGAACTGTAGTTTGAAGATATTAATTAGTGGCTGTTTCGAATACAGGAAAACGGGAAAACGCACGAGGACTCCAACCCTGGATAGATAAGAGAACATCCGGCACCTCCACAACCGCACCCTTCGTTCGTCGATGCTCATTAGACTTCTTGGACTTGCCTTTCCGCTTAGCCATCTTGCCTTTCTCTGCATCGCTATCATCCTCATCCTCATCTCGGCCCAACTCAGCCTCATACATCTCACCAAGATGAATCCTCAAATACGGACCTACCAGGGCGCGTAACTGACTTGCGGATAGTGCTTTGAGGTCAAAATCAGTGCCAGGGGGCGGAACTCCGGCGGGCCAGTCATGGATGCACAACCTTGTCGAGTACAGGACGTCAAGCATTGTCATCCATCTACTATTGGAAGTCTTTAGCGCATGACCGGCTTCAGCTATTAGCAAAATGTGAGTACAATGACAGTACGATCAGGTGAGAGATACCAACCGAATGCTTCACTGATGACCACGGGTGCAACCATGCGATTTCTATCCCTGTCGGATTTACCGTTGCGTAGAAGCGAAGCATTGGCGACCGGGGCAGCCGGCGGAAGAAAATTAATATTCTTGCCTCCTGCTTGCGCAGCCTCTAGGTCCTTATACCTGTAGTATGTTAGCTTGATGTAGCCTTTAACTAAAAAAAAAACCCACTTAAGAATTGTCGTGATCTCATCTATCATATGCTTGGCATCGACTCGTTGAGCGTCAATGAGGGCCTTTACAATATCTGACCCCGCAAAAAAGCCGGAGGCCTGGCGGCCAGACTCCTCATCTCCTGGGTAAATCACAATACCAGCGACATGAATTCCGTATGTGCGGTGCCAGTACAAAGCCTTTAAGAAGATCGCGTTATCAATGAATGTTAGTCACCAGTAAACGTTAGTCACCAAAACAGCACTCACCGATTTTGCAAACATTTCACGGACTGCCATCATAAGACTGCATGACTCTCGAGAGGATAGATCGTCAGGAGTGGCAATCGCATGATCAAAATGCTCTCGGATTTGTTTCCATAGAGCCGCGTTCTTAGGGTCCTTGTGTGAATGGGCATGATAATGCTCAGCCTGCTTGGCCTTCCATGCCTGCAAGCTCGCTGAAAAGGTATGAGCATAGATTGGAACAACCTTCAATGCAATAACTTACCTGCTTTGGATGGGTGCAGCACAGTTTTGAACCAGGCCTGATGCTGATTCCAAATGGACTCCTTGCGAGTTGCTTTCCTAGCTAATCCTGCCTCCGTCAGAATAACCTGCCGATGTTTCCCAAATCGTTTGCCAATGTCGGTCGCTTCCTCCTGGACCCTCTTACCAAAATCATGCACTGCCAAAATAGCTTCCTTAGATAGTCTGCCCGCTTTGCGCGTCGTCTCGTCCCCGTCTTCAAGCTTGTCTTCTTCGTCACAACCCTCGGAATCATCATCATTGTCATCTACCTCTGCCTCTGCCACTGCTTTGCCCTTCTGATGTCCCTCTGTAGACGGGCTGGGGAACCTCATGGGATCTGCATTGCGCTCGGCTTTCTTTCGTTGCTCTTCTGTTGCAGCCCAGTCGCTATCAGAACCAGAGCTCTCTACACATTTCCCCTCGTCAGAAGGTAAGTATGACTTCTGAGCACCGGATCTGCGCGGGTGATGGGCTAACAATGTTACCAAACACATGAGCAGTGTACTACCAAATATATAGTGAAACCTACCTGCGGGATTTTCCCTTTCGTTTGTTTGGATCACGCCGTCAGCGTTGGATGGAGCTTTTATAAATTATGTTAGTGTATGTACTACGAATTGAATAATATATAGTGAAACCTACCTGCGGTGTTGTTCGTCGCTACGTTGCTGCCATGCTCACCGTTGGACTGAGCTGTGATAATGAAATAAGTTGATTGTAAACCATGAACGAGATAACAAAACTTACTGGGTGTTGTCTTCCTTTTGTTCGTCGCTGCAGGACTGATACCTGTACCCATGTCACTCTCGGTGCGGAGAACAGCACTGTCGTCCCTGAGAGAAGCTGAGGGACAAGAGTTATTCAAAGTTGAAGACAAAAGAGAAAACAAACCTTCAACTTGCTGTGTATCATTATCCATGTCATCTGCAAAATCATCAGCAATGGTCAGAAGGTGGTAAGAATCGGTGAACTTACCGTCAGGTAACTGGGCCTCGGGTTCCTCACTTGCATTATTGGACTTGTTGGACTTGTTGCTGACGAACGAGCGCCTGGCAAAATTGGAAAAGAAAATGTCTTCCTCAGCAGATGATGTTAAAGGGTCGGAACGTTTGGACCTTGGAAGGGGACGAGGCTTAGGCCGAGCGCAAGGTACCTAACAACGAGTCAGTAGATGGCAAAATGACAGCTATAGGCTTACATTGGCCGACTTTGGACCAGGGCGGGAACGTGCTTCGTTGCCATCCTTTGACGTGGACACCTGGTCGGCTCGAAGTGGGGCTTTTGACCGGCGTCCAGAGCAGGTAGTAAGAGGCATATGTGAGACTGTTTCTCGTAGTCACAAAGATACGAAAAAGGTATGATATTGTCGAAAGAAACACGAAGTTTCTCCACAGTTTTATTGCACCGACATGAAGTCAGGTGAGAATACGCGAAAGAGGATTTGAGATTGTAAGAGCAAGTAAAAAAAAAAACTAGAAATTGAGGGTACCTACAGATGGGATAGCATTATATATACAATCACAAAACCCTAAGGCAGTTAGTGGGAACTGGATCGCCAAGGAAGGATTCTATTCGCTTGACACCGGTTGCAGTATAAAATACCTGGTTTTTCAAATGTTCAAGATGAACGGACATCAAGAAATAAAGTTACAGTATAGCTCGCCTGACAGCCGAATAAAGTTGGCGCCACGGATCGCGCAGGATATGTGACGGCAACAAAATGGAGCCAAGAGGTTGGTAAGAAGATCTGTGATAACATTTAACATTAGACCCTACTCTAGAACATGCAGTAGACCAACCTATTTCTAATAGATCTGCGTTGAGTAAGAGTCCCTACAGTAGAACAAGCGGTAGACTGACCATTTGGATAAATCGAAAACGAATGTTGCGTCAGGGATCGAGTGAACGCATTAAGGAAAAGACATTAAGGAAAGTCAGAAGAGGGAGTAGAGGAAGAGAATTAAGTACGCACTGAACTGAGAGGCTCAATAGTGAAGGTCAAACTTTGAAGAAAGGACAAGCGGTGCAGACAGACAGCAAGTGAGGTATGAGGAAAAGGAGACCCGATCAACCCTACTGGTGCAGCAGCGGGTGAGCAGTAAGGGCGATCTTCCAGACACGTAGTCTAGGAGTGTTAGATCAGTGACACGTAGTCAACTGATCAATTTAAGTGAATGGCACGAAGCCAATTCAAAATAGGATGGAACCAGGAATCCAGGTGGAACATTTGTCAGGGCTATGAGGAAAAGGAGACCCGAAGAGACATTAAAGAAAGTCAGAAGAGGGAGTAGAGGAAGAGAATTAAATACGCACTGAACTGAGAGGCTCGATGGTGAAGGTCAACCTTTGAAGAAAGGACGAGCGGTGCAGATAGACCAGTAAGTGAGGTATGAGGAAAAGGAGACCCGAAAAGACATTAAGGATTGTCAGAAGAGGGAGTAGAGGAAGAGAATTAAATACGCACTGAACTGAGAGGCTCGATGGTGAAGGTCAACCTTTGAAGAAAGGACGAGCGGTGCAGACAGACCAGTAAGTGAGGTATGAGGAAAAGGAGACCCGAAAGACATTAAGGATTGTCAGAAGAGGGAGTAGAGGACGAGAATAAAGTACGCACTTAACTGAAAGGCTCGAAGGTGAAGGTCACAGCAAGGACGAGCGGTGCAGACAGATTCCAGACGCAAAGCACTCCCGCGGACGATCTTCAACCCTACTGGTGCAGCAGCGAGTGAGCAGCCAGGGCGATCTTCCAGACACGTAGTCTAGGAGTGTTAGATCAGTGACACGGAGTCAACTGATCAAGTTAAGTGAATGGCACGAAGCCAATTCAAAATAGATGGAGCCAGGAATCCAGGTGGGTCGCTAGTCGGGGCGAAGGATAAGGGTGGTAGGATGCCGATGGAGACGACGGAGACGACGATGGACGATGGAGACGATGGATGGGGGAGACGATGGATGGGGGAGATTGAGTAATATGGGACTTTCCCACATCGAACTTGCAATTCAGTCAGAACTTCATTTGGGATTTTCCCACTTCATGATATTTCTCTTTTGCTACTAACTACTGTCGCTGATCCTCTCTCTTCACTTATCCCCGTGTCTGTCGTCCCCCAGGATATCCCTCGACTCCGGCCTGCATCCATCTGAACTGGCTTCGTACCGTTCACTTCAATTGATCAGTTGACTATGCGTCGCTGGTCTCACACTCCTAGACTACGTGTCTGGAAGATCGCCCTGGCTGCTCACCTGTTGCTGCTCCAGTAGGGTTGAAGATCGTCCACGGGAGTGCTTTGCGTCTGGAATCTGTCTGTCCCGCTCGTCCTTTCTTTTACCTTAACATTGAGCGTCTCACAGCCGGTAAGGTATTCACTTTTATTTCATTTACTTTTTACTGATTTCTTCTTACATCCTTATCCTGGCGTTATTGCTCTCTTCCTGGCCAGCAACTCGAACTCCCACGATTACACTCCGCAACTGACACTAGGTATGTCTCCTCTTTCAATTGTTCGTTGCGTTGCGCAGTGAAGATTTGTAGTACCCATCATGCCTACTGCTCTGACTCTATTCAAAGCGAATACCACCCTCTCAGACAGTACGTGTTTCTTTATTTGTCTGTCATGTGCTGACGCCAAATTTTCGAACAGATTGGTTACAATCTTTCGACGCTCGCGCCGTTGCCGTGCAGGGCAATCTGGTCATCACGACTCCCAATATGCACTTCGTTCCCGAATTTCATCACTTTGACGCAGAAATCTTACAAGCCCGCGCAGATGGTCGCTTTGGCGTCATCGACTGCTTCCAGTGGCCTCAGGCTTATGACAATACATTTTGCCATGCCGCTTGCATACCTCGAAAGGAGGCTTTTCCATCTCCTCACCCACTTCATTGGGCCTGGTTCACCCCTACCCAGAATGACCTTAGGTCCATTCCTGGGAATTCGTTTCCTGTGGGCACACTAGCGTCGGATAAGGTCGATGGATTGCAATCCCTCTTCAAACTGGCGGAACAACGACTCCGTGAGTATAGACAGGCTCAGCCAGACAGAGGCCAAGTTATATATGGCCGCCTTTTGTCCCTCCGCCACGCCGTCGCACGCTTGAAGTCGCACCCCCTCACTTTTCGTGATCTTCTCATTTTCGTCACCGACGCTCAGCGTCTCTTTCTCGATATATACTCTTACATCGACTGGGTACTCATAGCTCAACCTCTCACTACTTCAGGCTTTCGTCATGCTGTTCGGGGCGATTGGATGGGCGCTTTTGTGCAGAGTAGCGACGTCTGCGAGAAGTTATTCTGCGCTGGTGTCCCCGTTTGGTATGTTTGCACAAGCGCGTACATTCCCCCGAACATGAAAGTCGTCGAACCTGTTTTACTCACCCGTCCGGATCACATCATCCTTGGCATGTACGCAGAGGGCAGCAAAGTTTGCCCATTCGAAGTGATATACCGCGGCCCTGGTGGTCATCATCGTCATGTCCACGTTCGCCGCCTATACGCAGGTACAACACACCTAGACCCCAAGGCAGACGACCCTCAACCATCGTCCAGCTCGAATTCCGGTCCTAAAGGATCTAGTCATGGCAAGGCGCCATCTCGACAGAAGAGTAAGGCAAAGCACCAGCCATGTAAGCGCCTCTTTCTTTTGTGCACGTTGGATACTCACTATTTTAGACTCCATTGAAGCCCGCCCTGCACGTCCTGCTCAGTCAGGCAAATCAAGGGACAAGTGGCAGGACCCTGACACTCCTTACCTTCCGCCGCCGAACCTGCATTGGGAAGCAGCGATGAAAATTGCAATCAAGGACCAGTCGCGTATTCACACGCCCTACGTTATCGATCAGGGGTATAGATTCCCTGAGCCTGCTCTTCTTATCGGCCCCAAACTGCCTGAACGTCTGCAAACATATCTTGCCAATTGGCTTGCATCTCGTGCGCTGTGGGTAGGCCGTGTCGACCACGATCCTCCATGCACTTATCCCACTCCTCAACTCTGGCGCGACTTCCTTGGTAGTGTGCCTTCTGCCCAGCCACAATCTCATAAGGCTGACAGAAAGGGTCTTACGGCCACCAAGAAGCGGAAGCAGGTGATGCGGGAGTTGTTCGGCGATGATTTGCTAGAATCTCAGGGCGATGTATTTTCGCCAGATGGAGTTGTTGAGTTTCGGGGTGAAGAAATCTCCGTCGGCAGTCTTACTAATCCTTCCGCACTTCTAGCCCAGAAGGTCACATGGGAGCTGTTTGAACTCGGCTTTCGATATGAGTTGCGGGATCTTGATCGTCACTTGGCGCAGAGAGAATGGAAGGATGATCCAGCTGGTCGCGAGCAACTCCTCCATGGCGTCTTCCCGGGCGACGCTGGTCTAGTGATGTGGTCAGAGCCATTTCCGTCGGAACATTACGGGTTGTGGGATAACACCCTGAAGGGCTGTCTTCCTTACGTGGAGAATTTCCGCCGACTACTTTGCGATTGGGATGGCGTGCCGCCTCTTCTTATGACCCCGCTGACATCAGACAACTTCACAGATACAAAGTCTTGGGAAGTCAAGCGTGTGGCTATGGCATTTTACGTCCAGACATTTTTTGATCATTTCGGCAGGCCTCCCATCGTACCCCATTCGCTTCCCATGCAATCATGATTCCATAGTTGTCCTGGCGTATTTTCTGTTGTTTGTTCTCGTTACCTTACAATGAAATTGATGCTGTTGTGTTCCTTCTAGTAGTGCGCTCCATTATTCGGCTGTGTATCGTTACCATCAGCGGACTACGATCTTACTCCGGCATTACGATCTGTATGATTTATTTTCTTGTTTCTGCATTTATGGCTTCATGAAAATACGTATTCACTGCGTGCTTGTTTCAGACATTGAGCCAGAGCCTCATCATGATGGCGGGGCAGTGAGTTCACTTCGTGTTCTATGCTATTATGACAAGGCTCATTCTTTCTTCTGGAACAACTTAGTATAACCACGCGAGGATCCAAATAACGAATGATTTCACTACCGCATATAAGTTACGTGATTTCTTAGCCTAATGCGATTGTTTTGATTTTCCATTAGTGATCTTACTTCGTCCATCAACCCCCGCCACCACTGGTTACTATAATCAAACTTCCCCAGACTGCGCGTCCGTGGGCTGAGTTCCCTGGTTGACTTCGTGTCACAGTTTCCTGCCTTGTTGACTTCGCGTCTTGAGGTATTGCGCAATGGCAGTCCGCCGTCCTAAACCTCGACGTTGTAAGGCAACAACCCACCATTCATCACCTCCGTCGATGCATCAGCCGACTACTAGCATTTGCGAACCTCGGATGCTCAATAGATGGAAACGTCCCCGCGAGACAACAAAACTCGACCTCTATCTTCCTGGCCCACCACCCATCTTAGTTCTGCCAGGACGACAACGTCTAGCACAGCAAAGGCTACGTCGTTCATCATCCATATGTAGGACGGAACCCGGACAGATGGATGATGGACCTGTGTTTCCCTTCAGCGACTCAATACATTTTTCCAATGACGCTGGTCCCCGTCGTCTCACCAGCTCCCAGAAAAGGGCTAATCAATGGCGCAGATGGTCTGAAGATGTAATTCCGCGCATGATAGTGCCCTATCTATCATACCTTCAAGAGACTGTATCGCTACGTCATGCCAACATGCCAGCAATACGTCATCGGACTGATGGAGAGTGCAGAACTGGGTGCAAAACTCGTAGCATCAAAGTTGCATGCGTGTTTTTTGATGGTATATTATCATTTTTTTCTCTTCTAACTTAAATCTAATGTACATTACAGCTTTCGAGGAAATCACCATCATCGCCTGCCCTTGTTCGCCTACCCCGCTTCAGCTTCTTCATTGCGGGTTTTTTCCATGCGCGCCCGTGGCACCCTCCCTGGCGGTCGACTTACGACTTCTCGAGTTCATCCGCCTTCTTTTTCTTCGTCAGTCCCCCAACCAAACGGCGTGGTGTGATGCACTGGAGACATTTCTGGACGGAATGCAATATAAGTTGAGGCTGAAGGTAAAAAAAATTCTGATCTCATCGTTGCATATCCATGCTAAACCTTCCTACAGAATAGCTTACGGCATCGCTTCAGCAATGCGTTCCACTGGTACCAGGTTTTGATTGTATTGGCTCAGGACTACATCTCTACGCTCGTCGTTGGTTCCCGGAAAGATGGTGCTCGCGTGGACCAACCTAGTGATTATCTCCGCTCGCGGTGCCCACTCTGTTTTGGAGGGAATGATTGGCGAAACGGAGCAAGAGATTCTCTTCCTATGTGCGTTATTTCTTACTATGCTACCACATCAATTAATCATTTGTAGGCCAGATGTTATCATTTGCATTGACGCGTGCTTTACACAGAAACGCTCTGCAAATCCTCGCGGTGCTACTGGCAGTGATCCTCCTAACCTGACACCATCTTTCTTTCTACCGACGGATGATGTGAAAGCAATGGAAGATTTTGTTGAAAGGTGTCGCGGAGACAGATGGCAAGCAAGGACCTCGAGGGCGGAACCTGATGAAGATAGCTATGAGGAGGGCATGCGCATACCAGTATCTGTCTTGAATGGATGTGGTGACTCCTTCATTGCTGCAGACGAACAGCGGGAGAAGGCAAGTACTCGTTTCTTTACCGATACTGGCCTCATGGCACTGGTTTGTAGACATGACCGTGTCCTATGGATTGCGAACCTGACATCTGCGGGAGAAAAGCAACATTATGCGCTTGCTCTCTTGGACCGATTGTTCAAACATATACCTACTCAGATGACCATCGGGCTTTTGTACGATATCGGATGCCAGCTCGAACGGAGCTGTCGCAAGTGGAATTTCCTGGACGATTCTACTCTATCTCGCATTGCATTTGCTGTTGCTGTGTTCCATGCGTATGGTCACCAGTGGGCGTGTCAGATCGTCTACCACCCTAGGAAGCGAGAGGGATTCGGCTTGTCTGATGGTGAAGGATGCGAATGATTATGGAGTTTCCTCAAGCCTCTCATCCCTTCCCTGCGTGTATCAGGGGTACGTATGCTCTTTTTAAATCAGTCTATCAATCTCACTCTTCCGCGAAGTCTAATCAGCGACTTTTCGTCCTCGATACTCAAATTCGCCACTTAGACTCGAAATCTTTGCAAGGATTTGGACACTGGCTCCATCGGCGTTGGATCCACTGTCAATCAAAGAAGAATGATGCGCTGGACCGTTTACATGCATTGGAGTTGGACGAGAATATGCTCCGTGTAGAGTGGAAGGCCCAGGTTGATCACCAGACGCGACCCACACCACGTATGTAAATATCTAAGTGTGCCTACTGCTTAACTGAACGTCATGTAGGACAATCTAGAAATAAGGCAGCGGAGGTGATCACCATTATCCTAGCACTAGAGAAGATGCTACAAACTCAGGAGGCCTCCATACGCGAACTTGAGATGCAACTCCATGCTGTCCGTGTCCCTAATATTGGGGAAGTCAATCTGCAGCTTGTAGATACTCGGTCCCGGTATAAAAAAACCGCTGACACTCTCTGACGTCATCGAGCGGCACTTGGAACGGAAGACAAGGTCAACCTGGAGAAGATGAAGAAGGATATATACCTTACAGTTCGTTTGAATGCTCGTGCAATCAAAACTCGCATACGTGATCGCCTTCGTCAGCGAAAGTTTGAATTGGAGAGACTTGAGAGATCATACAGAGCCACAGTCAATGGTGCGTTGATAGTTTTATTACACTGATACATCTCATAATTTTACAGCTGAGCGTAAACTTCATGCGAATACGCAACACTCAATCAAACACCGAGAGCCTGGCATCCTCAAATTAATTACTACCTACAATGGTTTGTGCTCGCAACTACGGTCTCTTATTCAACAGCGGCGAGCACCCCCTTCTGCTGTTCCCCCTCATATCATCCCACGTGATGGCATCTTTCAGCTCGACGTTGATGACGACATCTGGCAAGATGTTGGGCTAGATGACAACCCTCTGAACCCTCCAGCGTGGCTATTGGATGACAAGGTCAGGAATGGTATCCGGTTGCAACTTGAAGCTGACCGGTGCAATGAGGAGGAGGCTCGACTGATGCGGGAGAGGGCCGTCCTTCAAGAATGGATGTTAGTGGAGTGGGACAGTATGCAAACTGCCTTGAATAAAGCAGGTGCGTCAGTGTGCAAATGTTATGAACAGTATCTAATTATTTCACAGTCGCAGATCCAGTGATGTCTTTCCACCTTGGGTCTCGCGCAGATGAACTTGTCAACATCTGCGTCATCTGGAGGAAAAAGGTTCAGTGTATTCCGTGCACGTGGCCTATGATTGCGAGTTGGGGACCCTCAGACGAGGCTTTGGTTCAAGCCGCTTTTAGTCAGGCACGATCGTCATTTCGGGATGAGGATGATGATGACGAGAGTTTAGAAGGAGATAGAGAGGGTGATGGAGAGAGTGACCTGGAGTATGGCAAAATTGAAGATGAGGAACTGATGGATGCTATTGAGGAGATTGCATTGGCGGATGAATATAGGTATGACCAGAATAAGGAGCTCGTGGATGACCTGGATGACTTGGATGACATTGATAATGACTTCATGCCTTCTTCCCCTATAAAATCGTTACACAAGCGGCGCAACATGTTGAATGCAGTGAATTTTTAATACAATATTTTCTGTCACATCCCATTTGTTAAATTTGTTGAGATATTCATTAACACATGTGTGCATATGACAGACAGAAAGAATTCACATACCATTTTGTGCAATTCATCAATTTTTTCTTGGCAAGGGTACTGGACCAACATCATAGATTTGTATCATACAGCATTCCAATCATCATCAATTTTTCTTGGTGGGAGGACTGGACCGTCATCATAGATTCTAACCGTACAGCATTCCGATCATTCTTGGTGGGGGTACTGGACTGTCATCATAAATTTGTACTGTACAGCATTCCAATCATCATCGATTTCTCTTGGTGAGGGTACTGACTGACACAGGGAGAGGGGGGGGGGTCTGTAATAAGGGGCGATTTGTGCAATTCATCATTTTTTTCTTGGTGGGGGTACTGGATCAACATCATAGATTCGTACCATACAGCATTCCATTCATTCTTGGCGGGGGTACTGGACTGTCACCATAGATTCATACTGTACACCATTCCAATCTTCATTGATTTTTCTTGGCGGGGGTACTGACTGACATAGGGAGGGGGGGCTCTGTAATAAGGGGCATTCTGCACAATTTATCAATTTTTTCTTGGTGGGGGTACTGGACAAACATCATAGATTCATACCGTACAGCATTCCAATCTTCATTGATTTTTCTTGGCGGGGGTACTGGACTGACATAGGGAGGGGGGGGGTCATCGGGGAAAGTGAAAAGGTGTGTAATAGAAGGCATTTTGCGCAATACATCAATTTGTTCTTGGTGGGAGCACTGGACAAACATCATAGATTCGTACTGTACAGCATTCCGATCATGCTTGGCAGGGGTACTGGACCGTCATCATAGATTTGTACCGTACAGCATTCCAATCTTTATTGATTTTTCTTGGCAGGGGTACTGACTGACACAGGGAGAAGGGGGGTCTGTAATAAGAGGCATTTTGCGCAATTCATCAATTTTTTCTTGGTGGGAGCACTGGACAAACATCATAGATTCGTACCGTACAGCATTCCGATCATGCTTGGAGGGGGTACTGGACCGTCATCATAGATTTGTACCGTACAGCATTCCAATCTTCATCAATTTTTCTTGGTGGGGGTACTGACTGACACAGGGAGGGGGGGTCTGTAATAAGAGGCATTTTGCGCAATTCATCAATTTTTCTTGGTGGAGGTACTGGACTGTCATCATAGATTAATACCATACAGCATTCCGATCATCATCTATTTGTTCTTAGCGAGGTTACGGTCCGCCCTACGCACGCTGAATTGTCTTTGCAGTCTGCCCTATGGGACATATGGTCCTCCCTACTGAGCCTATAGTGTTGTTGCGGTCTGCCCTATGCAGGCTATATTGTCTTTGCAGTCTTCTACCATGGGATCATGACCAAAGATACTACTGGTAAACCTGGCATCCAGGCGAAGGTAAGTAGGATGGGCAAAATCGCCTAGGCAAAGGTATGGTCACAAGTACCATGGTTCAGCACTTCTGGTAGGGGTCTGACAAAGGTAAGTTATTCACGGGATTTAGAGCGATCATGCAGCCAACAGTCAAAAGTGAGTATCAACAAAGGTACTGATTGCGCAAAATTTTGAAAAACTAGGTGACCACTACCAAGGTCCAAGGTCGGAAGCATCCTAGCTATCAACTCTGTAGCTTTTTTTTATTGTACTACGTAAAACTCCAGAATGTACAGGTGAGGTCAGTAGCAAGTGTAGGTGTATGGGGATATGCATCTCTAAAAATTCAACCAGCATCCCTGCAGCGAAAGTATGTAACAACTATACCACATTATTACGTGCAAATCGACAGGACATGTGCAGACATAGGGTGTAAACCGGTCAAAGAGGCTCGGCTGAGTGCCAGATAAGGAAGGTAGGTCCAGGTATGCCGGTAACACATAGACGAATATGGTAATGCAATCATAGTGTGAAGTAGTAGAACTAAACAGATATGACCACAAATACTACCAGACTTCGGAATGTACAGGTGTCTTCCTAGTGAGACACTAAATTGGGCAATATACAATTGCATCCACAAATTCAGCCATTATATGATTCTATACGGTAGATATAACACAAACATTCATTGTAGTCTAATGCTATTCACCATCAGAATCAACAGAAAATTACTACAAAAAATCAAACATTTAGGTGGTTTGTGACCCCAGACACTCCTATATATCCAGGGAAATCCATTAGATATGTGGTCCAAAATATCCTGTGGTACGTGCCATGACATGGTCCCAACAGTCTATGGTCCATGTGCAGCACGTTCTCTTTTGGTCCACAAAAACAATAGGGAAGGACCATGGAACACTGGAGAGACCAGCAGAAACATACCTCTTAGGTGCAAACCTCTATAGACAACAATCAACCTAAGAGGTATCTAAAATGGGGTGACCAAAGTGGTTTTAAACCTACATTAACATCTCACTAGACGCCCAAAACATGAGGCTTTTATCCTAAGTACTTTGCTTGACGAGTTAGACGAATGAGCTCATACGTCCAAGTCATGCCGCCGCAACCTTCTATATCAATCAACAAGCCTGATCGTGCCAGTTGTTTCAGGGGCCCATGCGGCAGATAGGAAGATGACATACACAACTCACCCGATTCACTTGATTAGCTATTCCCTCGAAATTTCATCAAGTTGTCTCCCAAAGACGTAGTATTCCACCTTATTCCACCCGGTGACATATTAGGCTTCTTTTCCCTGGAACGTTCGTAGTGGAGATTCTACGGCTTCCTGTGATCACATCTGGCTGTCAGTATCATCATGTGGGCTCATATAGGTACGTGTGATTTGTCATGAACATCGAAGATAATCGATAATCAATCGTTACAAACTCTGATCAATGACCATCAAATAGGTATTTACTATTCATCCCAAGTCAACTACGACTGATCGTTGGATTAGGTTGAGGATGGTGATTGGTATAGCGATGTCCTCCTTGATAGTCCCACGTACACCAGCTCGTGATTCCACTCTAGCAAACGCAATTCTACACGGAATCATTATGGCTGATGCATGTAGGTTTCCTAACATGATACACATCGCATACCATATGTGGTCTTCATGCTACGGATGGTTGAGTTTGTGGTGTTCGAGGCTAGAAGTTCTGGAGATGTGCCAGTCAGTCGGGCTTATCAAACATCGTTGGTATGGACAAATTTGAGGGACATTTGTGACTCGGCCGAGTCTTCCACAGAATTCCCCTATCCTGATCACCACGTAATCATGATCCAATCATCGTGATGTACATCAGGCATTTGACCTGAGAATGACAAAGATTTAGCTAGATTTATCTACCTTACAATTTCAACAATATATATCACAATTGCAGATCACATGACAAAGGAATAGATAGGTGGACTGCCTTGGTGATATCTCCCAAACCTATAATATTGGCAGATTTATAATACCCGCTTATAATATACTAGCAAACTGTAGTGTCATTGTCAAGTGTGTCTATGGCTAGATAGATAGCTTCTGATTGCAGGATCCATAATGACTGACTGTGTGCCAGGGCATGATATTACATTGTAAGCTATATCATGATGCTGGTTTTCAACCAAGTGTGTCTGGCCTTAGATAGGTAGCCTCTGATGGGAAGATCTGCAATTGCTGGCTGTGTGGCATAGTGTGGCACCGGACTGTCACATCACACCACAATGCTGAGCCATTGGCGAAAAAGTACATGGCTAGATAGATAGCTTCTGATTGCAGTATTCATAATGACTGACTGGGTGCCAGGGCATGATATTACATTGTAAGCTATATCATGGTGCTGGTTTTCCACCAAGTGTGTCTGGCTTTAGATAGGTAGCCTCTGATGGGAAGATCTGCAATTGCTAGCTGTGTGCTAGTGTATGATGTTAGGCTGTCATAACATAGCACAATGCTGAGCTTTGGGCAAACAACTCTACTGTTGCATGGGTTGTCTCGCCACAACAAGGTAGCAATAATTTTCCAATTGTATATAGCCTGGCATGACATGCATTAATTTCACATTCACACTATGGTGGAGCATTCATCAACTGCATTATGGTCGAGACCCCCGATGGACAAAATTACAAACAGAACAGTACAAAAATAATAAACTAAGTAGTGTTAACATTAGCTCATGCTTGTAAGGCAGCACGTTTTTCCTGAATTTTAGACAATGCACTGTTTTTGCTGACATTGCACTGTGAAGATGAAGAATTAGGAAAGATGCGTCTATGTCAAGGTGTTAGTGTACAGTTTATGACTAGATCAATCACGAACCGTGTCCACCACATCATGAGGTCAACAACTTCCTCACTTTCATCGGGATCCTCCAACAGGTCGAGGATGCTGTGATAAAAATTTTCGGAGTCTGTGACTGTGTCTGTGCGCGAAAATACAGACGATGAACTCAACGCAAACCGAACCTTAGCAAACAATCATCAGTGTGAGGCGTGCTTTATCAAATCTCCCACACACCTGTGTGGCGATATAAGCCAATGACCCTTTGGTCACAGACTTCATGCTGTGGAGGTAAGTGTTACCTGAACGCGTAGCTTTTGGCTCTCTATCCACTGAGCTTGGAGATGTAAATACATGTTTAAAACCCTATCAAGGGAGATGACTGAGTAAAGTGTTCCTCGCCAGCAGAACGAGCTTACAAATATGAGTATCTCGCCTCTTAGTAAACCCTTCCATGGATCTTCAGGATCATACTCATACCCAGAATATAGGAACATGGGCCACTGGTCACTGCGAACTACGGTTTCACTGCTCTTGAGACTGAGTTTGGTTCTGACTCGCAGAGTTATGACATCAAGTTGAGTTGATCCAACGTTGAAAAGACTTACGCTGTATCTGACCAGTCAAGGCCTGCGGGGCAGAGCAATGCACCGGTGACTTCATGATTAAACCCGCGGTCGGACTTGATGTTTCGGGAGAGGGGCGGTATGACCACCTGTCCTCTGGGCACAAGCCATTCGAGAACGGCAGATTTGAGAGTTTTTGTATCATCGCCTCGTGCACCAGAGGCTCCTTTACTCAGCTGCAACACGGTAAGTATGAGAAACTTACGGTTTTGAATTCTTACCAAGTCTCCAATGTGAATAACATCCTCCTCCTCGCCCGTCGTGAGACGATCTAGAAGACCAGGATACGAATCTATTAGATTCATGAACACTCTATGTTCACGTCGAACACTAACATTGTAAGTATTCTTAAATTCTGGCGACATATAATTGTCACAATTACAACTTACTCCGCTGGATAGTCCTCTATGCAAGAGTCTTGTAACTCTTCGAGTTGGAGGATCCCTGCAGTCAGAAGGGCAGGATAGTTGCATAGGGAAAACACCGTCCGACCAAAATGTCGTCCATGAAGGACGAGGGGATTTGACGAAGTCCTAGCCAGGCAGATAGGTCAGGAAAACAGTGAGTCAATGTTTGGAAGAACACTTGCGCCTTTTTACGCGGGCCCAATTGAAGGGCTGAACTACTACGCTTGCGCGAAGGATCGCTGGAAGAGGGATGGTTCTCGTCAATACTCATAATAAGTGGAAGTACGCAATTCTGATAGTAATAAACCAGATGTTTTATATGTCCCAGCAGACTATGACGTGATTAAAAAAAAACTCGCCATCCGAGTGCCATAGATCTCGTTACGACAAAGGCTCGCCATCCGAGCGCCATAAATCTTATTATGGTAAAACAAATCTCATGGCACGAGCGCCATAGGTTTCACAAAAGGAAAATACTTCACTATTCTAGCATCATGGATGATGGCACAGTCTTTTTGTCTCGCATGGCAGTACAGCGAGATTGGTCATCATCAACCGCATAGATACATAAGTCACCGACGCTGTCGCAACGACAACTCACGACATTTGGACCAACCAAGTATGTCCGGCTCACCCCCTCAGAAGCTTCTGCGACAATGCATCCATGTTGGAAGTGATGTCATGCTAAAGTAGGTTCTTCAGCATGCCTTGCAGTACCAACCTCATAACTTCACCTGAAGCTTTCAACTTTCCGTAATACACAATCAAAGAAGCTCTAGTATCGATGAGCTACACAACACAGACTGCAAGTGAGTTTTAAAACGTTGCAGAGAGCAACTTAAAACTAGACTTACCGTGCAGGGAATTCCTTCAGATCAAAGAAGTGGTCCCCAAAGGAACTCAGACGGCTGGTGAGATTTGACCATTCAGAGACTGGAAACGGTAGGACGAACAGGTCTGATGATTCTTTATCTAGGCAAGGACGAAGAACCCCAAGGCGGAGTAGAATCGGAGCTGCGTCGTGTCAAGGAACAACTAGAGAACGCGGAAAGTGTTATTGCAAACCTTTCAGAAAGGGTAAATACGTACAGGGATAGATGGCTGGAAGAATACTATCGCGCCGACAACCTCGAGCGCCATATGCCATATGAGACATATGTGCCTGAGCTTGGTCAAATTCCCGAGGGCATAGCGTCCCCTGCTTTCTTCCCAGAGTTCTTCACCTGGAATGAAGAACGTGAAGAATGGGGAGATGATAAACTGTTAGAACAGCAGGGCACCAGTGAGAACACCACGCCTGGTGGAGGGGAGGACTATAGAGCGGAGAGGAATCTATTGGCAGGGAATGAAGCACACGACGTAATTTTTGGTGAATGAGTACTTACCACAATTTTAAATGTGGCGGGGTACGCTAGCTCGTTGTGTTACAACGTAAAACGCGTAATTTTCGACATTACAAATGCCCAGCAACATTCCTGCACTGCAATAGAGTTAGCAGAAGGAACTATGTCAACCCAAGGTGATACCGACAACATTAAGGCAAAAGCTTGATCAATGTTAGACGAACAGACACGATAAGATTTGGTGTGATCTCACCGTCAAATGGGCGCGACTCCCAGACCAACGTGCGATATGCGCGCGTTCGTTACGTCATAGGGGACTTGGGACATTCAGAGTCACATCTATGATCATTTCATGAGTGACATCAAAATAAACTTAAAGTTTAAATTTACTTCTAAATCCAGCGAGGACAACGTCCAAGGACGAAGTTTACTTCGGCATGAAGACGACTTAGGATTATCATGCTATATTACTACAGTATTGTAATAGTGGGTAGTGCTAGACTTTGTAGACATACGACTAACGGAACAAATGAGAGAGAAAGGAAAAGAGTTTGGTTTGAGGCGCTGGGGGTCTATATAGTGAATGACAAATGAAATCAAACTCAGCCGGCAGTGCCCGAAATTCCACTGACGTCATGTTACACATTATCTCATCACAACACCCAGCCGGCAGTGCCCGAAATTTCACTGACGTCCAGTTATACATTATGTCATCACATCGCCCATTCTGATCAGTGGCCGAACCTTACGCCGACGCTTCCCGCTCGTCATTCCACACGATGAGCTCAATATAATTTACTTTATTTCCAGGTGCACTTTGCGATTTTTTTCACCTAAAATACTTTACAACATCTAGTTCTTGATTGAAAATATCCGTTGTCGACGAAAGAGCTAGCCGAACGGGTGCCGTTGTATTTAGTATAGAGCTGGTAAATCTCTTACATACATTCACAAGGACACGCAATACAAATAGCAGGGGTTCAGTGGCTAAGAATGCAGCACTGGAGGCTGATATTGCCGGTACATACATCCTAATTCCGCGTGAAGGGGGAGAAAACAGGTGGTCAACAGTGAACACAGAACCAAAGACGAAGCAGACGACGACAATGGCCCTTCTGATGTCCAGATCAACGCGGAAGACACCTCTGGATCAGTTCCTCCCTCAAAGGATCCTGCTCGCTCAGCTGACTCTGTTGAGTTGGACGACCATGATGATGACGAGGGTACTTTGCAGGCACACCTGGTCTCTCTCTCAAAAATGATTCTTGATGTGCTTCTGATTGGAGTATCTCTCATTGGTCGGAGAGGAACCTCCTCAACGCATCACACCTCCTCAGTTTCTTTTTGAACTTTGTCCTGTGGAATCGCATGAACGAGGTATCCACAGTGCCCTTGATATTGTGGAGCTCGCGAAGGAGCTGCCCTTGACATACAAGATCGGGCAGGTCTTACCCGATGTGTTCAGCGATGGCTGCAAGGAGTGCTTTGGCCGGAAAGGAGGGATTGAATGGTCCTTTGACGATCACCAAAAAGCAGATGATCTGCCTGCTCCAGGTATTATCAATCATTTGTACAGATGGCTTATCGAAGAGTTATATGTACACGTATGTATTGAGGTACAAATAAGAAGTGAAAAATCTGGTATATTAGAGTACGTAATCTATTGCATCATTTGTCGAGAACGTTCTACCAGACATATCTGGTCGGAACGCAAAGTTGTGGTAACCGTAGGTGTGACCTGAATGTCGACAGTGTTTTTCTTGGTAATTTCACATTTTGAAACAATTCGTATAAGCCTGCGATGAATCCCATCAAGAATAAGGCACTCTTGGTTTTTCTTGCGCGGAGGAGCCGGGCTCAAGTCACTGGCGGGGATGTGATAGTGTTGAAGTGCAGCGCCAGCACTGTTGGATGTGCAGAATACGGCCACACAACCTTCGGGAGCAGGTCCGTTCTCACCACAGAACGGGTCTGGACAAGCCGTTGACACAAACCGTTTCTGTAGCTTGCCATGCATGAACCCCGCCGAAACCTTGAACAATATGTGATACCCTAAGAGATTTGAAGAAAACTCTTTGCTCATCAACCAAGGCAGCGGGCCTACAATAACATAAGTTGACGTTGTGATACCTCCCTCAGAGACTCACCGGTGTCTCGGATTTTCTCGGTTCTGACCTCAATGCTATCCCGGATGTCGAGCGCATCGACACTCCACGCCTGGAGTGTGGATGACGAACTGGGATTGATGCTCGATGAAGGGTCATGCTCTACGTCAACACTGCTGGACCACGTGGACCATCCGTTGAATGGTGCAAGACTGGAATCCGTAATCGAAGCTGACGAGCTAGAGGGAATTTTTTCCGCAGGTGGAGTGACGCTTCAAGGTGGGGGCGCCAAGTATGACCATTTCCGCATATCGCAGAATGAAACCAACTCCGGGCCTTGAAGCATCACAGCATTTAATCTCATTCCATACCTTAATAGTGGTCAGCCTTTAAATCACTGGAAAATATATGTACCGCTTACCTGGTGACAACGTCGTGCAGTTTGAGAGTAGCGATCACCTGCCCGCGCACAGCAACAGTGCAAGTCTCGACTGAAAGGCTGCTGAGGGTGCCTTGGTAGCCTTTCCGTTCACTCCCAATAATGAAGACTTCATGACCGATATCCTTTTTGAAAGAATCCACGCTTGCGTTGTGTATTTTGATGACAAAGCGGATTGGAACGTTGATCTATCACAAGTTAGAAATGTGTGAGTCAAAGTGAATAATACTTACAATCGACTTGTCGCCGTTGCATATAAGGCTCAGGCAAGCGTTCGGAAAGTCTACATGCTGCACAAGACCTTGTGCTCCGCACTCTGGCCCACAGGCGACACTCACAGTATCTCCAGGTCTAACATCATAGCCCCTTTCTTTTGTGAAGGTGATTGTCCGGGTGAGATCTGTCCTCTGAACCATGGAGGCAGGAACTGAGATACTCGACAGGTTGGAGTCCGCGTTGTTCGGAGTGAAGATATCCCGGAACCACAAATTAGTATCTCCCCTAGCAAACCAATTCACGATGCCGCGTCTCCCCGTGTGTTTCCCACCGAGGACTTGTATGTAATCCCCGATTTCAATGGAATCAGAGTCGGAGGGAGGCTCAAAATATTGCTGGGTTGGCAGGTGCGATTTGAGGGTGTGCCTCAGAGGTCGCCGATCTAGGTAATACTTTGAAACTTCGATCTATGTATTACGAGTTAGTCCAGTCCTCCAAAGAGGATTCTGCCAGAAACTCACCACTTCCTTGGTAGTCTCTTGGCAGACGTGAAGCACATCATCGTACATTTGGATGAGGTGACCTTCCACACCCATGTATGGACCAGCTACAACTCTAACAGTGTCCCCCACTCGAAAAACGTGCTCTATGTCCTGGAGAGAGATTTCTGTTTCTTCGAGACATCCGTCGAAGTTGAATTCCAATCCCACCGAATCACAGGTATGGTCAGTGGAGATGACGGTACCGAGCTCTCCACGAAGAGAGCCTTTGACGACTCTGGCCGAATCACCCACGCGCAAAAATTGCATCGAGAATGCCACAACGGTGGCCTTCAGGAAGGGAGTGTCCCACCCGGATTCCAGATGGAGCTGAATGTCGTTAACATGAGGAACAGCGACAAGTTCTACTTGATCGCGGGCGAAAATCTTGACCACGAGTCCTTTGTAGTAGCTCTCTCCTTTGTAGGACCATCCTACTACTTCGCCATTCAAAATGATGTCAGATACCTGGCCCGCCTTGCTATTCGGAAGGCGAGATTGCTCGACCAGCGAGCGGGTTCCCTGAGGCATTTTATAGGGAAAGTCCCGGGTAGCAATCAAGACTTCGACAAAATCCTCCTCTTTGGATTTGAAGACTCTGCCTACGTCGTCCTTGTACTTGCCCCTTGTGATTCTTACCCACGCCGTGTCGGGAAGCTTGGATCGTGAAAGTTCGACAGCTTCGCGTTCTTCATCCTTGATACGGGTATAGTCTTTCACGGCGAGATAAAGAGACGAAGGTAGTGACTGTGAGATAGTCTTTGGACTGTCTGCCACTATGTAAAGTTGGCCCGGTGTCCAAGCTGACACAGTAACGGGAAATTTTAGCTTCCGAAGGTGTGCAGCCACATATTCAGTAGCAGTTCCTGGGACTGCAATGAGTACATACTACGCCATTAAAATTTGGACCTACTCTGAACGTGAAGCAGATACATTCTGTCTTCAATGGGAAACTGGCGACCGTGTGATGAGGTGGCCGAATTCTGTTCGAACCGAGTGGCCATATCATTGAAGGTTGCAGCCAACCTATCTTTCGCGGATGGGTTCAAGAAACGTGTAACCTTTGGTGACCGCACAAAAGGACCGCCCACATCTTCCTTGTCTTCCTCCTCGTCTTTGTCTTTGTCTTTGTCCTCCTCCTCAGCCTCATCGAGTATATATGGATTTTTTTGCTACAATTGTAGTTTAATTTATCAATTGAGCAAACTATCAGTTCATAATTGACTTACTTTGCAAGGTTTGAGAGGTTTACGCAATTGTTGAACGGGTATGGCGCGCGAAGGTTCGGGCTCAGGTACATACTTAATCTTCAGTTCCATTAGATTTGCCAAGGATTGCGCATCATCTCCATCACCGGAGAACAATAGACGTCGGGGTTCCTCCCAGTCCCCCGCAGAGAATCGACTGCCAAGGTACGATTCAAGGGCAGCGTCCATTTCACCCATCGACATGTCACTGGTGAGGAACTTGCGAAGAATGTCCCATGCATGGGGATCGTAAAGTGCGGATTGTATAGTGTGATTCCCTGTATCGCTCATAAATGTCAATATGAACTACTATATCACAATGACGAATTACCTTCAACAATTCTAAGGCGCTTCGGGGTAGGCTCATCACCACCGTGATGTGGTGATCCGGCGCGTTTGGACATGACTGTGATCTGTATTGACATATATCAATTAAAAGCATGCAACGGACTTGATTTTGACGTACTTTTCTCTCAGAGTCTATTGAATCAACTACGTTAGGTAGCTAATCTATGTACTCATGTATCATATCGATGTGGTTGGAAAGAAAGCCTGTTAATGCGCAACGTCAGCCTTTATAGTGAATGACTTTGTGTATTAGCTAATACATACAGAGATGTGGGCGTAAGGATTGTGGTCACCGGGCATAAGAATTGTGGTCACCGGGCGTAAGAATTGTGGTGGGCGTTCCACAACATTGTGGCCCGACGGCGCAGCAGCATTGTCTTGCTGCAATTTTTCCATTTGTGGTGATTGTGTACCGACCGCCGTCAATGGTGACGAAGTTTGTGACACTTAAGTCCAAACTGCATAGAGTACAGTAGCTAGACAGATTCCGGTATATACAATGTAAGTAGCGAAGCCCTGAGTACCAAGTACGAACGGCGCGACGCATACGCGCGCCAAAGCTGGAGGCTGCCTTTGTAAATCACATGTACTACTCTGATACTTCACATAGATGCTAAATATAAAGCAACCAACTGAAGTAATATCTGGGCTATATCTATTGATCGAAAGTTGAGAGTCGGGAAAGAGTGGATCATATGCGAAGAGCACAGTTAATATAGTGAACGACTGCAAAGATATTTAAACTCAGATGGCAACGCCCGGTGGGTACTTTCCGGTAGTCATTCAAATCATCCGGGTCATGTGAATGTGACCTGCTGTGACATGTTTCAAGCAGTGGCCGAACCTTACCCCGACACTTCCCGCTCGTCGTTCCACACGATGAGCTCAATATAATTTACTTTATTTCCAGGTGCACTTTGCAATTTTTTTCACCTACAATACTTTAAATTTGACCTTGACTCCTGCTTCTGCTTTGACATAACCATAACTCTAAGTACTCTACCATCTGATTAATATAGCTTATGTTGAATTACAGCCAATTATACACGAGACTGTTGAGCCTAAGGATGTCATGTGTCTTGTTGCTGTTTCCCATGCTTGTTCGCTGTATACCACCGGTGGCATACAATGGCAAGGATGCTAAGCATACTATGACACAAGTTTCTCAAATGATGTAGGACCTTTCTTCATATTACTACTTCACTGGTATGTGGCTTGTGATGATCACTTAGTTCATTCCACTCCAGACACTGATATTGACACATTCTTCATCTAGCACCGACCCCATTGCAGACTCAGTCAGTTTCTGGAGAATGTTCACGACGGTGTGAACAAGCTAAGGGTTCCAATGAGTCCATGAGCATGCGTAATAGTGTCCTGGAACACAACTTTACAAGCACTCGAAGGGTTGTTGCAGTTGTAGCCCTGTTCCATGGCTTCGACTTCATATTCTTCTTCTTCGTTGATGATGTCAGGTGGTGGCTCTAGGAAATTCAGACCGTGTACGTCAGTTTCACGATAGGACGATAGCTCCGAGGCATGGAAGGTCGGGTGAATTCGCCATTGTTCTGGAAGTTGGAGTGTGAAAGTGATTGGGCTAAGTACAGCTTTGATTGGGAAGGGTCCGTATCTTTTTGGTCCAAGCTTCTTCTTTGGTATTGGTATGATCAGGTTCTTGGCAGATAGCCAGACCTTATCGCCAGCTTTCCAAGGCATATACTTTACTCCGTGAGATCGTTCAGCCATTCACTGCATAGCAATGTTATGACAGGTGATGGCTTCTTCTCGAGCTTTCTGCAGAAGTCTTACGCGTTCTTTGGCGGCTGGAACCAATGACGATGCTAGAGTGTGGGGTAATGATCTCGGGTTGTATCCCATCATGAGATAGAACGGTGAGGTGTTGTGGGAATCATGTTTTCTGTGATTGTGAACGAATTCTGCGAGGGGAAGATGTTCGACCCATGTTTCGGGGTTAGTTCGGCAGTAGATCTGCAAATATGTTTCTAATTCTTGATTAAGACGTTCGGTCTGTCCATCAGTCTGTGGGTGATAGGCAGTAGAGGGTGCGATGGTGTAGTCAAGAAGCTTAGCAAGGGCTTTCGAGAATTTAGAGACAAACTGAGGGCCTCAATCAGAAATGATCTTGTCATAAAGTCTGAATCTTCGGTAAACATGTTTGAAGAAGAGTTTTGCTACGCCCTCCGAAGTAATGGTTTTCAGGCAAGGAGTAATAATTACCCCCTTCATAAGGCCATGGTCGACCACGACCATAATAGAGTCAAAGCCACCAGAGGGAGGGAGATCCGTGATGAGATCGATCGACAAAGAGGCGAAGGGAACAGTCGTGTCAGACAGGATAGGGACAAGGGGCGGGGTCACCGGGTGCATATCAGCTTTCATTTGTTGACAAAGGGAACAACCCTCAACATATTTTCGAACATAGGCGCCAAGGCCGGGCCACCAAAAGTCACATTTAACAAGCTCCTTAGTTTTAAAACGACCAGGATGGCCCGCAGTGGGATGGTCATGTAAGCGGTGGAGTAGGTCATGGCGGGCGGCAGGAGAGACGTGGCATGATCTTTATAATACAGGATACCGTCAACAATTTTCCAGTCAGATAGTGCCGACTTCATGGGGGGAAGACACAGGCCGTTCAAAGCATCTGATGCAGTGGAGAATATAGGGTCCGAGGAAGGATCAATTGTAGAAAGGGCGTTATGGAGTGAATCGTCAAGAAGATGAATGAACATGGTGTCGGGAAGGAGGGTGACGTCCGCATTATCTGAATCCGTGGGATGATGATCAGGTCTGCAAGACAACGCATCAGGGGCAGCTAATTTAGTTCCAGGGATGTGGTGGAGTTCAATATCGAACATGGAAAGGATTAGCTGCCAGCGTGCCTGACAATGGGTCAGCTTCTGCGCAGTACGGAAATAAAGTAGGTTTTTGTGATCAGTGAATATGACAACTGGGTGCGGGTTTCCTTCAAGGTAATGACGCCATTCAGTGAGCGCCCAAATGACAGTGAGCAGCTCTCTATCGAAGATTTGGTAGTTTTGTTCTGCTGGGTTTAGGGACTGGGACAGGTAACCACACAGGTGATACTGCCCGTTATCATCAGTCTGAAGGAGCACTGCTCTGGTAGCCACGAGAGAAGCATCAGTTGCAACTGAAAATTGGTGAGTGGGGTCCAGGTTCTGGAGGACTGGTTGACAAAGGAAACAATTTTTCAGAGCCAAGAACGAATCGTTACATGCATCAGTCCACAAGAACTGGACATCTTTCTTTGTGAGATCTATTAGAGGGTGCGCGAGGTCCGAGTAGTGCGAGATGAAGTTCCGGTAGAAGTTGCAAAATCCCAAGAAGGACTGCATTTCTTTCACTGTAGTGGGGACGGGCCAGTCCTTAATTCCATCAAGTTTAGCGGGGTCCATGGTGACGTGACCTGGTTTGATGATCATGCCAAGGTATTCCACCTCTTTGGCGTCAAACGTGCACTTTTCGGGTTTTAAAAATAACTGTTCTCGACAGATTATTTCTAGTATTCTCCTGGTCCTCTTCTGATGTTCATCGAGCGTTTTCGAAAAGATAAGAATGTCGTCCATGTAGATTACTAGCCATCCCTCATTAATCTCTTGCTGGAAGGTTCGGTTCATGTACACTTGGAACGTAGCCAGTGAGTTGCAGAAGCCAAAGAACATGACGTTAGGTTCGAATAATCCAAATTCCGTAGTGAAAGCTGCTTTCCATCGATCATCAGGGTGGATCCTGATATTGTTATACCCAGACCGGACATTCATCTTGGTGAAGTACTTAGCATCATGTAGGCGAGCGATCAGCGAGAGAGGAAGGGGAAGCGGATAGGAGTTCTTTATCGTCCAATCGTTGATGTACTGGTAATCTTGACAGGGGCGAAGTTCTCCGCTCTTCTTCCCAACAAAGAAGAACCCACTTGCCTGAGGGGACTTCGATTCAGAAATAAAGCCTTTCTTCAGATTCTCATCAATAAATGCCTTGACCGCTGACCGTTCTTTTTCAGATAAAGGGTAAATCTTCGAAGTCTTCAGAATGAAACCGGGTTTCATCTCAATACAGTGGTCAATCCTGGGCCGTTCAGGTGGGAGTTGGTTAAGGCCATCCTTTGCGAAGATATCACGGAAGTCGTGGAGATAACCGGGGTACCAGTTCTTCGAACAATTTCTTTTTCTGTTCTACCTCGCTATGTGCTCCAGCGATGGTGAATTGTTGAGCTTTATTGCTGAACTTCATCTCGTTCATAGAAGTACCGTCCTTGGTAAGAGGGAAGTCAAAAGATACATTCTTGATAAGGCGCATCTCTGTTCTGTCTGCCGAATATTCAATGAGAACATCCTCATCCCGTATCTGGTAAGTGGTTATGTCGGTTACCATGGGTTCATAGTTTCCCCAAATATCTTCTTTAGTATCGAAGATGGGAGCCGTTTCCTCAGGGACTGTCATCTCTTCATCTGGGATCTCTTCAATGGACATGGAAGGGTAAGTCGTGGAGTCAATACGTTCAGGTGTCACTGATTTGACTTTCGTCAGAACCGTGGAGTCAACGCATTCAGGTTTCACTGACTTCTTCTTAAGCTGAGAATATTTGTACTTTGGTTTCTTTGAGAAGAGGGGAGGTAACCTGTTCTTCTTTCATTCCTTATCAACATCTTCTTCAATGAGATCGGACTTTGGAGTCCTAGGCAAGGAAAGTGTTCCTGCCTTCCACTGAATTATAGGGTCCATAGCCCGTAACCATGGGATTCCTAACAAAATTTGATCGCGCTTTCCGAGACGTGTGACATTAAACTTGCCAATCATGGCTTGGTTGTCTATTTTCACGGTTAGTACGCAATAATGTGTAATTGGGCCACCTTTGGTTAGACTTCCATCAGTGGTGGCCACTTTGAAGGGTTTGGAGAGTCGGTGGGTTCGGATCTTATGGAGTTTAATGAAATCCTCGGAGATAAAGGTTCCTGCCGCTCCCGAGTCAACGACGGCAGTAGTTTCGACGGTTTTCAGACGAGTTTTGGAAATAAGAGTCATCGGAACACGCAGTTCCTTTTGTTCTCCAATAGCCTGTACAAGTCTTACTGTTACATTGGAAGATACTGACATCGTACCAGTCTTCCACATCAAAAATCCTCTGCAAGGCGGCGGTTCTCCATTTCATCATCTTCTTTTTCAATCTTCTCCTGCCTAACAGGGACCTTCTTCTTCTTCTTTTTAGGGCAACGGTTGGCACGATGGCCTCGCTTTTTGCACACGAAGCACAGGCCTTTAGCCATGCAATTGGCATGTTCTTCTTTGTCAATACGGTCTACGTCCATCGCATCGTCGTCCTTCTTTTTAGGCTGGGGGCGGTAATGGTGGTATTGGTTGGTGTTGGTGAGGGTGATAGTAGTCTTACCTCAATTAATATTGCTATCAATCTTAGTAATGGCGGTAATATACTTGTCAAAATTGGTAGGGATTTCTCCCATAAGGTGAATGGCGCATAGGAGGTTGTCATTCAGGCCTAAGTTGAACATATGGATAAGGACGTGAGATTCCTTGACGTTGGCTACTGCTACGAGCGATCGGAACTCGGCGATATAGGACGTGAGACTCTTCTGAAGCTGCTTAAGCTTCTGGATCTTGTTGAGTGCGACTATGCTCGCATCGGCAGGGATAAACATCTCCCGAAATTCTTTCTCAAAATTGGCCCAAGTTCCATACTTGGCCGTTCTTCCTTCGCATACTTGGTAAAAGGTATCGGACCAAGATGCAGCCGTCCCTTCCGTCATGTAGGCAAGGGCCGTAACTACTTTCTTTTTGTGGGAGGAATAAACCACAGTGTTAATGGTGAAGTACGCTTTAACGGAGTGTAACCAGCGCAAAGCTTTTCTGATGTTACCATTGAAAGCAACTGGGGCTCCGGCACGGAGTTCAACCTCTTTGGTGGTATGAGACATCCTAAGGCTAGGGTGGGCTGATAGCTGTCGGGGAGGTCTTTCGTCTGGGAATTTGTCTGAAGAGGAAGTTGAGGTAGAACTCGAACTATCTTCGATATCGGTGGGGATCAGGCAGGGTTCGGTGATAGCTGACTCAGGGGCTGCATGAAATTCTTCTTCCGGAGTATCCGGTTCTTCTGGTTCTGGATCAGGCTGGGTAGGATCTCTTTCCCACCAGAACGTTCTTTGCCAAGAGCTCGTCTTGGGCTGGTATCAATAAGGGGCGTCACAGATGGTGATGGTCAGATAAGGACTTTAATCTTTTGTTATGAACTGGGATGGGTTCTAACAATCTAGACTCAAAAGAGAGCCGTCGGGGTCGAGTCTGGTCTAGCGATGCAATGACAATGAAGTCTGCTTGCAAAGCTAATAGCTAACAACAGGGTAATACCTTGAAGTTAGGTTCTAAGGTTCAGACTGACGAAGAGGAGTGCTCTAAGTCAGAGATTGATTCAGACGGCTAAGCTTGGAGGGCTTAGACGAAGGAAGTCAAGTGTCTGGTAAAACCCAGTAAGATTAAAGTAAAGAGCTACAGAGTACAAAGGCACGTATTTATAAGGAATCCTAGGAAAGGTTTAGGGCAAGTACGAAAGTAAAAGACAACTGCCTAATTAAGTATGTATGCACAGGAAAAGGTAAGTGATCCGAGAAAGGAAACAAGAAGTGGTTATCAGTCATCTAACGACGGCGGGTAACAAGTGGTCGTGATGTAATACAATGGGTAAAAAGAAAATGAATAGATAGTAAGCGTACTGTAACAGCTGCTCTAAGCCAAGCCTGAATTTGTGTTGACACCACTTACACTAAGCTCCAGCATGCTGAAACCTTCACTGGCCATATTGAGGGTCAGCTTATAATTGAAGAGCGGTGGAAAATTGGAGGTGATAAATAATGAATATAACAAGCACAGGGAAGAAGCATCACTCCAAAAGTATCACACAGCTCTTGATGAGTTAGAACATCTTGTTGTCATGCGCTTATTCAAACTATCCAAGCTCTCACTTTCATCAATGGGTAAGCAAATGATATTGTGTTTTGAGGGAAGGCTGATCACCATTGGCAGGGTACAAGCTACAACAACAAATAGGAAAGGCATTACAGAGGCACTCCAATGCAATTTGGAACATCATCAACAAGTATAATGTGCAGGCTACTGCCCTTAATCCTCCCCAACCACTCTTATCATGGAGGGATATCGCTGAGTATAGTTTCATAGGAGAATTCAACATTCTCCAATATTCATGCACTGACACTTGTGAGCTTGACTGGACCAAGCTGACACATTGACAAGCCCTAGTCAAATTTTTCAAGTCTGCACACTGCCATTTGTGATGAAAACACTGTGACAATCACATTAGCACTTGCACTCCCATTTTCCCTTTGTAGTCATAATGGAGATAACAAGCTGAATAATTCCCATTGCTGCCAGCGCTTGTCATGTGCTTACACAGAATTTGTTCCGATGTCAGTATCATGCTCCCCCATGTCCTGTCTATGTCTGCTTACCTCCACTGGTCCATTAATTCTCATTGATATCATTGCTAAAGCTATTGTCACAGATCTTATTACATGTATCCTCGTGTTGCGCAGTGCTAGTATTCCACTTACCTACAGATACAACATGCCACACTTACATCACTACATTTTTCGCCAACGCATTCCACATATTCACACATTATGATATAAGGGCTCTCGGTAGATAGTTTTGACTTACTTCCCCTTCCTGCAGGCAACTGTCATATAGCAGAGTCACCTAGTAACTCTCATAGTCTTGTGCAATTGTCAACTTCCTTGCCATCTCTGTGACCACACATGCTACTTGAGTTCTTTCAGTTGCATGCTACTACCTAGGTTCCCCTTTCCTCAAAGTCGCACTTGTCGCCAATAAGTCGTGTGCCTCAGTTATCATGCTTCTTCCACCAGCGCACTCCTTGCTAATAGCCATGCACCTCTATTGTTGCATCTTCCATCAGTGCACTCCTTGCCAATAGTCACGCTCCTCTATTGTCGCATCTTCCACCAGCACACTCCTTGCTAATAACCGCCCTCCTCTATTATTGCACTTCGTGCCAGCACACTCCTTGCTAATAACCACCCTCCTCTATTGACACACTTTGTGCTAGTGCACTCCTTGCCAATAGTCATGTATTGTTATTACCACACTTCTGCCAGCACACTCCTTGCTAATAGTTGTGCCCCTCCATTTGTTGCATCTTCTGCCAAAGGACTCCTTGCCTACAAGTAGTGCATTTTATCACACCCTTAGATTTCGCATGCCTCAAGTACTCAGCGCACTTATATAGCACTACTATTACCTTTAGCGCTATTGCTGTCAGGTCACTATAAGGTCGCTATAGGTCTTAAGTCCTTGAGCTCAGCTTCCCTTGCATATAAGGATAAGTAGAGTTAGTTGCATTCAGACTAGCTAAATTTATTCTTTCACAATGCGCAAATGTCTACAACAATCAGCAAAATTTCAGGTATTGAATATATTGTAATCAATTCAATTCCAGATCATGATAGCACTGATACCACCACTTGGAGCATGCTACAGAAGTCATGGAATATGAGGAGCAGATACAGACTACCCAGGCTGTGGCAGATTATATATCAACTATTGTAGATTAGTAGACTCAATGTTTCCAGTACACGTCCGTCAATATTGAAAGTATCTGGCATTCTGAGTCCCTGTGTCATTCATTACACCTTTGCCACTATCAGCATCAGTCTATGAACCAGAATGACAGCGAAATCCTCAATTCACCCCTGAGATCATGTTTCACTTACACCTTCACCACTATCAGTATCAGTCTAAACCAGACCTCTATTAGCATCAGTCTATGAACCAGAATAGTCCTCAGTTCACTCCCAAGACCAAGTTCCATTTACACCTTCACCGGTTCACTGAGGTTCGCCTCTATCTGCATCAGTATATGAACCAAAACGGTCCTCAATTCACCCCCAAGACCACATTACCTTCACCTCTATCAGCATCAGTCTATGAACCAGGTGTCTCTCTATCAGTATCAGTCTATGAATGAGAATGGTCCTCAATTCACCCCCAAGACCACATTCCATTACTCCTTTGCCTCATTTTTGCCATGTGCAGCACTTACTAGGGGACTGGTATCTTTCCACTTGAATTCAGATGGTGACTGCACTCAACTTAACTAGATTTCAAGATAGGCACCACCTCACATCTCAGTGTTTGATAACGACTGAGACTTGAACCAACGTCAAAGCATCTAACTCCCCCTGACCTTTAGACTTGCACTCATACCCCTTTCTCACTCTGTTCCTAGATCGGACCCTTCAATCTTCCTCGTCTTGGTCGTGTTGGAGTTCAACACTCCCCCTCAAGTGCAAGCCAGGCTCATTAGGAGTCTCAGCTTCTGCAAGCGAGGGCATGGTAGGGCCTTCGTGAAGGTGTCGGCTACATTGTCGTCAGTTGGACAATAATACAACTTGAAGGTGCCATTTTTGACATGGGATCGAACAAAATGGTACCAGAGGTCGATGTGTTTAATGCGTGATTGAAATTTCTAGTTCAAAGTGAGAGCGATGGCTGCCTGATTATCGCAGAATACTGGAATTGGCAGGGGAGGGGGTTCGTACAGCAGGTAAAGTAGCTCGCATATCACACTAGTCAGGGCGATGTATTCAGCCTCTGCTGTGGATAGGGCTATTAGGGGCTGCTTCCTGGCGCTCCAGGCTACAGGGCCACCATTCAGGAGGACAATGTAGCCTGACATTGAGTGGCGATGGGGCTGTGACACCCAGTCAGCGTCTACGAACGCCTTCAATCCACTGTCCAGCTGGCCAAGGGTAAGTTCAAACTCTGCTGTACCCTTCAGGTATCACAGGGCACGCTTGGTGGCCTCCCAGTGGGGTCTACCAGGGTTGCGCATGAATTGGGAGAGGGTGGCCACTGGGAACGCAAGGTCTGGCCATGTGCTGGTGGCTGCGTACATCAGGGAGCCTATGGCTCTCTGGTATGGTACGTCTTGCATGGCTGGAACTTCTGCAACCATGCTGGGGGACTGTTCTACTGACAGTTGCGTTCCATGTTCCATAGGGGTCTGCGTGCTCTTTGCGTCGCCTAGATAGAAGTGCTCGACTATTGTGTCGACATATGCTTTCTAGGACAGCATTATAGTGTGTGCAATTCAATCTCTACTCACTTTTAATCCTAACAGCCAATTCAGCTCGCTGAGGTCCGTGATCTCGAAGTAGCAGTGCAGCTGGGACTTGAATTGGGTGATGTGAGTGGTGTGATTGGCTGTAATGGCCATATCATCAACGGAAACCGTGATGATGATGTGTGCATCCATGGTATGCTTATAGTATACAGCCTGGTTGACTTTGGAGTGGCTAAAGCCAAGCTCTACAAAGACACCTGCTAACTCTTCAGCCCAGGTAAGCTTCTCCTCAATCTCAATACCTTTCCTCTCTGACTGTCTTTCAGGTAACCGGGGGGTGCCCTCATGTATATCTCCTCCTGAATGGAGGCATACAGGTAAGCGCTCTTGATATCGACTTGGTGGATTTCCCAGTCTCTCTGGGCCGCCATGGCGAGTACTGTGTGAATGGTGCTCATGTTGGCCATAGGTGTGAACATGTCAAAGTAATCGACCCCATACTGCTGATGCTGACCATTTGCTACCAGTTGAACCCAGAGTTTTAGTTTCTTGCCGTCAGGCCCGCGCTTGGTGGCCAACATGAAATGGCATGGTATTATGTTGGCTCCCTTAGGCGCATCAGCCAATTCCCATGTACCTAGCTTCTCTAGCTGACTGATTTCATAATCCAGCACTTCTTGCCATTCGGTGGCGTCAGGCCTGTTTAGGGCTTGATGCAAGCTCGGTTCAGGCTCTGCAACTGCCAAGGCCCATTCTAGGTGAGTGGTTTTGTCTAGCAGGTCCATCTCTGATGCCTCCATCAGGGTTTCTATGGCCACTGAGGCCGTCTCTCCCTTGCCGGCTTCCCCATTTACAAGCTTGGTGTAGTAGCCAACCGGCTGCCTCATCCTGGTGACCCTTGGAGCAGGTGGGGTTATAGGGCGCGCTGATGGTCTAGGAGGGGTAGATGGTGGTGGAATAGCCTGGACGCTAGGTGCGTTAATAACAATGTTGTTGTTGTTATTGTATTCGTTGACCACAGGTGTAGGCTCCCCCTCGTCCAGGGTATCTCCAGCTACCATGACCTCTGTAGGGGCAAAGGTAAGGTTTTGTTCCACTGAAACTCATCACTTCCCCGGCCAATAAACGTGCCATGCCTTGCTTTCTGCATCCACGCCGACGAAGATCGCCTCTTCGGCTCTTGCTTCCAACTTCCCCACCTCCAGGATGTGGATGAAAACCCTGGCTCCAAACTCATGGGCCTGACTAAGGTCGGGTTTTGCTTTCCTCACCAGTTCAAAAGGTGGTACCAGGGGTTGCTCTAGAAGGTCACTGGTTCTTGAGCCAGGTGGCATAGTTGACCGCTTCTGCCCATAGGTATTTAGGCAGGTTCTTGCCTAGGAGCATCTCCCTAGCGTGCTCAACTAGAGTCCATTTTAAATGCTTGGCCATGCCATTCTGTTGAGGTGAGTCGTGTATGGTTAACTGCCATTCTATCCCCTGTTGATGCAGGTACTGATCAAACTCCCCATTTAGATATTCTCCCCCTCAGTCCAAGCGCATTTTGCCCAAGTGAACTCCAGGGGATTGACGTCCCAACCAGGCTTCATAAGCCTTAAAAGCGGTAAGTGCCTCGCTCTTCAATTTTAGGAAGTGAATGTGGGTTTGGCAACTATAGTTGTCTGTTAAGCTGATATAATACAGGGATCCCCCTATACTGGTCATTTGCACTGGTCCCCAGAGGTCTGTGTGCACCATCTCTCCATAGGTAAGTGCATGGCTAGTGCTTTCTTTTGGGAATGGTTTCCGCACTGACTTTGCTTTGACGCAAACCTCGCAGAACTCCGGCTGAGACATCAAGTCGACGTTTACACCAGTGACAAGACCTTTTTTGATAGCTGCCAGAAGTCCTTCCTGGGAGACATGACCCAGCTTGCGGTGTAGGTCAGCTATGGTGAGTTTTTGATGTGCTAAGTTGGCATGCTGTTTTTGATTTGCAGTGACCACACTGTATAGCCCCTGTACCTGGGGTATCTCGGCTATAACATCTCGTTTAGGGGCATACAATAGGATCTTGCACATACATCCCTCGAAGAGGACCGCTAGACTGGCTTCTGTGATCCAATTGGTAGAGATTAGCGTGAAAGCCATCTTAGGTGTGTATAACGCATTCTTCAGGGTGACTGTAGTCTTCTTCTGACCCAAAGGTAGCTCCACCTTAACGTTTCCTCAGCCAATGGCGCTCAGTGTTGAACCATCTGCTGTGTGTATATCCTGGGGGGGTATGGTCACAAAGTTGAGGAATCTGGTCTGGTCTGGACAAAAATGAGACGTAGCGCCTGAGTCAATGATCGCGCCGCACTTCTCGATAGGTATGTTCAGATCCTTTGCTATGCTGGCCAAATCTGACATCACAAAAGCATATTGGTTGTCTTGGGCCTCAGATTCAGCAGCTGCATTAGCAGTCTGCTTCTGGCTCCTCTCCCCCTTTCACTTCTGCTGCCTTGGCCCTTGGCCCTTGGCCTTCCTTTTCTCCCCCTGGCCTCCAGCACTCCATCTTGTAGTGCCCCTTTTGGTCACAGTTATAACATACTGCGTCTGGGTTGCTGGACTTAGTGGTTGTGCTAGGTGCGCAACCTTTTCCTTTGCTCTCCCTTGCTGACAATGCAGTGCCAGTGCTTCATTTTCCTGGTCATCAATTGGTGAGCTGACGATGCTCATACTCCTCGGTTATGAGGGTGATGAGTTCATTTGAGGTGAGTGGGGACTTGGTTATCTTTGCGGCTGCACTGATAGAGGATAGGAGTAGTCGGTATGACTCTGGTAGTGAGCCCAAGATGATGGCGTGAAAGTCTGTATCTGCGATACTAACACCCATTCCAGCCAGCGATTCATGTAGCTTGAGTAGTTCTGAAAAATGAGCTCTAACATCCACTCCTTCGTCACAGTGGGTCTCCTGCATGCGACGTCACATATCAATCTGTACAAGTTCTGTCTTTCCCTCATGTATCTAACATATTTCTGCCCAGATTAACGATGCTGCGCTGAGATTCTGCACACGCAGCAACAGCCGATCCATTATTGTGCTGAACACCTGCTGCTTTACTAGTGTGTTCTTCTGCTGATACTCATCAATTTTCTTATCTAACTCGTCTATTTTTGTTTGTGTAGGAACTGAACCATCCGGTTTTGTGAGTGCCCCCGTATTGGCATCCAGTTTGTATGGGGTGGGCTTGTTGGCTAGGTATCTCATCAATCCCCTGCCCCTATCGCTGTTAACATTCTTTCCTTATAGGTTATCCAATTTGAGCCATCCTCTGTGAGCTTCAGGATATTAAACAGGCTGGAGCTAGTCAAGGGAATCATGGAGTCCATGATCGAGGCAGGGTTCATAACCTCTTGTGATGAGGCGAGCTAGACGTGACGAGGAGTTTGGAACACAAGTAAGAATCTCAGTGTTTAATAACGACTCTATTGTATGTGCTATAACTACCTGGAACACAAGTAAGACTACTATACGTTAGATACTCTGTAATGATAATAAAACAGTAGTACTCATATCTCAGTGTTTGATAATGACTGAGATGTTAGGGTGCAACACATGGTGCTTTTAAGGTAAATTTTCAATATGAATGAAAAACTCTTTTCTTGAACCAAGGTCAAAGCATCTAACTCCCCCTGACCTTTAGACTTGCACTCGTACCCCTTTCTCACTCTGTTCCTAGATCGGACCCTTTGGTCTTCCTCGTCTCAGTTGTGTCAGAGTTCAACATTCTGTGCTATGGTTTTGTATGACCTGTCGGTTCTTTGATACCATGTTTTAACCGATTTGACAGGGACATCATCGATGAATGGTGACGTATAGTTGGGAATCTCGTCTTGAAGAATGAAAGTGGTATCGCCTTGGTATACCTGTACCACGTTAGCATGTCCTTGTGGTAGCGTAGTTAACTGATGCGGGCCCAAGGGCATTCCAAACATGGTGAGGTCGTGCGATTCCTCGTGTAGCGCACGCTGATTGTAACCTGAATATAAGTCCATCATGCCATATACTGCGTATCCCACAAAGGATTCCACTAATTGTTCAATGAAGGGGGGGAGGGAGGACTCTTGGATAGTTACTGCATTCAAAGGTTGCAGATCGTGCACTAAACATAGCGACTTTCCGTCTTTCTTAACTACACAAAACCAGCGTGATCAGTATGCCATGGTAGATGGTTCATATACGCCAGATTGGATCCTTTCTTTGATGATGCGGATAACTTCTCCTAAGGTTGAAGACGGGATTGGGATCAGTGATTGCTGGTCCATTGATTTTGCAACATGAGGACACGTTGCATCGCATCAATAGTGAAAATTTTATCATTTATTTTGTATTCTACAATACTTGTTGAAAAAGCCTAGTTCTTTCATTGGGTAGGGGTCATGTTATCCTGAGAATTTGCTCTTGATCCAAATTCAAACTCAGTTTTACCAGTCCGTCTATCAATGGTTTGCCTCATACTATCATTCCTTGTAATATGTCCACAGTTCCTAATAGGCAAAATGTTATAACAATTCAACATCATGCTCAACTGGCTTTGAAAAAATTTAGGCATATGCAGAATACATAGAAATGATGTTTTGTGCAAGTAGAATAAAATATTCTTAGATGTTGCAGTTTCAAGAGACAAAATTGTGCCAATTTACAACCTTTGTCCAACACAAATCACCCAGATCCTGAAGATCCTGCACAGGTACTCATAAAATTTTACCCAGCACATGAAGGACACCTTCTTGAGATATCATCACACCAATTTGGTAATAGTTACTCTCCTGTGCTGAGGTGCTACAGTGGTATAATCAACAACAAGTCTACAAATGTGACACCAGACAGGGGAGGTGCACAAATAATTCAATCTCCTCCTCGGCACATGCGGTATCTACCTTCTACTTGAGTCTCCACATTGTATTGTATCATTCTCTCCAATGACACCACACCACAGGAAGGCAACACATTCAAAAGCTGAAGAAGATGCCACTTGTGAAGCCAATATTACAGCTGCTTGAGATCAGTGAGCAGAACAGGAATGTTCTCAAGCTATATTCATTGGTACAATCAAGACGAAGAAGCCGGAGGACCTACATGACATAGCTGCAGCCTTGCAAATGTCCAAGACCGGACTGAAAGCTGAGCTCTTGCAGCGGATTCTGCAACACTTCAACGACGATCCTGATCTGAAGAAAAATCCACACTATGAGGGCTTATTCAACCCTTCCCATTCTCGCAGGTGCTGTCTCAATAACAATGCTCATACTACTGAGTTAGTACAAGAGGACACACTCCCCCCACCAAATAAAATGCACGAACCATTTGAACACCAGCCTCAGCCTCCACATACTTGACACCCTTATTTTGCACCAGCGCCGAGTCAGGGCAGTACAGATTTTTGAGTTGGCAGCACAGTATGTCTTAAGGTTATGAATGACTAAATGAGTGAATTAAATCTCAGTCTCTTGTCAGTAAGGACAGGACTGAGATGTTTATTCCCCGACGACGTGATATATATCAGGTAAATTTTCTGTCTGTAAAAATGAATATATATCGTACGAGATAATACTGCGACTCTATTTGACAGATCCGTTGTACGACTTGACAGTGGCGCAGAGCGCGGGAATTGCTGAGCTGAGGACTTGCATTCGTCCCTTACGATGTCCGATTGACAATGCTCAATACTCCCCCTCGAATGCAATTGAGGGCCATCTTCACACGTAATTTCTCAAGACATGGTCGCGGGAGTGCTTTCGTGAAGGTATCAGCAAGGTTCTCTTCTGTGGGACAGTATTCGAGATGGAGGGTGCCAGTTCTGATGAGTTTGCAGATGTAATGGTATCTGAGATCAATATGCTTGGTGCGTCCGTGAAATTTGTTGTTTGAGGCCAACACTATAGCTCCCTGATTGTCACAGTATATCGGGATCGAGTCCTGGGTTGTTCCATACAGCTCATCCAAGAGGGCTTGTATGTACAGGACTTCGCGAGCAACGCTGGTGAGTGCTATGTATTCAGCCTCAGCTGTCAATAATGTGATTAGTGACTGCTTCCTGGCGCTCCAGGCCACCAGCCCTCCATTCAATAGGACCACATACCCCGACATTGAATGTTGGTGAGGCTGGGATGCCCAATCTGCGTCCACGTAGGCCTCGATACCTGCGCTCTTTGATCCCAAGGTAAGTCGCATGTCTTTTGTGGCTTTGAAATGATGAAGGGTTTGCTTTACAGCCAATGCGCCTGTCCTGGGTTACGCATGAATTGCGACAGTATTGCAACTGGGAATGCAATATTGGGCCGAGTACTAACTGCAGCATACATCAATGAGCCTATCGCTCGTTGATAAGGTACGTCCTTCATGTCTTTGAGCTCAGCATGTGTGGATGGTGACTGGTCTGTTGATAGGATGGTACTTGGTTTCATCGGCATGTACTCTGGCTTAGCGTCTTCCATGTGGAACCTCTGGAGTATGGTTTCGGCATAGGCCCCCTGGGATAATGATATTGTGCGCTTGGGTCTGTCTCTCTTGACCTTGAGACCCAGCAACCAGGTAAGTTCACCAATGTCTGTGATCTCGAAACGTTCACAAAGCTGATATTTGAACTTCTTGATATGTTTCAGGTACTTTGAGGTGACTGCCATGTCATCAACTGACACGGTGATAACTGTATGCTCATCGGAGGTACGTTTGAAATATACAGCTTGGTCTACTTGCGAGCGGCTGAATCCGATATCCAGGAAAAATCTTTCAAGTTCTTCAGACCACTCAAAACCCGCCTGCTTTAAACCATATAGGCTACGCAAGAGCTTTAGCACCTTGCCCTCATCTCCCAGCTTTAGGTATCCTGGTGGGGCCTGCATGTATATGTCATCTCTCAGTGTGGCATTAAGGTACGTGCTTTTGATATCAACTTGATGAATTTCCCAGTCTTGACGTGCTGCCATTGATAGTACCATTCGGATCGTGACCATATGCAATGTAGGTGCGAATGTCTCTGCATAGTCTAGGCCCTCCTGTTGCCGTTGTCCATTCGCTACTAAATGTGCTCGCAGCTTTAATTTCTCGCCGTTCGGACCTCGCTTAGTTGCCAGTACAAAGTGACATGGTATCACATTGACTCCGGGTGGTGCGTCCACAATCTCCCATGCGCCCAACCTCTCAAGCTGACCTATCTCATAGTCGACAGCTTCCTGCCATTCTTCGGCATCAGGTCCGCTCAATGCTTCCTTTAGCGTTGGTTCAGGCTCAGCGGCCGCAAGCGCCCAATGGATTGGGTTGGTGAGTTCTTGGCTCTCGCCTGTTTCAACTGCAACTGATGCTTTCTCCCCATGATGCAGTGCTCGATAGTAACCTGCTGCTGGATGTACACGAGTCAGTTTTGGGGTGGAAGGTGTTGGGAGTGTTTGTGTCGCCTGTGGTGGAGTTTTGGGGTCTTCGGCTTCTAGCTTGGCATGCTGGACATGACTCGAGGTGCGCAGTTCTTCTGCTGGTGCCTCAGACTCCCCCTCGTCCAGTATGTCATCAGCCACTTGTACCATTGATGGAACAAAACTGACATTCTGCTCAATAGAAATCCATCTCTTCCCTGGCCAGTACACGCGATAACCTTTGCTCTCTAGGTCAATGCCCATGAACACAGCTTCTTCAGCACGTGGGTCAAGTTTCCTGGTGTGCGAGAGATGGACGAAAATCTTCCCACTGAACTCATGCACCTGGGATAGGTTTGGTCGACGACCATGAATTAAGTCATAGGGGGTGTGCCCTGGGATGGCATGAGAAGGTATGCGATTCTTTAGCCATGTAGCATAATTGACTGCTTTGGCCCACAGGAATTTTGGCATATTCTTCGCTATCAACATAGCACGTGCCAGCTCGACAATGGTGTGGTTGAGTCGTTCTGCAACCCCATTTTGCTGTGGTGAGTTGTGCACAGTAATTTCCCGCCTGATCCCCTTCTCTTCCAGGTACACATTAAATTTTGCGCTGATGTACTCGCTGCCTCGGTCTGATCTAAGGACCTTGATCTTTGCGCCATCATGCTGCCTGGTAAGTCTTGCCTCATAAGCCTTGAACGCCACTAATGCCTTGCTTTTCTGCTTCAGGAATGCAAGCTGAGTTTCATGCGAGAAGTCATCCATGAAGCTTATATAATATAGGCATCCACTGATTGTCGCTGTTTGCACTGGTCCCCAAAGGTCAGTGTGGATGACTTCCCCATACTTCTTCGCTCTGTGTGATGTTTCCTTTGGGAATGGCTGACGTGTTGCTTTTGCTTGTGTGCAGGGTTCGCAAAACTCGGCTGTTGAGGTGGAGTCAAGCTCAACACCTTCGACAAGGCCCTTCATTACAGCATCGGCGAGTGCGGAGTGGGAGACATGTCCCAGAATGTGATGTAACTCGTTAATGGTAAGCTTTGACTTTGCAGCATTTGCACGCTGACAAAAACTTGCAGCAATGCTGTACAGGCCGTTTATCTGCGGGATCTCAGCAATGATCTTGCGTGTTGGAGTGGGGGATAATATTTTGCATGTTTTGTCCTCGAAATGGACCACTAGACCTGCTGCAGCAATGCGGTTGGTCGAAATCAAGGTAAAAGCCATCTTTGGGGTGTAGAGAGTGTCCTTGAGCGTAACTCGTGTGCTCATGTTCCCCAATGGTAAGTCGATTTTGACATCTCCACGACCAATGGTGCTGATACTTGATCCATCAGCCGTGTGCACATTTTGTGGCTCGATTGAGATGAAGCTTGTGAACTTGGAGCGATCGGGGCAGAAATGGGATGTAGCGCCGGAGTCAACAATTGCTCCACGGCGCTCAACAGGTACATTAATCTGCTTTGCTACGCTTGCTAAGTCTGATGTAGCAAAAGCATAGTTTTTTGGCCGTTGTCGTTGTGCTAGTGGACTGGGTGGCTGCATTTGCAGCTGGCTTCTGTGAGTTGCCATTTCTTCGTCCACTTCGTTGAGGCCGCTGACCCTCCTTGCCCCCTCCTTTACTCCAGCAGTCAGCTCTAACATGCCCCACATTATTGCAGTTGTAGCAGGTGACATTTGAGCTTCCGCTGCCATGTTGGCTCTTTGACCTGTTGGGCCTCGTGCCCACAGTCAAGGCTGCATTCCCGCCCTTCTTCAATGTGGTTGGGTTCATAATGACCCGGTGTTCATACTCTTCTGAGACAACACCGATGATCTCTTCTGGTGAGAGTACCTTCTTTGATACCCGTGCAGCAGCATTCATTGATGATAGGATAGGGCGATAGGATTCTGGCAAGGATCCCATGATCATGGCCGCAAAATCTTTCTCGTCGAGGGATGCACCCATGCTAGCCAGCGATTTGCGTAGCCGCAGCAGCTCCCCAAGGTGGGCCTTTATGTCCCCTCCTTCCTCGCATCGAGTCTCATGTAACCGACGGTGTAGGTCTACCTGGACGAGGTCACTCTTGTCCTCGTGTATGGTGCGGATCTCCTCCCATATCTTTGATGCGCTGTCCATCTTCTGGACCTGTAGCAATAGCCGATCTGTGATCGTGCTAAATAGGTGCTGCTTGACGAGTGAGTCTTTCATGTAGAACTCATTGATTTTCTTGTCTAATTCCTCGACTTCAGTATCTGTGGCAATTGAGCCATCAGGCTTTGTTGGCTTGCTTGTTGTCGCATCAATTTTGTAAGGAATTGGTCTAACTGCCCGACCATTGACATATCACATCAAACCTCTGGCGCCAATCATGGTCAACATTCTCTCTTTGTATGTTATCCAGTTCGTTCCATCTTCGGCGAGCTGGGGGATGTTGAATAATGAGGATCCGGCACTGGGGAGCGTTGTGTCCATTGAGGGAGCAGCAGGGCTCATAACCTCTTAAGGTTATGAACGACTAAACGAGTGAATTAAATCTCAGTCTCTTGTCAGTAAGGACAGGACTCGAAGTATATACCTAAACGAGTGAATTAACTAATGACGAGTCAGTGAAGGATTGAATGGCGGAGGTAAATCTAATACTCACATCTCAGTCTCTTGTCAGTAAGGACAGGACTGAGATGTTTATTCCCCGACGACATGATATATATCAGGTAAATTTTCTGTCTGTAAAAATGAATATATATTGTACGAGATAATACTGCGACTCTATTTGATGGATCCGTTGTACGACTTGACAGTGGCGCAGAGCGCAGGAATTGCTGAGCTGAGGACTTGCGTTCGTCCCTTACGATGTCCGATCGACAATGCTCAATAGTACAGACTGAGGATGTGTATGCAGGAGGGCACCAATACATTCATAGTAATTAAAACTGTCAGTATTAGATACTGTGAGTCAATAGTATTTACCGTTTTTGAGCCTTTCTGAGTCACGATGCATGCAAAGTTTGAAGACTTCAGAGAGTGAAAGTCGAGTGTGCTGCTACTATGCGAGGCGTGACAAGCTGTGATCAGAATTGTGCAGATTGGAGGGTAACCCTGAATTTTCTTGGGCTTGCTCCAACACTGCACTACATTATTCTAAAAATCAGTAAAAATCAGGTCCATTTAGAAGAGATATAGATCTATGACAGTTAAAATTTTCAAAAGAAAAAGTGATGTGGTTGAGGGGCTAGAAAAGAATTTATGAAAATGTTACATATTACAGGGAATGATAGTAGATGGGCTGGTCACCAGTCTACAATGTGATGACATAATGTGTAACTGGACGTCAGTGGAATTTCGGGTACTGCCGGCTGGGCGATGTGACATAATGTGTAACAGTGGAATTTCGGGTACTGCCGGTTGGGCATTGTAATGACATAATGTGTAACTTGACATCAGTGGAATTTCGGGCACTGCCGGCTGAGTTTGATTTCATTTGTCATTCACTATATAGACCCCCAGCGCCTCAAACCGAACTCTTTTCCTTTCTCTCTCATTTGTTTCGTTAGTCGTATGTCTACAAAGTCTAGCACTACCTACTATTACAATACTGTAGTACTATAGCATGATAATCCTAAGTCTCCTTCATGCTGAAATAAACTTCAGCCTTGGACGTTGTCCTCGCTGGACATAGAAGTAAATTTGAACTTTTAAGTTTATTTTGATGTCACTCATGAAATGATCATAGATGTGACTCTGAATGTCCCAAGTCCCTTATGACGTAACGAACGCGCGCATATCGCGCATCGGTCTGGGAGTCGCGCCCGTTTGACGGTAAGATCACACCAAATCTTATCGTGGTTTACATCCTTGACGTCATTTTCAGATTGGTAGTTGATTACGTTATGCCATCCATCTGTTAGGATGAGAACGTCGCGACACACTTCGTACGAAAATTTCCCCACTAGTTAATGTAATATACTGATACATGAGCTGCAGCTACCACAATCGGTCTAACGGTCCCTATGTCCGCTATACTGTCAGGCTCAACACCACAGCACATCCCACACACCCATACGGGTTCCTAAGCATTTGGCGGTAGCGTGCGGGGCGGTTGGTGATCTCTGACAATTATGGGCACCTACACGCGCGTGGGTTTGGATGCTCACCTCTCCGAGGATAATATACCGCTGGTACGCAGGATCTTCCAAAATACTTGTCGATATTCACTGAAGTCATCAGATTAGCACATCCACCTTCGTCTCGAAGGAGCCCACTCGCCCATGTACCCGCAACTGCTGGTTGCGCACTCTGTGACATATTCCCCCTCACATATCCCGGCAGTGCGTCTAAATATAGATGCCTCGACGTATTCGTTACCTGTTGCACAAAGGCAACATGGGTAGCGAAACGTATGTGCCTTGCGATAGCCCTCAAACCGAGATGGGTGGATTTTACGACCATATCGGTCGGTCGGCCTGCAGTTGTTGTATGCAGGTGCGTAACGAATCATCTCATAAGGATTGATAACTTACCATTGAAACGTTGTCAGTTCTGCTGTTTGGGCGTGATAATGCAGTATGCCATGGCGGCAAGTGAGAACCGCCACCAGCATCTTGACGACGATGGGGTCGGCAGTCCATTCGAATTCCGTGGATATCGTTGAACATTCGGAATATGGAGAATTCGGTAGGGACATTTTAGATGTAGAGATTGAAGATGACTTAGTTGTTTTTTCATTTCCAGCATTTATATAATTATACGGCTATTGCGCTTCATGCCGACCTCGTTTCGGCATCACCGCATTCAACCATTTGCTCGCCATCCCGGCGCCATTCACGTGCCATCTGTCGAATCACATTTTTATTTTCTATAAATCCTCCGGCCCATGATTTTGGGCTCGGTCATGCTCTCATGTCAGAGCCAGGATACACCTGTTTGTGTAAGCGCACGTTCACTGCGCAGAATCACTTCACCCAACACCAGCGCTCATGCCCTCAAACAAAAAAACGATTATCATCAGCTATATCCGCCTTTAAGGAACTTGTAACCCGCAACAAAAGGCCGCGCACTTCAAGCCATGATGCTGAGCCTGCGGCGGTCGGATCGTCTTGTCAATTGTCCAATCCGCCTTCCAATGACTTGGCTTCGCGTGAAGCTATCTCTGTCATAGAGCCCGAGGTTACCATTGTGCCTACACTCCTCTCAGGAGATATCATCACCCCTGATATTGGGGGAAATGACGGAGATACTCTTAGTTTAGCAGAGCGCAGAACGAGGCGTCAGAATCGCCAGCTGCCCAAGCGATTTAGGGACATACTTCCGCTGCCCCCACCTACCACGCCGTTGTGCATCTTCCCTCCGGCATCTGTTCGTCAGGAACGGATCTTCTCGTCCAATCAGTCACTACCCTTATCCTTGCCATCTAAATTTCGTACCCCCTCAAATATATTCGGGCTAGTGCGACAATACTTCTCATCTACACCTCCCTCCCACGATCCAGAAACGTATATCACTATCGCAGACCTCTCGTTCATCCCTGGCAACTCTCATTTCGATGAAAACCTTGGCTTACCTGCTGCTCTGGGCAGCGACTTCCAATACTACCCCTATCCTAATCGCTCCTCCTACCAGCTTGGTGATTGGTACTGGAACCAGGGGGTGCAAAAGTCTCAAGGCAACTACATGAAGCTATTGGAGATATTGAGTGATAGTAGTTTTGAGGCTACTGACGTGAGTTCTACACATTGGAAGAAAATAAATTCCCAACTGGGTATGAACGACTATGACGAAGAAGACGACCGAGAAGAGTGGGAAGACGAAGATGCCGGTTGGAAAAGAACGCCTGTGTCAATTCAAGTGCCATTTTCCCGTACAACTGAAACACCGGGCCCTCGCCCATATCACGCGGCCGATCTCTACCATCGCTCCCTTGTGGCCGTCATACGGGAAAAGCTCTCTAATCAAAGAGATAATAAATTATTTCATTATGAACCGTATCAGCTGCGCTGGAATCCTTCTCACCTTGATGCCGAGGTCTCCATATACGGAGATCTTTACACCTCTCCGGTTTTCCATGACGCTCATATGGAACTCCAAAATTTACCTGGGGAGCCCGATTGCGATCTTCCTCGAGTTGTAGCTGGTCTCATGTTCTGGTCTGATGCTACCCAACTGACTTCGTTTGGCAACACCAAGTTATGGCCGACCTACATGTACTTCGGTAACGAATCCAAGTACCGCCGCTGCAAGCCGTCGTGCAACTTGAGTAACCACGTGGCGTACTTCGAGACAGTATTCTTTCCCAGTATCTGAATGTATTGGTCATCTAACTTTGCACTTTCAGCTTCCAGATTCATTCAAGGATTTTACAGGGGGGAAAGGCATGACTAGCAAGTGTGCGACACATTGTCACAGGGAGCTATTTCATGAGCAGTGGAATATTTTGCTGGATGATGAGTTCCTGGAGGCGTATGAGCACGGAATCGTGATCGTCTGTTGCGATGGCATCACGTGCAGATTCTACCCCAGAATCTTTACTTATTTGGCAGACTATCCTGAGAAGTACGTGAATCAGTCTTTGATCTGAATGTAGTTTATTCAGATTTCATTAGGGTCCTTATAGCCACGATCCGCAATCTTGGAGGCTGTCCATGTCCGCGATGTCTTATACCTAAAGACCGCATTCAAAACATGGGAAGGCCTCAGGATAGAACACAGCGTGAAACTCTGCCACGCAACAATGATAAGCGAAGAACAATGGTCAGTACTGCGCGGTCACTGATTTATGAAAAAAACTACGCAGTCGGGAGCGTCCCAGTTGAGCAAATTCTCAAGTCACAGTCCTGGGTTCCGACCTTGGTAAAGTTTGAGCTTCCATCACCAATCATGGCTAACCGTTCCATAGAATGCATTCTTAGATCGCCTCGGTCCTCTGGGCTTCAACATTTTCTGCGCACTGGTAGTAGATCTTTTACATGAGTTCGAGATCGGTGTGTGGAAAATGGTATTTATTCATTTATTGCGGATCCTTGCCACACAGGACAAGGATCTTATCCACGAGTTGGACAGGAGGTACGTCTCGTGAGTATGTGTTACTCATTCAAGTGACCTCTTCCTCATCAGGTACAGGCAAGTTCCTACTTTCGGTCCGGCTACTATACGGAAGTTTTCAGCCAATTCTTCGGGGATGAAGTGTATGGCAGCTCGAAACTTCGAAGACCTCCTTCAGGTATGAGCCAATTCTCATCGAAATAAGATAAGATCTGACTCGATCCTAAGTGCTCTATACCTGTCTTCGACGGTCTTCTACCCGAACCGCACAATTCGTCCGTCCTCCAGTTGCTATTTACCATGGCTCATTGGCACGGACTCGCCAAGCTCAGAATGCATTCTGATTGGACGCTAGACATCATGGATAAAGTAACTTCAGCAGTGGGCCAACAATTTCGCGACTTCAAAGCAACAGTTTGCTCAGCTTATGTGACGCAAGAACTTCGCCAGGAGGCCGAGGCTCGTACCCGTCGCAGTGCAAAGCAGGCGGCAAAGCAAACCGCTAAGCATAGCTCTAGCGTGTTGGAGCAAAGGGACTCGGCGGTACAGTCACAAACGTCTCTCAAGAATGCCCGACGCATAAAGACCTTCAACTTCCAGACATACAAGTTCCACGCTTTAGGTGACTATGTGTCTACAATTCGTCGATATGGCACGACTGATTCGTATAGCTCCGAACCTGTCAGTCCTATATATATATAACTCCACACTTAATTCACTGACTACTACAGGGTGAGCTCGAGCACCGTTCTCCCAAGTCCAGATATCGGCGGACAGATCGCAAATCATTTGTAGAACAGTTAACACGGATTGAACGTCGTCAGGCTCGCATTCATCGCATTGGCGACAACATGGTTCATCGCCCGCATACCGAAATCGCTGAATTAGCCAGAAGCCCGCATGTGCACCACCACATTGGCGCGATGCAAAAATTTCCTATTCACATAGGGTCGTATTTGATCAGTCACGCTGGTGATCCAGCAATCCAGGTGAATCCTATTTTTATTTGCAAACACCTTCTAACAATGCCCCTGCAGAATTTTGTTGTGAAGCTGAAGTTTCATTTGTTGAAACGAATTCACGCCTTGCCAGGATCAGAAGATAATGATATCAATACGGTCATCCTCAAGGACGATCGGATGTATCGCCACAATATTGCAAGGTTCAACTACACAACGTATGACGTTCGCAGGGCCCAAGACGTTATCAATCCCAGAACCTCCCACTGCAATGTGATGGTCCTTCACGCTGCCCACGATATGGGGCATCCGGGGCACAGATTTATTTACGGTAAAGTACTCGGTATATATCATGTTAATGTTATCTACACCGGCAGCGGTATGGTAAACTACACTCCAATTCGAATGGAGTTCCTATGGGTTCGCTGGTATGAGCCCACGGTGCAGGTCTCTTCATGGGAGACCTCCACTCTAGATCATGTTAGATTTCCGCCCATGACTGACCAGTATTCATTCGACTTCCTTGACCCCTCAGATGTTCTGAGGGGCTGCCACATAATACCATCTTTCGAGAAGGGCAAGAGACACCCGGAAGGATTGGGTCTCTCTGGATGTGCAGGAGACAAAGATGATTGGCGTGAGTACTTCGTTAATCGGTGAGCCAGAGAAATCTTTAGCGCAAATCAATATCTGACTCATGGTATCAGGTTTGTTGATCGCGACATGCTAATGCGATTCCACTTTGGTCTTGGGGTCGGACACGTCTACTCTCACTATCGTGGCGCGCCGGCTGGCCTTCAGCCAGAAGTGAGCACAAATGGTCTTCCCGAAGACGAGACGAACGTCGATGGAGATGATTATGAGTCCGAATCGGAAGAGGATGATGAAAGCACTCCAAGAGTGGAAGTCGTCGGGGAGAGGTTCGGTGATAGTAACGAGTCATTATTGGAACAGTTTGATGAGATGTATGATAGCGATGTAGACTTAGATTACGAAAATTAACGGCGAGCTGCTGCACGTAATATGTTTTAGCTTTTTGGCATTGAAGTCTGGCCCTGCGATGGCGCATTTTGTGCTATGCACATCAGCACGATGCAATGTGTCACATGAGTTTACATGTAATAACACGATGGCATTGCGATGGCACTCGCATAATTTCTTACATGGGCGCCTACTCATAAAAACACATCGTTTCGGTCTTGACTCTACCTAGATAGCAATGGTGTTCCTCTACAATTCAGACAATAATGCACCCTACTTCGACTCTGTCCTCTTTCGAGAAGATTCATTTTGGACCTTCTCGGTAAGTTCTGTTGTTGACTTCATCGCTTGCGAGACTCATTCACATGAATTACAGTTTGTTCTCAAAAATTGTCCTGAGGTGACAGCTGTGTTGCCTTTCGTAGGGTATGTTTCTGTAGGGTCGCTGGCAAATCTCTTTCCTCTCTATGTATGTATCTGCATGCCTGAAAAATTTTGTGATATCTTATTTTCGCCGCAGTCTACACAAGCAGGTCTTACGATTGTAAGTTTTCTTTTTCAGGGGCACTATATACGCTGACTGCTGCTCTAGTTGGGATCATGGATTATTTTGTCAGCTTATTTGCGGACTCCGTTGGCTCACTATGCGGCCTATGAGCAAGGACCAGACATGGAAGTGCCCATCTATGTGGTCAGTTGAATGCTAGTAATGCTACATCTCCCCACTGATCAGTCCTGCAGCTGGAACCTCAGTCCGATGCATTTAATCTTCCCTTGATAGGCCGAAAGACAGGTCAGGGCGGTAACCATTACAACTTGTACAGTTGTGTAAGTGCATCCCGCAATTTTATCTGATCTCACCTGACAATACGATAGGTATTTTTGGATAGTAACGACACTGTTGTCAATCTCGCCCTTCATCCTGCAGGCTATGAGCCTATTCCTACTTTCCCGCCGGTGTCGGATCTCATGTTTGATCTAACACAGGCGCTCATCCCACTAAACTCGGCTGTTTTCGAGCCTCATTCCATTTTGGAACCGTCTGCGCGATCTCCCACTGTCAATTGTTTGCATTATAACCCTATTACCGTTGCATCTCGTGCACATAGTTCTACCGCGGACTCTTCAGTCAGACCCAGCTCAATCATTGGCTCATCCATCTTGGAGACTTCCTATATAGGCTCCTCCGCAACTCCGGCACGCGGAGGCAACAACAATGCTAAGGTATCTGAGACAACCAACAAGCGCACACTAAAATCCATTATGACTTGCTACCCCAACTGGGGAAAGGCTCTTTCCAACCTTCGGTGCATGGTGCGAGTCGCTGTGTGCCACGGTGATTATTCCAGCCTGTTCTCACTCGTAATGGCTGATTATGTTGCTGAGCGAACGATGGTGATTCGTTCCATCTGGCCTGAAACTTTGATTCGGTGTAATTTGCAGCAGAAGGACTTGGAAAGGGGTGAGTAGCTCGATTCCTGACTCTTTATAGGCATACTAATCTCGTAGTAGTAACGATAGACGATGATATCATGTCTGACGTGGACATCCTGGCTCTTGTTCGTGTTGTCTTTTATCTTCCCTACCTGTCTCATATTAGAACAGGGTGATGCTTGGTTCAGTCTTTTCATGTATGACAACAGGCGTCAAGTGTCTGCCTCGATTGTGACCAATCGCGCTGGCTTTGACCTCAACCATATCTTCGGGATCGCGCTACACGATAAGATCATGTCCATCATATCGAGGCTGATGCCCCCGGAGTCAAATTGCCTTCTGCTCGCCGTAAGTGTTCGGAATTGGCTTTGGTGCTCAAACTCTTATCTTTCACACAGGACAATGGTTTAGTGTGGTTCCTCTGCCACCAGATCACAAAAGAGTTGGTTTACCATATAGTCTTCCGGCACAATACCACGCCGCGTCATCGTATCTGTCTTGCTGATTTGGATCCCGCCTCCTTTAGGGAGGCAGCACACCCGCCTGTGGCTACGTTATCCTTAGTCATAACATCTGTCAGTTACTTCTACTACACGTGCCGTTTTCATTCACTGATTCCATTAGTGTTACGACGTCCTGTTGGGCTACTTCAACAACGAATTCAAAGACTCTCATGAGTTTATATATCCAAGCGAGATGCATACACACGTATGCGAGACACTTCCTATGCTATTCGGTCAATCTGACGACCCCAGCCACGCGCCATTCATGGCCACTATGAACGCATTATGTACCATCAAGTAAGTTTACATTCGTGTGATGTCTGCGCTCTGAACTAATCGAGATTCAATGTGTAGGAAGGGCGATGTCCAAAGGGTTAGCCGGCCCAAGCACGGAACAAAACAAAAAGTGTTTGCCTAAATTTACGCCCCGTCTATATGTCATTTGTAAGAAGAGCTTTTTGAGATGTAGCGTTTTCCGTTGGCAAATCTTTGTGATTTCGAGCCCTTTTATTATTGCAGCTAAGGTAAGCATTGAGCAACAATGTCAATACTAATATCTGCTCATCTATGCCGCTTGGTGGCTTCCGGAAGAATACATATTAATTTCATCAATGGCACACAATGGTGTGATGGCGTGCCTAAACCTGCAGATCTAGACTTCGCTATGTGTGTGAATTATGTCATTCGCTAGTCATTGCTGTATCTAACGTTTTTATAGTTTGATCGCTATCATGCGCCATAGCTGGGCCATTGCTCCAAAACCAACTGTATAGTTTGTGTCAGCATATCATCGTGTGAACATCCCTAACCTCACTTTTCTCCGCCCACCATTTTCACCATGTCAAATATTATTCTTTCTACATGTGACACACCTTTGAACCTCGATATTCTCGGGCACAATGAGAACGCCCTGGTATGCTGGCTCCAGACAAAGGGGCGTGAAACTGTCAGTGTACCTATATGTATTTACACTGTTCCCTTATATCTTCATATCTAGCTTCCGGGCTCTCTCTTTACGGCAGCTTGCATGCTTTTTGGATTGGTCGACCCTCTTGATATCAAGGCTCTCATTGAAGTGAGCCTCAAGGAAGACGTGACGCAAACAGGCCTCCAACATGAAGAGGAAAGCTGCTTGGAATACCTGAAGCGAGGAGGGCATTTTTTGATGGAAGAGCGAATGGATCGGGCTCAAATAGAAGTATCATTATTCAGTAGCACTATTGCAAACTTGTGTGAAGAGCTAGACGTTAGAGCTCACTTGGATGAAGAGCTAGACGTTGGAGCTCACTTGGATGAGCTAAACGTTGGAGCTCACTTGGGTGAGCTATGATGTTCGAAGTATATTGTCTGACCCTCTAAATTTGTTACTAGCACCATGTCGCGCTGATCCAAAGGTGGTCACGCCCGAAGCTGTCGAGTCTGCGGGAGCATGCCACACGTGCGTCTCGGTCAATGGTTTCCAACCTACAAAGGCCGTTCAAGACAAATGCCATGCATGGCTTCGGGCGTCGTCGCAGTCTCAGGACATCACACAAGATTCCAATGCTAGCCGAATCCTCCATGATTTCCCTTTAACTTTACAATGCCCCTGTCTTCATGACCATGTACTAAGGGTGAGTGCTGTTCGTATTACGAAGGCCCAGTATTCTGATGCTGTACAGCCCAATGATCAATTTATTCCCCTGCCTCACATGATGAAAACTTGGGTCGATAACTTCACATATAGTGCATACATGAGCGCATCATTGGCGGAATCTAGCCAGCCCCTACGCATCGACCATGGCAACAGCTTCACAGCAATGAAGTTTAAACCACTGGAAATGCTCAAATCTGATTTCCACATTCTGGACTTGAAGAAGCAACGCGCCCAGTCCGAAGTCGACATGTTGTCTGAAGCCATTGTACGCATCGCCGAGTTCCACCGTAGTGATGATGGTGAGCATGCAGCTTCTTAAATTCTCTCTCACTAAAGTGATATGTAGGCACTACTGAGACGGATGAATCAGATTCACCTGACGCTTGGTCTGATGATTGGATGTCAACCTCATCTACATCTTCCCGTTCCATATCGCTCTCATGACGCTCTTGTAAATGTACCACCAGGACATTTATATTATTTACGCAAGTCAGTTGTATTCAGCTGTATGATGGACTTCATTTGTGTTATCTATGTTCCTATTTCGTTCATTGTTATGACCACCGATTTGCATCTGCTGGCATGAATTGGAAGTAAAGCGTTTGAGCCGTAAATATCTCTATCACCCAGGGGATATACATGCTTGCTCACCCTACGTCCAGCCCGGTTCGTATGTCATTTAGTCAATATCCCGCTCCATTCATTAGTACTACGGCGCTTCTACTCAGTGCTGCTACTAGTAAAATGAAATTTTTTTGTTGCAACATGCTATAATTCTGCTGACGAAGCCATGAACTATATATCTTCACTTGTACAGTCATCTAGTATTTGTTTTGAGGTTAGCCAGTTGCAATGTATTCAAATACCATGTCGTCGTCCCATCTCAAATACATATCAATATTAAATATCCCCCGAGTCGTATGGTCAAATATTATTTCACATGTGTGCGACAGCATGACAATATTATCTGATTTGAAAGCTGAAGATATCATCATGTAGTTCGAGGCCAGTCAATTATAAGGGTTGGAAGGTTCTATTATCACACTGCTATCAGGCCTACAATACAAATATCAAAATTATGTCTCCCTTAGATAATCATATCTCCTGTTGTATATGTGCCACAGTGTGATAATATCATCTGATTTTACAGCTGGAGATAAAATGATGTGCTTCAAGGCCAGCCAATTGTAATGGTTGAAACATTCCATTGTCACACTGCTGTCAGCCTACAATATGCGTATCATAATTATATCTCCCTTATAAAACCATATCTTATTTCGTATATGTGTGACACCATGAGAAAAGTATCTAAATCTAAAGCTAGAGATATAATAATGAGTTTTGTTTGTCACATGTATCTGGTCATAACAGTTTCGGGTCAATTTCCTGATGTAGGCGTTGGTGCCTAAATTCCAAATGTCCTGGTCACCTGCAGGTCAAATGAGCTTGACGAATAACGAATCCGTTTCCAAACTTTATGCACCCTACCAGCTCGGGTGTTATTCAGACGCAAGCGCAAGCTAAAAGAAGAAAACATCGCCATAAACGCAGACCATTCAGCTTCACCTCGTGTACTAACCCCCAGGATAGTCCGCAGAGTACTTGACAGTTTTTCTGTGCACCTGTTGATAACAACCCACTGTAGTGCATTCCTTCGTCAATGTCCACTCGCGACATTGTGAAGTTCGTTGTACAATGGATAGTGCATGTTCTAATCATGTAGGTTGCTGTTGTGGCAGGCTTCATTCATGTTGTAACCATAAAATAATACACCTTGTTAATTGGGCTTACCCTTGACTTACCCGTAAGACTAACTTGTTCTATGTAAAAAGGCAAATAGGACATGGGTGAGCGCAGTGAGACAGAACCGAGAGACATACGCATCATACAAGATAATACTGGTAGACAGCGAAGGTTCTTCTAGCATTTAGATGCAGTCGCCGACATCCTGCAGTTAATATAGACTTCGCAATTGCTGGCGAGTTAAGTTAGCGATGTTATAAGTGTAATATGCGACACTATCCACAATATCACCAACTCAACTTGCCAGGTGGCCGCCACTGCCCGCTACCTTAAGTATATTAGTAATAAATCACTATGAGAGGGACACTTGAGCGTGGAAGGACAGAACGTAGGAAATCACCAAACAAGAACGCCTTTGACAGGACTGCGAACCAGGTGGATAGCGGGCCTGTGTCATAAAGAGTATGACATATGCGTCTCAGCGCTGGTGAGTCTAAATACATCGGAGATATTGACCTCACTCGTCAATGTCAGAACGGCAGCTTGAAACGTGCGCGGCTAGCTGGATGGATTTAAAGTGAACGTGGATTTAGAATGTGATGTTACACGTACGTACTAGTAAATGATTAGCGTAAGAATTGGTGTGGTATGTTCATCGCTAGCGGTGGCCAGTTGGATTAAGTTGCCTGTAGCTTATCAGGCAACGAAGGGGACTCGCTCACACCAGAACAACAGCCCGAGGCGTGCGCGACCACCTGAATGGGACGCGGCAACCGATCAACATCAAGGACAACCGAACTAGCAACACTCACATTGTCACAGAACCTCAGAATTCTGACCTTGGGATGCAAGAGTAACCGCTGCATATTGACGACAAGTTTGCATTGGCATCTACACGGTCGAGTAATCGTTAAAGATCATGCGATCGGATACATCCCAATGCAAACAGGTTAATTCATCACTGCCGACAATCACTTCAGAGATGTCTCAATGTTGCACGGCAGCTCTATTCGTTCACGAGGCAGCGGCTACCTCCGTTTTATGTACGATCATGACGATGCTGAGCACGTTCTGCAGAAACCGTGCCGCCTTTAACATCCATATGACGTTTTCTTTGATGCCAAGTTAATGGCGGTGGTGCGCATCTCGCTTACTATGTTCTTGTTTCCCATCATGCCCAACTTCCGCAACATCTTGCACCTCTGTTCGCTTCTAAAACATGCTATCTATCTCAGATCAAAATATGTTTATCCTATCACATGTTGATTGATTCCTTGGCGTGTGCATAAATCCGCTTCAGTACTGTTGGTTTTTTCTCTCCTTGTTCATCTTGCCCTCCAATGGAGAAGCAGAACTCGTTGAGTTGCTGATATGAAGTTTCAACCTGAAACATCAAGACCGACAAGCGAGACAATCAGAAGTGATTTCAAGTGAAAGTAATGAGACTCGGAAACATAGGGTAAACATGTTCAAGTAGGCCAGTACATTATGGCACGAGCACCAAGGGCTATTTGAGCAATGCAGCTATCGTCAAGATACAAATGAAAACTATCCAAAGATTTCTGCATTTCAAACTATATGAATCAACGTTCGATGCGGGCACACCATCTCCATGTAAGGTATAGAGCGTGGTTGAATCTTACTTGAGAGCTGAGTGAACTGCAGTTGATGATTAGGAACAAAGAGGCAAGGAGACATTACTGAAATACTTGCCTAAAAACCCAGCATGTAAGCCGGCCTTCAAATCATCATCAGTCTTATCCATGATAGACTGATACAATTCGACAGCTGCTCCAAAACTACCTGCCCGAAAGAGTGCATAACACTGTTGCTGGTTCGCGGTGTGCCACAAGGTCCTGAGGTCCCAGCCAAAGAGCTGCGGAAAATACGCAGTTGAGCACCACAGAATTTTCGGTTGCATGATATCAGCGTACCGCGATAAATTCGTCGTACATCAAATGGATTGGCAATTTATAGAAGAAAGTGCTAGCATTGACGGCGGCAGTGAAATGCTCGACAGCTTCGTTGTGGCGCGCCCCATCCAAGGCCATGTTTCCCAGTTGGACGCGTAAGTAGGACTAGTGTATGGAGGGCAAAAGAAATCAATGAGAACACATGAACCTGGTGTGATCGAGCGCATGGTACTCACTTCCACGACACGACAAGCAACAGGATCGACATTAGGACACGCGGCTAGCTCTCCAACGCGAAGAATTGCCTCTTGATGTTCATCTGCATTGAACAATGCAATGACCTAAAAACCACAATGAAGCACGGCATATGTTAGAAAAATGTTACCTGCCTTGATCAAGAACAGGAAGTGATCTGTCTTTAAATCACCGTTCGTGAACATGGATGCGAGGTCAAATGAAATCCTCGCGGCCAAAACCTGTTTTTTTCCACAGAGGGCAATGCCCTTGGAGATATGGCCTGCGAACGATGGCTGAATGCTAACGGACTATGTCATTGCAAAATTTAATTGTTTTGCAAGGTCATGATGGGTCGGTGAGTCTTACCTGAACTGCATCATAAAGCGCTTGGTCCCAATTGCATTTGCGCGCCATTACAAATGCACGATTAGCATAGGCGGTGTGATCGTTGGCGCTAGCGTAAATATCTATATTTAGCACCAATTCAGCAGTAGGCAAATCCCCGATTATGCACGCATTATGGACTGCCGATTTCATAGCGAGGATCTGCGTAAATCATATTCACATTGTGTTATAAGAGTCCAATGTGGGAACATGCCTTAAAATCCGAGCAGGCCTGAGCCTTGGCACGCTTAGATAAATAAGTGCAGGAAAATGAAAACAAATTTACCTGGTGCGTCACCTGCTCCTTCATAAGGCCATCCTCTGTGCCATCCTCTGGTAAAGCCGTGTTCTCGGATGTCGGCCACTCTGAGATCCTTTTATCCACACCTCCACTCAGGACGTAATTGTCATTCGCAGAGAATGTGACGCAAGTCACCTCCCCAGAGTGCTTGAATATGGAAATGGTTCGTCGATCTGAGACTCGCCAGAGGCGGACATGGTTGTCATCAGATGCGGAGGCAAGGAGAGTGCCGCTAGAGTTGAAAGAGATGGTGTGGATATTCTTGAAGTGGCCCTTCCAGGGATCACCGACCTGCTGCCAGTTGGACGTATCCCACTCTCGTATGGTGGGATCTGCTCCATTGCCCCCCGAGAGAAGCCGTGAGCCATTAGGCGTCCATGCGAGTGAGTAGTTGAATGCCCCATTGATCGTTCTTATCAACTGAGTGGCGCACGATTGAAACGGATAAACCTCGACTATTTGCACATTGTGGTCCGTTGCAATGGCAAGAAGTGCTGAATTATAAACGGCATTATACTTCGGCGAATACCGAACGCAGCGGACATTTCCACCACAACTAAGTGAAGATTGCTCGCGCCAGCCATCATAGCGCTGCATGTACCATAGCTTTGTGGTAGTGTCGGATGATCCACTGGCTAGCGCCTCGGAAACCGGAGAAAAGTGAAGCGAAAATATCCAGCCATTGTGGGCTTTATTGATTGATTGCTGACATTGCCCAGTCTGCCCATACCAGACGATGAGCTCTCCGCTCTCATCACCGCTTGCTATCCATTGCCCATTTGGCGATACTGCCAATGCTCGCACCCGACTGCGATGCCCCTCTATCTTCTTCAACATTACACCTGTTTTCAAGTCCCACAGACGAAGCATCCCGTCATACGAGCCCGTGACCATGCGTTCATCGCGGCAAACCGCGGCTGCGACCACGCGATCCCCGTGATCTTCGAATGTTCGGGTGGGTGTGGTTCTTGTAATGAGTGCCGTCATTTAAGTGGGGCTGCAGTACAGTTAAGGTGGACTTGGTGCGTGTGAGGTGGCGATGGGGTCTTGCTCGAAGTTGTAGAGGTGCGTATGATGGGGTGTTGTAAACCTGCTTTATAGCATTAAAATCTCACTAGACGCTCAAAAAACACGAGGCTATTATCATAAGTACGTTGCTTGACGATCTAAACAAATGAGTTCATGCATCCAAATCATGCCGCCACAAATTTCCACATCAGCCAATGAATCCGATCATAGTCATTTCAGCGGTGCACGCAGCAGATAAGAAGACAATATATACAGCTCACCTGATTCACTTGATTGGCTATGCCCTTGATTTTTTGTCCAGTCATTACCCAAAGACGTAGTATTCCACCTTACTTCTCCCGGTGCCATGTTGGGCTTCTGTTCCCTGGAATGTTCGTAGCGGAGATTCTATGGTCGTGGGTCTTCCTTTGATCACCTCGGATTGTAAGTATCATCATGTGAGCTCATATGGGCATGTGGTGAGCATCGAAGATAATCGAAAATCAATCGTTTCGAACTCTGATTAACGATCGTCAAATAGGTATTTACTATTCATTCCAAGTCGGCTATGATTGAACGTTGGATATGTTCTTGTTCCCATCCTCTCAATTCATGCCTAACTTCTACAACATCTTACACCTCCGTTAGCTCCTAAAGACGACATCCATCTCATATGGAAATGTGTTTATCCCCTCATACGTTCATTCTTTCCTTGGTGTGTGTGTAGACTTGCTTCAGCACTGTTCATTATTGTCCATTGGAATGTGGAACTCGTCGAAGTTATGGTTTCACTCCAACACTACTATTAGGACTCGTTTTAGAGTATGAGGGCAGAGATCAATTGTGCGAGGCCTTAGGAGCTTGTGAGAAGGGCAGAGTGCAGGAAAAAGCTCAGTATCTTATGTTTACAACGAGTCAGAATACACATGGTGATCGCATCTAGCTCACAGAAAGACAGACATGCGAGACAAAGTACAAATGAAAATTGCTCGATGTTTCAAACTATATCATTAGTCGCTCGCTGCGAACGCACCACCTCTATGGGAAGTGTAGAGCACATTTCGATCTCACTTGAGAGCTAAGTGAAGTGTAGTTGATCATTGTAGACCGAGACGGGGAGACATCACTGAGATGCTTACCAGCGAACCCAGCACGGAAGCCGGCCTTCATATCCTCATCAGTCTTATCCATTATGGACTGATACAATTCGATGGCTGCTCCAAAACTACCTGCTCGAAAGAGTGCATAACATTGTTGCTGGTTCACGGTGTGCCATAAGGGCTTAAGGTCCCAGCCAAAGAGCTGTGGAAAACACACAGTTGAGCACGAAAGAATTTTTCGGTTGCGTCTTATCAGCGTACCACAGCAAATTCATCGTACATCAAATGAATTGGCAATCTGTAAAAGAAAGTACTAGCATTGGCGGCGGCAGTGAAGTGTTCAACTGCTTCGGTGTAGCGCACCCCATTCAAGGCAATGTTTCCTAGTTGGGCGCGTAGGTAGGCCTGGTGTACGAAGGGCAAGAGAAATCAATTACAGCACGTGGATCAGGTGTGATCGAGCGCATGGTACTCACTTCCACGACACGACAAGCAACAGGATCGACATCGGAACACGTAGCTAGCTCTCCGATGCGAAGAAATGCCTCTTGATGTTCATTTGCATTGAACAACGCAATAGCCTAAAAACCAAATGAAGCATGGAGAATGTTGGAAAAATATTACCTGCCTTGATCAAGAAAAGGAAGCGATCGGTCTTTGAATCTCCATTCGTGAACATGGATGCGAGGTCAAATGATATCCTCGCGGCCATCACCTGCTTTTTTCCACAGAGGGCAATGCCCTTGGAGATATGGCCTATAAACGATGTCTGAATGCTGACGGACTATGCAATGTTAACTTTTGTAAGAAGGTCACAATGGGTCAGCCAGTCTCACCTGAATTGCATCTTGAAGTGCTTTGTCCCAGTCACATTTTCGCGCCATAACAAATGCACGATTTGCATAAGCAGAGTGATCATTGGGGTGAGCCACAATATCCAGATTTAGAACCCTTTCAGCGGTAGGAAAGTCCCCGACTATGCATGCGTTATGGACTGTTGAGTTCATAGTGAGGACCTGCATAAATCATGTTCACATTTGCCCGGGGATGGGAAAAAAACATACCTTGAAATCAGAATGGGCTTGAGCCTTGGAATAAAAGATACACTTAGAAGATGAATGGTCGGTAAAACGAAAACAAGCTTACCTGGTGCATCGCCTGCTCCTTCATGAGGTCCATCCTCTGGCAAAACGTCCTCGCACGTTGGCCACTCCGAGATCTTTCTATCGACACCTCCACTGAAGATATGCTTGTCGTCTGCAGAGAACGTGATGCAGTTCACTTCCCCAGAGTGCTTGAATATGGAAATGTTTCGTCGATCTGAGAGTCGCCAGAGGCAGACACAGCTGTCATGAGATGCAGAGGCAACGAGAGTACCGCTAGAGTTGAGAGAAATGGCGTGGATATTCTTGGAATGGCCCTTCCAGGGATGACCGACCTGCTTCCAGGTCGATGTATCCCACTCTCGTATGGTGGGATCAGCCCGGTTGCCCCCCGAAAGAAGCCGTCAGCCATCAGGCGTCCACGCGAGTGAGTAGTTGAATCCTCCACCAATCGTTGTCCACAAATGGGTGGGAAATGGAGATGTGGGATTGTAATCGTAATCATAATTGTAGTGAGATGTGTTACGGTAATTCTGGTAAATTTGGACATCGTGGTCCGTTGCAATGGCAAGAAGTGGGTAGTCACTACATGGTGAATATCGAACGCAATGGACATTTCCGTTACAACTGAGTGAAGCTCGCTCAGACCACTCGTATGTGCGCCATAGCTTTGTGGTGGTGTCGGATGATCCACTGGCCAACGCATTAGAATCCGAAGAAAAGTGGAGCGAAAATATCCAGCCATGGTGTGCTTTTTTCAAGTTGCCAATTGCTTGGCGGGATGGTTCCCCAGTTTGTCCATACCAGGCAATGAGCTCTCCGTTCTCGTCACCACTTGCTATCCAATATCCATTGGGTGAAATAGCCAATGCCCGCACCCGACTGCAATGCCCCTCCATCTTCTTCAACATTACGCCTGTTTTCAAGTCCCACAGACGAAGTATCCCGTCATACGAGCCTGTGACCATGCGTTCATCGCGGAAAACCGCAACTGCGACCACGCGATCTCCATGATCTTCAAATGTTCGAATGGGTGTGGTGTTTGGAATGAGCACCGTCATTTTAGTGGGCTGTAGCACAGTTAAGGTGGACTCGGTGCGTGTGGGGTAGCGACGGCGTCTTGCTTGAAGTTGTAGAGGTGCGTGTGATGGGGTGTTTTAAACCTGCTTTATAGCATTAAAATCTCACTAGACGCTCAAAAGACACGAGGCTATTATCATAAACACCTTGCTTGAAGATCTAACTGAATGACTTCATACGTCCAGGTCATGCAGCCGCAGATTTCCACATCAGCCAATCATTCAATGGGTCTGATCATGGTCATTTCAGGGGTCTATGCAGCAGATAGGAAGATGACATATACAGCTCACCTGATTCATTTGATTGGCCATACCCTCGATTTCTTATTCAATCGTTACCCAAAGACATAGTCTTCTAACTTCTTTCTCCCGGTACCATGTTGGGCTTCTATTCCATGGAATGTTCGTAGTGGAGATTCTATGGTCGTGGGTCCTTTGATCACCCCTGGTTGTCAGCACCATATGGATGTGTGATTTGCAATGAGACCATCGAAGATAATCGATAATCAATCACTTCAAACTCTCATTAACGATCATTGAACTACTCATCCCAAGTCAGCCATAATTGAACGTCAGATTCGGGGTTTTGAATCGATGACTCGAAGATGAGTTATTTCTCGGATTTCCCGTGGTCGAGGATGGCAATCGGTATGGCGATGACCTACTGAATGGCTCCACAAGTTTGTATTTCTGTCATGGCACATGCAGTCCTATATGACACCCATGTAGGCTGGGCCTAACATAATACATATGTGGTTTTCGTGCTGGGGACGGTCGAGTTTGCAATGTTTTGCAGAAACCATGCCTCTTTTGACATCCATACGACGTTTTCTTGGATGCCAAGTTGATGGCGGTGGTGCACATCTCGCTTACTATGTTCTTGTTCTTATCCTCTCAATTCATGCTCATTTTGTGCCCCTGGTGGCTCCTAAATACACCATCTGTGTTAAATAAAAATACGTTTATCCCCCCACTTTCCTTCTTTCCTTGGCGTGGGTGTGGACTCGTTTAGAGTACCACATATCATGATCAGGCTTAGCTCACAGCCTGAAACATCAAGATGGACACGCGAGACAATGTTCAGAAGTGGTTTCAAGTAAACGTAAAGAGACTTGAAAACATAGGGTAAATACGTCGGCCATTATATCACGGCACAAGCACCAAGGGCTATTTGAGCAATACGGCTACTGTCAAGGCACAAATGAAAATACTCGGGGATCTCTATGGTTCATATATACAAGTAACCGCTGGCTGCAAGCGCACCATCTCCATAGGAAGTGTAGAGCGCGTGTCAATCTTACTTGAGAGCTGAGTGAAGTGCAGTTGATGATTGTAAACAGAGAGATGGGGAGACATTACCAAAAGGCTTACCAGCGAACCCAGCACGAAAGCCGGCCTTCATATCATCATCAGTCTTATCCATGATGAACTGATAAGATTCGACAGCTGCTCTAAAGCTACCTGCTCGATAGAGTGCATAACACTGTTGCTGGTTCGCGGTGTGCCATAAGGACTTCAGGTCCCAACCAAAGAGCTGTGGAAAAAACACGTAGTTTAACATGAAAGAATTTTCAGTTGCGTGATATCAGCGTACCGCGACAAATTCGTCGTACATCAAATGAATCGGTAATCTGTAAAAGAAAGTGCTGGCATTAACAGCGGCAGTGAAGTGTTCAACAGCTTCGTGAAGCCGCGCGCCATCCAAGGCAATGTTTCCCAGTTGAACACATAGGTAGGCCTGGTGTACGAAGGGAAGAGAAATCAATGACGACATATAAACATGATGTGGTCGAGCACATAGCACTCACCTCCACGATACGACAAGCAACAGGATCGACATTGGGACACGTGGCTAGCTCTACGATGCGCAGCATTGCCTCTTGATGTTCATCTGCATTGAACAACGCAATGGCCTAAAAACCGCAATGAAGCACGAGGTATGAAAGAAAAAACGTTGCCTGCCTTGATCAAGAAAAGGAAGTGATCAGTCTTTAAGTCACCGTTCGTGAACATGGATGCGATGTCAAATGATATCCTCGCGGCCAGAACCTGCTTTTTTCCGCAGAGGGCAATGCCCTCGGAGACATGGCCTGCCAATGATGGCTGAATGTTGATGGACTGTGCCATTATCGAATTTAACTTTGCTAAAGGAGGTCATGATGGGTGGGTCAGTCGCACCTGAAATGCATCTTGAAGCGCTTGGTCCCAGTTGCGTTTTCGTCCCATAACAAATGCGCGATTTGCATAGGCGGTGTGATCGTTGGCGTCAGCGTCAATATCTAGATCTAACACCTTTTCAGCGGTAGGCAAGTCCCCGACTATGCATGCATTGCGGACTGCCAACTTCATAGCAAGGACCTGTGCAAATCATTTCACAATGCGTTATAAGAGTCTAAGATGGGAACATACCTTGAAATCACAGTAGGCTTGAGCCTTAGCATAGAAAAGAGGTTTAGGCGATAAATGGGCGGGAAAATGAAAACAAATTTACCTGATGCGTCACCTGCTCCTTGGTGAGGCCATCATTTGGACCATCCTCTGGGAAAGCATTCCCGGATGTTGGCCACTCTGAGATATTTTTATCCATACCTCCGCTTAGGATATGCCTGTCATCTGCAGAGAACGTGACGCAATTTACCTCCCCAGAGTGCTTGAATATAGCAATGTTTCGTCGATCTGAGAGTCGCCAGAGGCGCACATGGTTGTCAAGAGATGCGGAGGCAAGGAGAGTGCTGTCAGAATTCAGAGAAAGGGCAAGGATATTTTTGAAATGACCCTTCCAGGGATCACTGACTTGCTGCCAGGTCGATGTATCCCACTCTTGTATGGTGGGATCCGTTCCATTGCCCCCCGAGAGAAGCCGTTTGCCATCGGGCGTCCACGCGAGCGAGTAGTTGAATCCTCCACCGATCGTTCTCGTCAACTGAGTGGGGAATGCTAGATAGCGACCGTATGAACTGTCATAATTATGGTAAATCTGGATATTGCGATCCGTTGCAATCGCAAGACGATTGTATCCGTTGCTAGACAGCGAATGCTGAATGCAGCGGACATTCCCACCACAATTGAGTCTACATTGCACCTGCCACGTTGATGCGCTCCATAGCTTTACGGTGGTGTCGGATGATCCACTGGCCAACCACTGAGAACCTGAAAAAAAGTGAAGCGAAAATATCCAGCCGTTGTGGGCTTTATTGATCACTTGGTCGAGTGGTTCCCCAGTTCTTCCGTGCCAAGCGATGAGCTCTCCACTCTCATCACCGCTTGCTATCCACTTCTCATCTGGCGATACCGCCAATGCCCGCACCCGACTGCGATGCCCCTCCATCTTCTTCAACATTACGCCTGTTTTCAAGTCCCACAGACGGAGCTTCCCATCATATGAGCCTGTGACCATGCGTTCGTCGCGGAAGACCGCGACTGCGACCACACGATCCCCGTGATCTTCGAATGTCCGAATGGGTGTGGTGTTTGGAATGAGTGTAGCCATTTAGTGGAGCTGCAGCACGGATGCAGATGGACTTGGTGAGTGCGGCGGGATGGCGTCTTGCTCGGAGTTTCAGAGGTACATGTGATGGTGCGTTCTAAGCCTACTTTATAACATCGACCTTTCATTGGACACTCAAAACACGAGGCTTTTATCATAAGTACCTTGCTTGACGATCTCAACGAATGAGCTCATTCGATGATCCAAGTTGGGTCGCCGCAACTTTCCATATCAGTCAACGAGCTTGATCATGGTTATTTGAGGGGTCCATGCGGCTGGTAGAAAGACGACATGCATGGCTCACCCGATCCACCCGATTGGCTATGCCCTTGAATTTTCAATAAGTCGTCACTCAAAGGCGTAGTACTCCACCTGATTCCAATGATAGGCTTCTGTTCCTTGGAACGTTCGTAGCGGAGGTTCTGCGGTTGTGAGGCTTCCTTTGATCACATCTGGTCGTCAACATCGTGATATGGGTATGTGTAATTTTCCATGAGCATCGAATATAATCGATAATCAATCATTCCAAATTCCGATCAATGATCATCGGACATATAGGTGTTCACTACCAAGTCAGCTATGGTTAAACGTTGGATTGTTTTGGATGTGGGATTTTGAATCAGCAACTCGAAGACGTCTCGTTTCCGGTGGTTGAGGATGGCGTCGTGTTTCCGCTCTAGTTACAGACTAGCACACAATTCTACACGGAATTATTATGAATGTTGCATGTAGGTTTCCTCACATAAATACCATGTGGTTTTCGTGCCATAGATGGTCGAGTTTGTGGTATTCGAGACTACTTTTGCATATGAGGTACTTGAAAGCTCTGAAGATGTGGCCAATACCGACGACGGGCTTGTCAAACATGGTTGGTTTGAGGAACCATCAATGTTTGGTACTATTGACGCGATGTTTGGGCCCACTTTGCAGTGTATTTGAAATACGCTGTGGCATTGATATTGAGTGGTGAGATTCGGCCAGTGCGTCGAGTATCGCAGGGGATGTAGAATTGATCTACAAGTATAAAATCATCAACTACGGAGGATAGAACAAATATGGATGAGTGCACATGAATTTAACTGCGACCATGAGCACCATTACGACTGCTACTAGTGTTTTTTGTGCTATCCTGACGGGGTATATCAACACGCTCCAAGTGCCATCGAGGAGGCATCCTCAATCTGCCATGAGACCAGCATGAATAGTAGCACAGGAATGCCTTGACCCAATGCACGTCTGGGAGTGAATCGATGTCAGATGTGTCAATATCCTGCGGCACTCCCGCCTGCTGTCCAGACGGATGTCGGGTGTCATCGACTTTCCTGTATTCTGGGAATTTGGCAGCAGCAAGCCGCTGCAAGGCACAAATCAGCAAAAAATACCAAGAGGTAAGAAAATGTACGTTACAGTGACCTTCCGCCCTGGTGTGACTTCAACGACTGATGGCCCATGGCTATGTCTCGGTACGAGGAATGAGAGGTGCTGTCGTAGGAACTGCGTGACTGGAGCGTTCGAGGGACGAGGTAGAGAACTCATTTCGAACTATATAGGCACTCAGTCGTCCATTGCCAGTTTACTAACAATTCAAAAGACTGACATGATCAAACCGTGGTGCAGCCTGTCCCAAGAGAGAGGCTGGTAGAGGTGATGTAGCAGGGACCTGTGGTTCCATTGTCGAGTCAACAGAGAAATAATCGGGATAGTCGAAGTACCTACATCTAGTGGATCACGAGGTTGGACATGGGGAACTGCAGTCGTGCGAGAAGTGAAGTGAAAGAGATTACTGAGGCGAGAGAAGACGGGTTTCTGCGTGTTCGCAGTAGACGGACGTCTTTGTGGGCTAGACAATATTGGTGGATTGCGAGGCAAGGCAGGATGTCGACGAGTTGCATCAGACTGCAATGACGTCGATGAATAAGTTATGTATTGAGCAAAAGAACAAGGTACGTACATTGAGTAGATCACCGAGGGTCACCTTTTTACGTGCCTGTGAGGAAATTTTAGCGCACAAACGAGGAATGTGCATGGCAAATGCGTACACTAGCAAGGATGTCTGGAGGAGTGTTGCATACAACTATTGCGGAATAGGTCGTGTAAACTAGTTGGCTTGCGTCAGGTGAGAGAATAAGGGTAAATGGATTCTGAACGTCGAAGGAAGCGAGGAGCTGGCGTGACTTGACAGCCCAGAGCTTGATGGTGTCGTCAACTGAAGCACTGGCCAGGAGAGCACCGTTGTCTGAAAGTGCTAGATCGGTGATAATTTTGGTGTGTCCTTCGAAAGGAGATCCGATAGTCTCCAGCGTCGACGCGTCAAACTCATAGATTGTGTTAGCATGGTCGTCCGTGAAGGTGAATGCAGCTATGATGGTTTTGTTTTTGTTTGTCCAGAACACTGGCATATTTGTGACTCGTCCTAGTCTTCCACGAGATTCCCCTACCCTCACATCTAATTTCTGTGTTTCGATATCCCAAACCTCAAGGCGGCTTCCCGTCCACAAGTTCACTGCAACCTTCTTTGAGCCTGTTGAGAATCGAACTGTGCCCACACAATCAACGGTCTCGAATGGTCCAGCCACAAGTTTGCCGGTGCCCAGGTTCCATATCCGTGCTGCATCTCCTGCTCCGCTTGCTAGTAGCTTGCTGTCCGCAGATATATCAATGCAGCTGATCTCCCTTGAATGGCCTTGAAACGTTTTCTCAATCCCAGTCTCAACCTCCAAGGCTTTCAGTTCCACACAAGCGTCATCTCCACCACCAGTGACAACCCATCGACCATCCTTTGATGCCGCCACCACGCATACCATTTTCTCGTAAACACGCTGCGCCTCCTCAATCTCTCTACCAGCTTTCAGGTCCCATTTCCGAGCTGTCTTGTCGCCAGATCCACTGATAATATGCTGGTTGTCTGGACAGTAGGATATGGATGTGTATCCACCCTTCAAAGTCATTGCCGGATTCAAGATCGATTTCGTGGGGACGCTGGCCTTCGGTGATGTAGAAGCCATGTCTACGTCTCCAAGAGCGAAGCAGTCAAGTAGACGAGTGCGGGAGAAGTATTATCTGAGTGCGTTTGAAGGTGTGGTGCTCTCCTGATTTGCTGTAGGAGTCTGATGTTGATCGCTTTGAAGATTTTCAGTTCATCTGCGCTGGACGTCCAGATGAGAGTTGATGTCACCAAGAGGCTAACAATAACAGAGAGGTAAGAACTCTACAATGTGAGCACAACTATCGTGCTTGTAAGATGTGCTCTATTCTTGACTCACAACTTCTTGCAAGCTCTCACAGCCATAACCGAAGTTCCTGTGCTAGAACGTCAATCTTTACTATTTCCCACACGCCAGGGTTGCCGTGTCCTTGTGGGTGGCGTATGTGGGTGTTGGATGCGCTGTAGTATTCAACCTCTAATTGTTAATTACTCTATCATTCGACTTTCTTCATTGCTCGCTCTCTGTTTCATGTTCTCATTAGGTGCAGCGGACGCGGAAACAGTCACCCCACTCCCAATGTTAGTATAAGAGAAGTACGATAAGTTTCCCATCCGCGCCCCTGCCCAGACGGCAAACTGATTATGTTCACCCTCCTATCTCCCAAAACCTCTGCTAGCTACATATTCGGTTACAATCATTTGACACCTTATTTATTAGGTGCTTCTCAAGTTGTCTTCGCGTCTATCATTCAGTTGAATTCTCGCCGAGCCCCCGTTTTGCGCTATGCATACCTCGGTGGGTCACTAGCACTCCTGCATGGTGTCTTGAGCTCTCCGTTATGGGATGTTCTAAGTTTCACGTTAACATCTTTGTCCAGTAGTCTTGCAGCTTGCTGCAGCACCCCAAATAATTTTCTGTCCCGCCTCGTCATCGACATAAAAACAAGAGCACGCACAAACTATGCACGATATATAAGTGCGATCTGCTGCTTTTAACTCTCATAGCTCGCCGAAGCCTCATTGACGTACACACCTTTGAGGCGTTGGCTCTTCCAGGTAAAAGGAAAAATATCAATATTTCTGAGCAGGTTTTGAACTGATCACTATATGAAATATTCACTGTGAAACAAGTCAGATTACACATATGCTTAGCTCAGTCAAGACAGACTTGCGAGACAACGTTAAGAAGTTTCGAGTGAAAGTAAGAAAACTCGAAAATATAGGGCAAACATGTTCAAGTGCGCCAGTAGATAATAACACGAGCACCAAGGACTATTCGAGCAATACAGCTACCGTCAAGGTACGAATGAAAATTACTCAAGGATCTCTGTGTTACAAACTATATAAGTAATTGCTCTCTGCGAGCGCGCCATCTCCATGTGCAGTGTAGAGCACGTTTTGATCTTACTGGAGATCTGAGTGAAGTGTAGTTGATGATTATAGACGGAGAGACATTACTGAATACTTACCAGCGAACCAAGCACGTAAGTCGGCCTTCAAATCCTCATCAATCTTATCCATTATGGACTGATACGATTCGATGGCTGCTCTAAAGCTACCTGCTCGAAAGAGTGCATGACACTGTTGCTGGTTCGCAGTTTGCCACAAGGACTTGAGATCCCAGCCAAAGAGCTGCGGAAAACACACAGTTGAGCATGAAATAACTTTCGGTTGTGTCTTATCAGCGTACCGCGACGAATTCGTCATACATCAAATGAATTGGCGATTTGTAAAAGAAAGTGCTAGCATTGGCAGCGGCAGTGAAGTGTTCGACAGCTTCGTTGTAGCGCGCGCCTTTAAAGGCAATGTTTCCTAGTTGGGCGCGTAGGTAGGCCTGGTGCACGAAGGGCAAGAAAAATCAATGACAGTATGTGAACTTGATGTGATCGAACATATGGGACTCACTTCCACGACACGACAAGCAACAGGATCGATATCGGGACACGCAGCCAGCTCTCCGAGGCGCAGCATTGCCTCTTGATGTTCATTTGCATTGAACAACGCAATGGCCTAAAATCCGTAATGAAGCACCGAATATATTAGAAAAATATTACCTGCCTTGATCAAGAACAGGAAGTGATCGGTCTTTAAATCACCGTTCTTGAACAGGGATGCAAGGTCAAATGATATCCTCGCGGCTAGAACCTGGTTTTTCCCGCAGAGGGCGATGCCCTGGGAGATATGACCTGCCAACGATGGCTTAATGCTGATTGACTATGCCATCATCAAAGTCAACATTTGTAGAGAGGTCATGATGGGCCGGTCAGTCACACCTGAATTGCATCTTTAAGCGCTTGGTTCCAGTGACATTTTCGCGCCATAACAAGTGAGCGATGGGCATAGGCGATGTGATCGTTGGCGTCAGCGTCAATGTTTATAGTTAGTGCTTTTTCAGCGATATGCCAGTTCCCGGCTATACACGCGTTGCGGACTGTCGAGTTCATAGCGATGACCTGCGTAAGTCATATTTACATTGTGTTATAAGAGTAAAAGACGGGAACCTGCCCTGAAATCAGAGTAGGCTTGTGCCTTGGCGTAGAAAGAGGGTTGGACAATGAACGGACAGGAAAATGAAAACAAACTTACCTGGTGCGTTGCTCGCTCCTTCATGAGGCCATCATTCGGACCTTCTGGCAAAGCATCCTCGGATATTGGCCACTCTGAGATCTTTCTATCTACGCCTCCACTGAGGATGTGTTTGCCATTCGCAGAGAATGTGACGCAGTTCACCTCCCCAGAGTGTGCAAATATGGCAATGGTTCGTCGATCTGAGACTCGCCAGAGGCGAACACGGTTATCATCAGATGCGGAGGCAAGGAGAGTGCCGCTAGGGTTGAGAGAAATAGCGTGGATATTCTTGAAGTGGCCCTTCCAGGGATCACCGACCTGCTGCCAGGTCGATGTATTCCACTCTCGTATGGTGGGATCAACTCCATTTCCCCCCGAGAGAAGCCGTCTGCCATCGGGGGTCCACGCGAGTGTGTAGTGGAATCCTCCACCGATCGTTTTCGCCAACTGAGCGGAGGACAAAAAAACGCGACCGTAGCAATCGTCACAATATTGCAACCGGAGAATTTGGACACTGCGATTTGTTGCAATTGCAAGATACTCGTTGCTGGATGGTAAATACCGAATGCAGCGGACATTTCCATCGCAATTGAGCGTATATTGCACCTCCCAGGTTGATGTGCTCCATAGCTTCATAGTGGTGTCAGATGATCCACTGGCCAACAATTCAGAATTCGAAGAAAAGTGAAGCGAAAATATCCAGCCGTTGTGGGCTTTATTGATCACTTGGTCGAGTGGTTCCCCAGTTCTTCCGTGCCAAGCGATGAGCTCTCCACTCTCATCACCGCTTGCTATCCATTCCTCATTTGGCGATACCGCCAATGCCCGCACCCGACCGTGGTGCCCCTCCATCTTCTTCAACACTACACCTGTTTGCAAGTTCCACAGACGAAGTAAGCCGTCATACGAGCCCGTAACCATGCGAAGTTCGTCGCGGAAAACAGCGACTGCGATCACACGATCCCCGTGATCTTCGAATGCTCGAATGGGCGTGGTGCTTGGAATGAGTGCCGTCATTTAGTGGAGCTGCAGCACAGTTGAGTTGGACTAAGTGTGTGGGGGGATGGCGTTTTGCTCGAAGTTGCAGAAATGTGTGTGATGGGGCGTTTTAAACCTACATTAACATCTCACTAGACGCCCAAAACATGAGGTTTTTATCCTAAGTACCTTGCTTGACGAGTTAGACGAATGAGCTCATACGTCCAAGTCATGCCGCCGCAACCTTCTACATCAATCAACAAGCCTGACCGTGCAAGTTGTTTCAGGGGCCCATGCGGCAGATAGGAAGATGACATACACAGCTCACCCGATTCACTTGATTGGCCATTCCCTCGAAATTTCATCAAGTTGTCTCCCAAAGACGTAGTATTCCACCTTATTCCACCCGGTGACATATTGGGCTTCTTTTCTCTGGAACGTTCGTAGTGGAGATTCTACGGCTTCCTTTGATCACATCTGGCTGTCAGTATCATCATGTGGGCTCATATAGGTACGTGTGATTTGTCATGAACATCGAAGATAATCGATAATCAATCGTTACAAACTCTGATCAATGACCATCGAATAGGTATTTACTATTCATCCCAAGTCAACTATGACTGATCGTTGGATTAGGTTGAGGATGGTGATTGGTATAGCGATGTCCTCCTTGATAGTCCCACGTACACCAGCTCGTGATTCCACTCTAGCAAACGCAATTCTACACGGAATCATTATGGCTGATGCATGTAGGTTTCCTAACATGATACACATCGCATACCATATGTGGTCTTCATGCTACGGATGGTTGAGTTTGTGGTGTTCGAAGCTAGAAGTTCTGGAGATGTGCCAGTCAGTCGGGCTTATCGAACATCGTTGGTATGGACAAATTTGAGGGACATTTGTGACTCGGCCGAGTCTTCCACAGAATTCCCCTACCCTGATCACCACGTAATCATGATCCAATCATCGTGATGTAGGCGTTGGTGCCTAAATTCCAAATGTCCTGGTCACCTGCAGGTCAAATGAGCTTGACGAATAACGAATCCGTTTCCAAACTTTATGCACCCTACCAGCTCGGGTGTTATTCAGACGCAAGCGCAAGCTAAAAGAAGAAAACATCGCCATAAACGCAGACCATTCAGCTTCACCTCGTGCACTAAACCCCAGAATAGTCCGCAGAGTACTTGACAGTTTTTCTGTGCACCTGTTGATAACAACCCACTATAGTGCATTCCTTCGTCAACGTCCACTCCCGACGTTGTGAAGTTCGTTGTACAATGGATAGTGCATGTTCTATTCATGTAGGTTGCTGTCGTAGCAGGCTTCGTTCATGTTGTAACCATAAAATAATACACCTTGTTAATTGGGCTCACCTTTGACTTACCCGTAAGACTAACTTGTTCTACGCAAAAAGGCAAATAAGACATGGGTGAGCGCAGTGAGACAGAACCGAGAGACATACGCATCATACAAGATAATACTGGTAGACAGCGAAGGTTCTTCTAGCATTTAGATACAATCGCCGACATCCTGGAGTTAATCTACACTTCGCAATTGCTAGCGAGTCGAGTTAGCGATGTTGTAAGTGTAATATGCGACACTATCCACAATATGACCAACTCAACTTGCCAGCATCAGAACGAGGTGGCCGCCACTGCCCGCTACCTTAAGTACATTAGTAATAAATCACTATGAGAGGGACACTTGAGCGTGGAAGGACAGAACGTAGGAAATCACCAAACAAGAACGCCTTTGACAGGACTGCGAACCAGGTGGATAGCGGGCCTGTGTCATAAAGAGTATAACATATGCGTCTCAGCGCTGGCGAGTTAAAATACATCGGAGATATTGACCTCACTCGTCAATGTCAGAACGACAGCTTGAAACGTGCACGGCTAGCTGGATGGATTTAAAGTGAACATGGATTTAGAATGTGATGTTACACGTACGTATTAGTAAACGATTAGCGTAGGAATTGGTGTGGCATGTTCATCGCTAGCGGTGGCCAGTTGGATTAAGTTGCCTGTAGCTTATCAGGTAACGAAGGGGACTCGCTCACACCAGAACAACAGCCCGAGGCGTGCGCGACCACCTGAATGAGACGCGGCACATAGTACATACTTATTCGCAACCGATCAACATCAGGAGGCGAGTCTTTCCTGTACTCACAACATCAAGGACAGCCGAACTAGCAACACTCACATTGTCACAGAACCTCAGAATTCTGACCTTGGGATGCAAGAGTAACCGCTGCATATTGACGACAAGTTTGCATTGGCATCTACACGGTCGAGTAATCGTTAAAGATCATGCGATCGGATACATCCCAATGCAAACAGGTTGTTGATGCGGGAGCTGCAACGTTTACCAAAGCGACAGCCTGAGGTATGCGAGACATCCTCGATATACGAGGAATTGATCAGCGAGGGCAGACAAAGTAGTATCACTAAAAAAGAAAAAAAAACTGTTCAGGGTCACTCACTTGTTCGTGTGGTCTGATTGGATGCTAATCAATGATCACGCTTAAGAACGCCGCATGAGAACGCCCTCGGTTACCACTAGGAGCAGAGCAAGAGACATGAAGGTTAGGCCGTTGAGTATGGAACTCCAAAGTCAGTCCTACAGTATCAGAACGAGCGGGGTACGCGACAGCCTAGGCACATGGGGCGTGTACTTGTCAACGAAAAATAGCACTGGTAGGCAGAAATCTGGTTCTTGAGCGTGCAGAAAGGGAGAAGGAAGACAATGGATATTGACGACCACCATGAGTGAGAGGGATATCAACGGCAGGTGACAAAGACCATAGCTAGCGTTCATCTCTGTAGCAGTGAGGATCCATGGGTATCTGAGGAAAAGACGAGGGGCAAAGGAGGCAAGAAGTTGGCACTGAAGTATTTATAGGTAAGTGGATATTTGAAACTCAGCCATTGATACCGCAATGTGCATGCACTTTGGAGCACGCGAAATGAGTTGCATGCATGCTTACCTCGGGACTTTGTGCAACAAAACACGTTCCAGCATCATGGAAGTGAGGAAGCACAGGGACAGCATGGAGAATCACGTGGAGAAGAGCATTTGATCTATATTTGTAATTGTTTGGTATACAGGCAGTGTGACTGCACGCATTGACCTCGAGGAGCTCATGCACCAGATTATAATTTCATAGCTTTTAGATATCGTTTCTACCGTCCTTCCTTTGTTCACTATTATCTACCAACTGTACTTTTTTAACCGAAAGTCCCAGATCACTATATACGATGGTCTTCAGTCTCTTCACTCGCAAGCCCGATTCACTGCCCAACCCACAACTACATTCACCCTCTCCCTCAATTTCCCACACTGACTCACCAGTACCCTTCTTGCCAACTCCACCACCCAACTCATGCACCACCGAGACAGAGCCCGAACCCGAACCCGAGGTAACAGACTCAACAGCCTTGTATAACCTCGTACGCTCCGTCCCTCCCCAGACCTTACACGCATACACCCTTGCCCACCTCTCCCCAACCTCCGATCCACCACTGATAATACCCTCCCCGCGCATACTCACCGCTCTCACCCATTTCTTCCACGAACTCTCCCCGCCACCACAACTCCATTGCGTACGCTGCCACTCCTCCTTTTTTGAACTTTCAAACACAGACACGTCTTGCCGCATTCCGCATGACGATGAAAGCGCACTCGTCGATCGTGCTGCGTATGAAACGTTGTGGGGCTGCTGTGGAAGGAGCGTGGAAGGGACGGGTGACATGGGTCCTCCGGATAGATGGTGTTATGAGGGAAGACACACAGTGAGTATAATCTCGCCTTCCAAATTCAAAGACTTATTCAGGATATATAGACAGACACAAGACGCGCGCGTTTCCGCGCAGATTCTACCATCCACGACGATAAACTAGTTTCCTGCGCTTCGAGTGGATGTCATGGCCGTAAACGCAAGCGGAGCGTATCCGTCTCCAGCGGTGATCTGAGCGCCAGCGTAAGGAAGAAAGACAAAGCCAAAGTAAACGAAAAAGCAAACGTCGATGATTCACCCAAGCCATCCCGCAAACCCACTTCAAAAGCATCCACACCCAGTCATACACCCAAACCCCTCTCCAGATCCAATACACTGATGTCCTCAGTCACGCTCGTCCAACCACGCATCAAACCCCTACCAAAATCCAACCTCCATCAATCCCATGTCGCATCACCAACCGCAGACGCCGCTTCCGAATCCGAAACTGACGAAGAACCACGAGAGTCAGATACCCCTGCCCGTCCTTCTCGAGAACGCACAAGAACGCGGCCTACTTCTGACGAACGAAAGACCCGCCTTAATTCAGATGACAAAACGCGTGCTCATGCTGACAAACCACGTACGCGCAGCGCAGCACGGGAAGAGCGTAGTCTTTCACGCACGAGAATGATTATGAGAGGCGGTTCTGTGCGTGTGCTGCGTGAGCGCGAGAGGGAAAAGGAGAAGGGGACGAACGAGTCGGATGGGGATGAGAGGGGACGAGGTAGGGGAAGGGAGGTGAAGAAGAGAAGGGTGGGTGTATGAGTCGTTTGTATTGAGTGCGGCGTGGATGGGTATGAATGGCATATAGTATCATCTTGGTGTATCCCTTGCGGACGAGTACGGCGCTGGCAGTCGATACATCCTATAACCCTCTTTTGTATGTTACTACCTACTATATGCGGAGATCCACAACCTGTATCTATCCTAACTTAATCGATGTGCCAGAGTGCTAGGAGGCAATTTATTATAGGGAGGAATAGGACATGACTCCATCGCGTACAAAGGATGAGAAGGATAAGTATGCGAACTGTCAAAGGAAGAATAGGGCGCTTAAGAATGCTTCGTTCTATATTCCACGGGCTTCTGTGAGTCAGCATGTTTCGCATCAGCAGTATTTTGGGATTGAGTCTCAGGCTGGCGAGGTATGAGAACCTGAAGGGAGAGATTCAGATGTGGTTTTCTAGAAGCTCATGGCTGCGACTGAGTAGCCACTTACTCCAATTCGATCTGGACGCTAAAAACTGCATTAGCGGATCGAATCAATGACTGGATAGGTTTGGGACGATGCACTGTAATTACATCTCCCTCCCGTCAATCTTCCTGAAGTTCGGATCGGCCGTGGATCTTAGTGCTTTTCTGAAAAGAGCTGAGCAAAGGATATGGCATGATATACAAAACGATGACATATGTATGTCGAACATCGAATATTTTCGCACAGCGCAGCCAAATCACAAGCCCATAACACGAAAAGCTACACGACAAATAAGTAGACGGCAAACAGCCCACAATTCTCACCGCAAATCAATTTCAACCGTCTCCCCAACTTCCTCATCGCCATCATCAGATTCCACAAGACTCTTCCGAATCTCTTTCTCTACCGGAGGAGGGGGAGGAACTTCTACACTCGATGGCACGACCACCGCCACAGGCGTCATGTCATCTTCATTTGTACGGTTTGAGCCTGCCTCATGCTCGGGCTTGGGAGCAGGCGCTTGTGTAGGAAGAGAGGGGACAGGTGGGACTGCTTGCGCTTGGGTTTGTGATGGCGGGAACTTGAAATTCCTATCCATCGTACCACTGCTCTTGTGCTTCATGTCAGAGAGCGGGGGTTTCGGTGGGGGTCGTTCCTCTTCATCCTCTTCCTCGTCAATCGGCCGTTGCGGCGCTGCGGACGGTGGTGTAGAGCGGCGTATTGCCGGAAGACTTTGACGCGATGACGAGCTTTTGTGAGTTGCGCTGGAGCTGGGGAGAGAGGCTTGTGACATTGATTGGGGACGCTGGGAGTACCCAGCAATCGCGGGTGGGGTGACGCCGAGATAATAACCCGAGATAGGCACCATTCTGATCAAAGAGAGCTGTCAATAAGGAACTCATGGATGGATAAAATGCGCATATACGTACTTCTTTTCGCTATGGCAAGCTAAAATCCACTGCGGTTGCACTACAGGGATGCTCAACTGCAAGGCGCGTTGGTATTCTGCACCTGGGGCGGCTGCAACACCGCCGGTCGGTTGCGCACCTGAGGGCGTGACCGCAGGAGTAGTGCACACGAAATGCGTCGTGTCGATTTGAATTTTGTCGCTCCATTTTGCGCGCATCTCTTTCAAAGCAAGCTTGGCATTTTCCAGCAACACGCTGTCTGTGACATTTGCAAAGCAAACTGAAATTCCACTTGTATCTGCGATCGTGTGCGTGCGCACACGGATGAGGTTCGAGGGATAGGTTCCTGCGGAGGTACGGAGGAGGAGCTGAAAACTGTATTGGGTATCTACGGAGAGCCCAGAAAGCTTTGTGGAGTAGTTGTTGTGTGCATTAGGAATAGAGGCAAGACGCTGGCCGTTCTTGTATATGTCAAGCGAGCGTAATTTCGCGGTGGCAAGCTTGATGGGCGGCCATTCGAGGGTGACAGAGGTTTGGGTGACATTGCGGACCTGACATGACACAGGCAGTGCGAGTGAGGAAGACTGAGATAAAGTGGGTGCTTCTTACCTCGAGCTGCGGATTCTCAGGCGAATGACTTCCAAACGTCTCTAGGATATCTTCTTGAAGCGACCAGAACTCATGGTCTCGTTTGCGCTCCTGAGCGACGTTCTGGTGGACCGCGATGTTGACTATGGAACCTGTTGTTGCTCCAGGAGGAAGTAGTATTGATGGAAACTCTATGAGATGAGCTCGGTCGCCTAGGAGGATCTGCACCGCGTCACTTTTATGATTGGGTGACGTACTGAACTTGGACTTACAGCCATGCCCGCATCTGGAGTCAATATGGTGAGACTTATGAACGTGCGTGTAGAGCGTCAGTCACGTACCGAGCTTTCCGACCGTAAAAGTGAAGCTATCCTGCGCTCTCGTCATGATTGCTCGTCACAATGAACAGTGTTGGAGCAGTTGGAGGTATGGGTTAACGTGGACTGTTGTGGCTGTGCCTATTTCCCTTATTGGGTGGTAACGTCAGAATGTTGGAGAACGTTTGCCATCATGGGAGACGCGTTCTACACCTTGCAAGTCGACGTCGTAGTATAATTATCGGAGTCCCGTTATAACTGTGTAGAGGCCAAGTTTAGCTACCCATGTATACGTGGTATTTCCATGCGGTATTGCTCCCGGCAGGCTAATTTCTAAACCTTTCTCTAAATTAAAGTCTTTCGAAGATTCCAGTTTAAACGTTAACGAGTCTCATTAATTAGTACCGAAAATACTGCATGCAAAGTCACTCTCGAGCAAGAACTAAAAGCATCGTGGACAAAAGGTTTAGGAGGGCGTTTAGTGATAAAACACGAAAATGTTCATTACTATGCATAACAAGGTAAGAATACTACATGAGAAAGTATAGGTAGCTAAACTTGGTCTCTGCATACAGCAATGCATATGCATACTTCTAGGATACTTTGCGACAACTTGAATTCGGTGTATTGAACGACCCGACGCGGTGCGGCCAAATCAGGAAAGATTTGGGGTCCGCGTTTACGAGAGGAGGGCCGACAAGAGTGTACATTGACATGTCGACAATGTCATTTTCGAATTCACCAGACCTAAACTGGTTCGATAACGTAGCCCTTATCTTCGGATCTGCCACATGTGCTTGCCTCAAAAGTGATAAAAAGCTCAGGCTGGGTCAACCGGAGCCCCATCATTCCCTGGACCCTCCTGGACGTTGACCAGCACTTGGAAATCTCTGTCTTCGGTTCTCGTCACTATGTCGCGTGCCTCCGTGTCTTCTGTGACCAAAGAACAGCCGTCACCTGCTGCTAATCCCAACTCGCGCTCTATACTCAGTGTCGCACGACAGAAAGTCACTACGAAGCATGGCTGGTTTGGTGACTATGATTATCGATGGCTCTGTCTGCCATCTCTTCCCACAGCTAGGCGCAAACAACCGCCATTTTATGGCATCGACGACGAGCTTCCGCTCGTGCTAGCTATGACAAGCGGGTTGCAGCACGCACTTGCGATGCTTGCAGGTCTCATTGCACCGCCCATCATCTTTGCAAGTTCCTTGATGCTGGACCCTGCCACATCATCCTACATGATATCAGCTTCACTCATCGGATCCGGTATGTGTGATCATAACGAACTTATGCACATGCAGAGCTGATTTAGGAATCAGGCATTCTAAGTTTAGTCCAATTATCACGCCTCAAGTTGTGGGGGGGCTATTATCTTGGCACTGGGCTTTTGTCCGTGGTCGGGACGAGTTTTTCTACCCTCAGCACAGCAAATGCCGTATGCGTGCCTCGGTTCTGCGCGTGCGACAATATTGATGAGGCTGATAAACCCAGATTTTCAACATGATGTACACCAACGGCACATGTCCTTCGACAACTGCTACGGATGGCACTATCACGAGAGGCCCATGCCCAGATGCTTATGGGATGCTACTTGGTAAGTAGATACTGAGTTCCCAGCGACAGCTAGTTTACTGACATCGTGAAGGCACTTCCCTTATCTGCGCATTTTTAGAGATCGGATTGTCATTTCTTCCTCCGCGGGTTTTGCAACGAATCTTTCCTCCCATGGTCACTGGTATGATTACACGACTCGGCTTCGGTCTAAAGCTCACTTATCTCAGGCACCGTTATCCTCATGATCGGCGCATCTCTCGTCGGGTCATCTGGCATCCTTGACTGGGGTGGTGGTTCGAATGGATGCCAAGCGCGCCCAACTAGCGGGATCTATCAGCTATGCCCAACAGTTGGGTCTCCCCATGCTTTACCGTATGTCTGACGCGTCTGAAAACAGTATATCAATGATGTTTCTATGACAGATGGGGCTCTCCTCAGTTCATAGGTCTTGGATTCCTCTCTTTCGTGAGCATAATTCTCACAGAACTCTTCGGCTCTCCATTCCTCAAGAATGCGAGTATCATTGTTGGGCTTGCAGTGGGATGTATCGTTGCTGGCGCTGCCGGATACATCGATGGAAGCACCATCACGAGTGCACCTGCAATCACATTCTTATGGTAACATATCTATTCTCGCATGTCGACACCAAGTCTGAGTGTTGAACAGGGTATATCGATTCAAGATCAATGTATACCCACCCGCTATTTTGCCTATGCTGGCAGTTTACGGTAGGCATATCTTCCTTACTCGCGACAGGCTGGCTAAATGAAACGCCGACGTCAGTGTCAATGTCAATGGAAGCAATTGGCGACATAACTGCTTCTGCGGAAGTGTCCCGTATCCCAGTTGAGGGAAAGGATTTTGATTCAAGAATACAGGGCGGTCTTCTGGTCCGTCTTTTCATGGACATGGTTACCAATTATGTTCTGATCTATATTGCAGAGCGATGGGATAGGAGGATTTGTTTCTGCATTGTTTACCGTTACTCCTCTATCGGTATTTGCTCAGGTTTGACAAGATCTTCTATCATCGAGGTACTTAATCTCATCTTGTACTTGGCATAGAATAATGGTGTCATTTCTGTGACTCGCTGTGCAAACCGCACAGCAGGAAGATGGTGTTGTGCCTTTCTTATCATCTTTGGTTGCCTCGGAAAGATCTCGGGTTTCTTCCTCGCAAGTATGCCTCATGCCTCGCTGGTCCTCTTCCAGTCACTTACTATTTACAGTACCCAACCCCGTCTTGGGTGGTGTGACGACGTTCCTCTTCGCGAGCGTCGCCGTCTCAGGCCTCCGCGTTCTTTCCTACGTCAAGTACACGCGACGCGACAGATTCATCCTCGCTGCAGCACTGTCGTTCGGCGTTGGGGACCTTCTTGTGCCCGACATCTTCACCTATCTATTTGATGGTGTGAATAACCCAAATAAAGGCCTCGAGGGGTTGATTGAGAGCATCACGATTGTGCTAAGCACGCCCTGTCAGTTGACAAATTCCACATAACGTCACTGTCGCACGATACTGATACCATTGATGACAGTTTTGGTATCTGGAATCACTGCCCTGGTGTTGAACCTGATACTCCCGCAGGATATGTTGCAGCTGGACGAAGATAAAGAGGACGTGGAAGTCACGCAGGATTTAGAAATTCAGGTTCTGGAACAAGAGCGAATGATGTGATTCGTACGGCGTGTGCCAGTTTCAAGGTAAATACACTTGCAATCCACAATGGGTCCCCTACAAAGCTGGCGGTTGATCATTTAATCCCGTATGTGTTCCGTTCGTAAGTGAAACAATTCACATGTCCATGTCGCTGTGTGTGGTTGAACCTGCAGGAAAGACCGAAAGGTCGTGATATCATATATTAACGCTAATTGATTGCTTATCGAAAATTTCGATTGCGCTGTCCTTATCGAACTCTAGAGCCTTATTTTGATGCCGATCAAACTTCTTCCCCCAGCTTCGAGAAGTCGAAGCTTTTTACCCCTGGAAAGTCGTGATATTATATATTAACGCTAATTGATTGCTTATCGAAAACTTCGATTGCGCTGTAGTTATTGAATTCTAGAGCCTTACTTTAATGCTGACTAAACTTCTTCCCCTAGCATTGAGAAGTCGAAGCTTTTTACCCCGCAGTTTCTGCTACTACAGATATACCGGCGACGCTTTTGTATGTAGTTCCTTTTCCCTCCACTATGAAGACAACAACCGACGACAAGAATCATTGTCCTTGCTTCGGATAATGACGTGACCTTGCTATTCACCCTCTAGTCCAACAAGGAGTAGTGCCACCAGGTTAGCAATGTGAGTTCCTCATCGAGATCACATTTTCATTTGAATCAAATACTGCATTCCGGGTCATCCACAGTGGCCATCCTAAAGTCCTAGACCACTCAAGGACTACTTTTCCAGTTTATATCCTGGTATAGATCTCTTAAATCTCCCCGATTGTTTTTCAGTTCGGCTCACTATCGTTCCGCTTTCTTTCGCATCCAGGTAGTCATGCGCGTGCACTGATTATTTTGAAGAGATGAAACATTACCGAGGCCCAACTCTGACACGCAACAAGCAAATTTCTTAACTCGTTTGATCCGTCGACTACATTTTTGGGATAGTAGGTATTCTTTATTCCCGGCCAATAAGCCAACCAGTAGCGGGTGCACGTGTATCTCGAGGTTTGAATATTTCCAACGTCTGAACGAATATGCTGGACTACTTGAAGTTTCGAACCCCTGACTCCTCGAGGGGGCTGTAGGTATAACAGATTGATGTGCCACTGGGAGCTATGGCAGTGAGTAACTATTGTATCACATTTTCGCTACACTACTAGCAGGCGTTGGTACCCCAGCTACTGGTGCGGACTCGGACTCCAACATCAACGTGGTAGTCGCGAGTCTGAAATCCGCGGTCTACAATTGATCCTGCAGTATGCGCACTGTGTAGTATTTCCGTGCACCTGATGTGGACCTGTCAGGAATTCACCGATCGTAAACGAACCATTTTATTACAGTAAGGGCTTTGTTGAATGTACTCCCAGCTATCGTGCGGCCGAAGATCCAGCAGATCGAGAGATTGCAAAGTGGCGCAGATCATACTCGGATTGATGATATCGTAAGATGTATGCACTGTGCATCAGAAGAAAAAATAGATAAATAATCTATACATTGTATGGTCAGTTACCGTCCTGCAATATTGTTACTCCAAAAAGAAACAGATGAATAATATATACGTTGTACAAATGCGTGAATCCTCAAGTTATAGTGAATATGAGCTCTGTTTAGAAGAAGAGGGTAACGCAACCTGCAACAGAAGAAAGAAGAATAAGCGGTAAAGCAATGTTCTTGATAGGAGAAGCAGATCCAGAACTTGTGCTGCTCCCACTCGAGCTCGCGGAGGTGTTACTAGGCGAGGGCGTCGAGCCAGTCACCACCGGGCTCGGTTCAGGAGATCCCGTTGAAGGACTCAAGCCACTAGCAAGCTGGGCGAAGCCAACTGCAGCGGGGTTAGCGCGGAAAACGGAGTACACATTCTTCAGGAAGGTAGCACCGATGATCCAAGCAGGAGCATTGTGAATCCCAACATCGAAGATAGCGCCTACACACATCTGAGAAGGAGCGCTCGCATTGCTGAATGTGGGATCGAACTCGTTGACGGTACCGATGTTCATGTCCAGCGGACTGATTGCCCAGTTTGTGCCACCAAACGAAATGCGAACTGTGACATTAGTATCGCAAGCTAGAAATAGATAAGTCTTCTGTTTATCCTGCAGTTATTCCTGCAGTGCGCAGATACTGACGGAATGCATATAAGCCTTGCGAATTTCCGGTAAGCTCTGTGGAGCCGGGCACTTGGGCCCAAATACTTGCAGCAATGGGTGTGGGTGCCCCGATAAGTGTAGTGCTTGTGTCGATGGAAGCGAGACCACTAAGTGGGTCAACGGCGATCGTCTTGCCCTGTACAGTGACCGCTGCAAATTTCATTCAGTATGCCAATACATGACAAAATGACGGTGCTGACAGCTGACAGTGAGCAACCAAAACGATGACGGACTAGTCATATTCAGGTACTCAATAGAGCCGGTATACAAGCTCGAATTTGTTCCTCCGAGAGTGAGCATACCCCCTGGAGCAGCACTATTATTGGCTTGGCTGACGTAACGTTCTAGGTAGAAGGAGAACAAGGGTTCAGCGAGGTCATTGGCATTATAGAGGGCTTCCCAAAAGGGGGTAGTTTGGAGGGTAGAAATCGAGGTAAACCCGAGACCCATGACACCAGAGAGTCCATTGTAGATCAATCCAGAGGTAACGTTAACAGCGACTATGGTCAAAATAAAGTTAGATTGAATCAAAGTCACCGAGATAGACATACGGAATTCCTGAGACAATTCGAAGGACCCGAAGGTGACACTATCTTGAGCGATGACACCTTGCGCCGATCCTGAGTCATAATCAAGCTCCAGGTTGGATGAGGTAGCCTTGTATGTCGACGAATTTGAGGGGTTAAATTCGGGTATATCTGATCCGCAAGAGGTGCATGAAGTTGTCACAACCCAAAAGTCAGAAGCACCAGTATCGAGGATAAGATTAAAGTTCTGTGGTCTTCACCGAATGAATATTTACGAACATTGCGATGTTTCGAACTTGAAACTTACGGAGTTCCAATGCTCACAACGCTCGAGTAATAGGAATCATTTTCCTGATACAATTATGGTCAATTTCGTGAGCTGCGTGAGGAATCGAACTGCAAACCTCGCATGTCATGGGAATTGCAGCAGTGCTGGCTCGCTTCGATTTCGTGCTCTTCACATTCGTTACTTGATGACCATACTTTCTTCGTAATGCTTCGACGGTTTTTGGTAAGTTCGCAACCCGATTGAAATGACTTCGTCGCATGATTGGAGCATGGACAACATCTCCATCTAGTTGGCGAGCAGCGAGAGTGAAAGGAAGGAGTGCGATGGCTACAAGGAGGAGAGAAAGCATCGGGAAACACGTGGAGAGGAAGACAGCAAGGAAATAAAAGAGATATACGTAGTTACTTTTTACAACAAGTCGTTAATTTTGTGGGGCTTGTGAGGGGCAGTACAAGTCCTATGATAAGACCTTGGAAATATAGCACAGGGTAGCAGATAAATTACTCGTGGCGATGTATATGCTGATTATCACACACTTTGTTACCATACCACTCAGGTTCGATCTGAATCATGTCGACGAGTGTTTGAGTATTCTGGTTGGCACTTATTGCCTGATGTCAGCTTCGATCCCGTCTGTTCATCTGGCAGTGGGGGGTCTGGTTGTACTTTTTCGAGCCTCAGTCTAATTATAACGTTCATTCAGAACGTTCCCACGCGCCCTTCATCCTTAATATTTACTCAATTTAAATCAACAGGCCTTCATGATCAGACACCACGACTTTTAAATCATACCCTAGCATGCACACACATCTGCGACTAACTGCACATGGTGATGGTGGTACTACTAGTATGCTACCATCATCATAGTACTACGGTGACCTTCATGGTCAAGTAACGAAGCCCTCGCCGTGCATGATGATGACGGTCGGTAGCCATTTACTCAACTAATGATGGTGACTTACAAAAAGAGCTTAGCATGAGCGCCTATCACTCCAATAATAAATAAAAGTTGTGAATCTTCTGACCCATCGATATGAAGATAACTGTAACACACCTTTCTTAGCTGTGTATTAACAACCCACTCTTCGTCCGTACCCTAATATTTAATCCTGGCCAGTCCTTATCCCATTTGGGGAGTTTTGGTGATGAAACTGAGAAGGATCCGAATAATAACAGGGTATATGCACTCGTTCTACTTTGCTTCCTTCACTTTCGTCGCAGATACATCAGTGATACCTCTTCCCTTCGAAAACTAGTGATTTTCATCAGACATCAACCCTGCATCCCATAATGCAGCCGCCAGTGACTTGGTTCGGTATGTTAACTGTTGCTCCTGTAGGCCGATACATGCTATATCTCACCACCCCAGCGTCCTGGATGACTCGCTCGAAAAATCCCTCGAAAAACGAAAGTGGATCATTTTCTACACGCACATGTTATGTGTTGCATGGCATATTGGTCATAATACATATCATGCTCATCGTGTCTTATATATATCGCTGGGAACACCATTTGACTCTCCCGTTCACGCCCACGAACTCTGATTTTTGGCCCGTGGTGCTGAGCGCATCACTACAAGCGTTTTACACGGTGTGTTCGCTATTTCCTTACTAATACACCAATGACGGGCTTCGTCTAGCTCTATACAGCTGTCCTGGTCTTCCTTACCCAACAGGTTGCGATTTCAAGGGCGCTTGTATGCCGTCTGAAACTGACTACAATACACGACATCTCCAACGCATGGGCAGGCCTTGGTTCCGCACTCAGTAGTATCTGGAAACAAACTCGTATCCCTGCATCGTTGTGGGCAACCACCGCTGTGACAACCTACCTTGTATGCATTTCTGTGCTGCATATCACCTCTTCCACACTCCTACAGTTTCAAACATTCAATTCTTCTATGACGACTAATATTTCAACGTTGCTAGGATGGGTAGATATATCGGGCCAAGGCATCTCCGTGAGCCAATATTCGGTCCAGAACTGGGGGGCTATCACTGCCTCTTTGCCGGTTATCAGCCAATTTCCTGGACTTGTCTCTGTAGGGCTATCCAATAACACAGTCTATGACATCTCGCAAATGGGCTCTGTAGTCGGACATGCGACGGTGAATGCAACCACGATAACCTCGAGTTGTGGATTACTTCCAAATGTCACATACTCTGGGAACGACAGCACAGCGAGTGCTCCATTTGGCGATGGAAATGCTGTCCTCATGGCTGCTTCTACCCCCTGTACGTCAACATGGTTCTGAAATGTTATTCTATCATATTTAAAAACACCTGCAGGGACGGACCAAATACAAATACTTCGGTCCACTGGTGCCGTAGTTGGCGGTGTTCGTGCCAAGGTTTTTAGTGTTTACTCTGAAGCTAATTGGCAGCTGTCCCACATTAGAAAGATTTCGCACCGGCCGCTGTCTTATTAATGGTCTCTACCTTGTTGGAGATCGAACCTTCAGTACAACAGGAGGTTGCAATACCGATGATTTGGGACGTTTCTATATGTGCGTTTGACTCTCGGAATGTAGCCACCATAGCCAACATTTCTGTAGCTGCGGTCCAGGCTATTAATGTCTATTTTGTGCAATGCTCTTTGTCAACCAACACTACTACGGTAGTGATCGATACGCAAACCAATACCCTAGAGAGCTCCATACCTGTCTCACAGTCATCCACGCAATGGGAGGAAATGCTTCAGTGGACATCTACCAATTGGTCAGCAGCTGTACGTTAAAACCTGTTTCTAGCGGTTATCGAAGTTAAACTTTCTGTTGTCTACACCAGGTTGGTCAAATTTTGGCTGACTCGGGCGGTAGCGGGTTTCAATTTGAAGGTGCATCTGGATATATCAGCGAACCCTCGATTGTCGATGAGTTCAGACCTTACTTTCATTGTCATACTGCCACGACGCCTTACCTACCTTCCTTTATTCTAGGTATTTAATGACATTGGTGGGATTGAATATCTCAGCTCAATATCTCCAATGGGCCGTCAACGACCCTCCCGTTTCTAATTTCACCCTGAGCCCAGATAAACTAGAAGCCGCTATTGCGCAAACAGTTGCACAACTCACTTGGATGGGTAAGGGGTAATACCGGTATGTATGGCTCTGCTATTACTCACACTGTGTTACCGACTCAGCGGGGCGAATGGGACTCGCATCCAATGCTGGCGAAGGGATGGCCCTTGCCGAAGAGGACGTAATCGCCCTGCGCCTGAGTGTCAGTATCGATTGCACAGAACCTCTTTCCATTTGACTGATGCACACATGTTGTAGATCACCCTTCTTCCTGTGAGTTTTCGACACTATCTAAACAATGATAGTTTGTCGAAGTTCATTCTAGTTGCTGTTTGCGACCTCTGCATCGGTAATCATGCTGGGACTGGCTCTACACACGTCAAGAGAATCTCATGCATCCCGTAACAGTCAGGCTCCTATCTCAAATATAGGCGCACTGCAACTCTTATGGTTGGGTTATCATTCGGCATCTATCCACGAAGCTTTGCGAAATGTGGGACATCCGACGGAGGCTAACTTGCGTCGCGCAGGCATGATAGACGTCTGTTTTGCGAGCACCACACCTGATGAAGAGCTGTCAATGAGGAGTTTAATGGATAGTCAGGCAGTTGACCGTGACGATGAGATGTCACATTAGGTTGGAACATCGGACACGATCAAGACTGTAATGTTAACATCCTGCCCTCATTAAGAAAGAACGCACAGCTAAGAATTGCAAATTCCTGGCCGTTACAATGTCGTGAGTTTCGCGTACACACCTTCTTATCTCTCTTATGAATGAGCTAGGAACCCATCAAGAGGAACCTGTGAATATCACCCTTCGGCTGAGCTTGATGATCATGATGTAACCGTCGCCATAGTTCTGAGGCGTCTTGACGCAGCTGGAAGAAATACCAAGTCTCCAATATACATCGGCAGACTCGGATGGTTGCGTTCCGTTGGTATTCCATCAGAAAATGTAAGAATACGATAACAAGTAAACGACCCAAAGTTCAACTAAATAACTCACCTCTAAGGCTCTCAGCGGGATATAATACCACAAGGATGCAAAAGTCATCAAAGCGTAGCGTCGCTCAGATACAAAACGCACCACACTAATTTCATCGTGGCAGTTGATGCCATTGGTGTTTGACTGTGATATGCGTCAAATCGGGCTTAGGCCCTGGCCAATTACATCGTATGACATTTATTTTGCCATTGGACTCCTGCACGCGAACAGAGCCATCGGATGATCCCATCTAAAGCCATTTCCGTTTTTATATTCTGTGGCGAAGCAACGAATCAAGATTCAGGAATCAGAAGTTGTGCGTGGAGGTGGCGAGGTAGATGATATATTGATATAGCGGAGATGAATGCTCGACGGGTATACGGTGGACTGATGAACACATTGAAATGTCATAATACATCAGAAAATTCTTACATTCCTTTTTTTTCACTAAAAAATGGAGAATTAAATATTGATAACCCCGATGTGAGAATCTCCACTACGAACGTTCCAAGGCGCGAACAGAAGCTATGTCATCGGATGAGAGATACGTCTTTCGGTGACGATTTAATGAAATATGATAATATCGAGGGTGAGTCGTGGTGTGGAATGTTGCGGCGACATCATTTGGACGCATGAGCTCGATAAAAGCCTTATGTTTTAAGTGTCTTGTGAGAGGCTAGTGTTATAAAGAAGGTCTCAAATGTCCCATCATACGTTGGAGTAGGGGACCCTAGGGATAGGAGCAGGGTAGCAGGGTAGCAGCCGTGTGTAGCACCGTAGCTTAGTCAGCCATTTAGTATCTTTCGGACTTTGTCGTAGCGTAGTGTTCATCACCACTTTGCCTTACTCTCGGTGCGCAGGCAGTGACAGTCGCGGATACACCGTTCTAACGTACTTCTGCGACTTCGAGCAGGATGCCATCCCCGCACACCAAATCCACCTCAACTGAGCTGACATGGCGGCCCTCATTCCAGGCACCATACCCATTCGAGCATTTGAAGATCACGGTGATCGCGTGGTAGCCCTCCACGATGAACGCATGGTCACGGGCTCATATGAAGGGATGCTTTGTCTGTGGGATTTAAGAAGAAGATGGAGGGACGCCGCAATTGGGTGCGGGTGCGGGCATTGGCTGTTTCGCTAGATAGGAATTGGATAGCGAGCAGTGATGAGAGCGGAGAGCTCATTGCCTGGTGTGGACGAATTGGGGAACTAATGGTCCAGGCAATCAAAGCCTATGATGGCTGGATATTTTCGCTTGACCTTTTTTTTTTCCTTTTCATGCGATTCCGGGTTGTCAATGACAGATCATTCGACACCACCACGAACCTATGGAGCGCACCAGCGTGGCGGTGCTCGCCCAAGGTGCAAAATTCACTCAGTTGTGACAGTGTCTGCTGCGGGTCTGATCCCATCATACGAGAGTGGGATACATCAACTTGGCGGCAATTCGGTGATCCCTGCAGGGGCCATTTCAAGAATATCCGCGCCATTTCTCTGAACTCTAGCAAACTCCTTATCTCCGCATCACATGATAACTGTGTCCGCCTCTGGCGACTCTCATCGAAAATTGTTACCATATTCAGGCACTCTTGGGGGAGGCGAACTGCATCACGTTCTTTGCGGATGACAAGCACATCCTCAGTGGAGGTCGAGTAGCTCTACTTTCACTTGAAACCACTTCTGAACATCGTCTTGTGTGTCAGTCTTGACGTTTTAGGCTGCGAGTTAAACAATCATCATATGATAGAAGACCTGAGTATAAACTGAATATACGCAAGCTGGAGCGTGGTGGAAAGTCCAGTTCTTGAATGACTGTCTAGTATAAGGTCTGACATAATAATATGGGAGACTTACAGTGTATGCCGAACTTGAAGTATCGCAAGGGTTGGGATCTAAACCCGGGACGATCGCAATTATTGAGCTGCTGTGCTTTGCTCTTCATCAAAAGCACTGACGAAATGCCTGCATGTTGAGAAACGCATTCTACAAACTAACAGAGATCTGGCACTTCCACCAGCAGTCAAACACGCTCGATGTGAATCTGTAAGTGAGATGATATCCAGAAGAGATGGTTATGTGAATGCAAGGTATACAATAAATCATGCAAAGGATGGACGAATCGTGTAGTTACGTCAGTTTCCCTTCGCTTCTCCGGTGACAGACAGGACAACCCTCATGAATTCTAGCCCGTACTACAGAAGCGCTACCGAACAAAATGAGATTTGAGAAAAATGCGGATATGTGTGAACTCACAAAGCAATCTTGGCGCTTACTCCACTGGCAAGCATACCTATGCTACTTATGCCTTCACTGGGCTCCTGGTGGTTGTAAATGTCTGTCATGCCATCTATGCAGCTGGCATGAACTACGTGGTGACACAAGAATAACAAAAGAAGGTCTTGTGGTGATCGTTGTAGGGGTTGCGTACATAGCACACAAATTGTTCTTGCTAGAATAGGCGTCGAGTTTATCAATGATGCAGGAGCACAGCAATAAGTTTTCGCACATTTCATGAAGAACCCGCTATTCTGGCCCTTTGAGCGCGTCTTGGCAAGGTCGGAGCTGTCACCATTGAGAATCGTTTGACATCCCTCCAGAAGGGAGATTTGAAGATGGAAGTCATGAAGAATCTTGATCAATGCTTCCTTGAGGCCAGGAATCTCCAACCCGTTCTTGATCCGACGAATCAAACGGATGGGGTCAATTTCAGCTCCGACATTTTCCAGTAGACCACGGATGAAAGCTGCAGAAAGTGAGAGGCTTGCAAAAATTGATCTTCGTCAATCGCTTACTAGGACGTGTTTCAGAATATTTGAGAAGGTCTTCCCAAAGGTCGTCATCACTTTGTTCTTTAGCGAATTCGATAGCCTATATTTGCTAAATGTCACTCTTTGTTGGCCTTCATCTGCTCACTCACGTACCATATGCACATCACCTAGGCGCTCAATGATGAGTGTTAACGCCTTCTTGTTGTTGCCCATGCGACCAAGTAAGAACACCATCTCGGATACGAGATCTCTGTTCTTGCACTCGTTGTACGCCTGAAAGGTGTCAGATAACAATGTGACCAGCTTTAATAAACGACGGACCGCCTCGAGATTATACGAAGTGCTTGCTCGAAGATAATCAATCAGGCGGTGTGTTGCAAACTCGGCGAACAGCGTAACCTGTAAGTGTGCATCGATACAACAGGCATTCAAACTCGTATCCACTAGTGGGCTCACCTGGAGATCAGCGAACTCAAACCCAAGCTGAGAGTCCTTTTTAAACAAAGCATCTAGGTAAAGGAAAAGATAGAAGGGGCGATCACGGAGTTGCTGAACTACGCGAACGATCTGTTCAACTGTTTAGGGAAGTTAAAAGACAAGAGGATGTGATCGCACAGGTATGGAATGGATATGATCCACCAGTAGAGCAATTGCTTCGCTGGAACTTGCTTCAGCTTCTATGCCTTCTTGTTTCCGCCTCTCGAGGAGCTCTTGATCAAACTCGATCAACAAGAGCACTTGATCCTTCACGTCAGTGAATAGATTATGTTCCCGGATGAGTTCAAACACATTCTGTCGTCTGAGGCGGAGGAAAAATGGGAGGGCTTTTCCGTATTGTCGATTAGCAGTGTAACTAGAACCGAAATCAGCGTGAACTAAACAACTCCATGGATTACACAAACAGCTCAGCTAAACATTCCATGAGAATGACAGCGTCCGGTGCGGGCAAGCTTCTTGAGGATGATGATGATGGCGATCGGTCAAGTTCTGCTTGCACCGCAACAATAACGGCGGATACATCATAAATCGACTTCGGCCACTCCTTGATAGTACGCATTAGAGACTATGCAACAAATCAGTGCCAATTATATCCAGGATATCCGCACGATATACCTGCCTATCGTGCACAAGGAAGTGCGCAAGAATCATCTCATAAACCAGGTGGCCAAGTTGAGGTGCCTCCGTGGGGACATGAGGAATGATCGCCTGTAAAAAAACAGCTAAGTTGCGTACATATGACAATACAAAGCCAACACACCTGCAGTTGCTGACTTTGAGCAAAAACAAAAATCCAATTTTCCCAGCGTTCGATGTCTGTGCCACAGACCGTCGGGCAAACGCTTGCAGCTTTAACAAAGTTGCCTGACAGCATTTTAAGCTGATATCCGCAGAGACGGTAGCAAACGTGGTTTTACCTTCAGCCACCAAATGTCTGATATATCGTTCTCCTATAGTGACAGGACTAATCTCAGACTGATCGCCATCTGCGGAGCATTCGTCCTTGTCAAGCTTCTCTACTTCTTCGAGAGCCTCATCATATCGTTGATGATCTACGAGCCACAAGATGTGGTCCCTCCTGTCCCTGGGTCGCACGATGACAACATCTTTAGGGCTAATTACAACGTAGCATCTTCCTGATTTCCCTGGCGAATTCGGTCCGTCGACCTCCGCCATCACATAGTCGTTGCAACTCCATGCTTGATAATTCGTGACACCAAGCGCGTCGGCCGATAGCTCTTCACCTGTGTGAGAGATTATCCGTAGTTCAGGGCGCTCAGCTGTTTTACGAGCTTGTCTTGCACGATCTTCAGTCATTTCGTCACCATATGTATCTGGTGCTTGGTAGGCCAGTATCAAAAATGATGGCGGCATTGTGTCCTGCACAGAAAATTCGTCCTTGGATTTTGGCATTGAGAGCGAGTTCGACACAATTCCTGAGACCATGCAGTCAAGTTGGAATGCGGCGGTGATCTCAACGATGAAAGGAGGTTGACTAGAACTGCCTGATGCAGCTGCCGTATGAGGGCGTTCTCGAACATGCGCAATCTTTATGTAGTCCGCCCATCCTATCAGGAGAGTCGTATCATCTTGCCAATGTAAAGTGCACTTGAAAAGGTCCGCACGAGGGCTATCAGCTGGGCGCTCAATGAATGTGATACGCATCTGGGACTGGGTGTCATAGATCTTGACGCCCTGTTCATGGACAGTGTAAATACGGCCAGGATATATCAATGCGCACCCACCAAGTCATTCGCCCACGCGATTAGGCGTTCCCGCCATCGTACATGCCATACTGGACCTTCACCAGAGTGGAGGACTGTTTCCTTATGCCCCAACCAGCCCTTTTCTCTCAATACCAGTGTCCCGGCCATGCCTCCGCACACAAATGATCGAGTACTTTTCTTCGCAAAATTGGGCTCTAGTGCTACAGTCCGAATTGGTCGTTTCATGTCGAACATGTATGACTCATTGGTCGAGAGGGATTGAATAACGACCTGTCCTAATTGTAAAGTTATTAGAATTTAATGGCCGAGTCAGAACACGCCCCTACCATCGATGGAGGCAGTCGCGACGAAGTCCGCAGTACTGTCAAACTCTGTATCACTCACTGAAGCTTGATGTGGTTTGTACGACTTGATGCGTTTACCCGTTAGATCGACAATGTGAACGATACCATTATGCGTTCCAAGTGCCTAGATAATTCGGGGTCACTCCTTTCCTACCCGCGGTAGAGTAAAAGCTTTACCAGAAGGTTATTTGATACTGCAAGAGCAGAAACCGAGTCTTTCTTGAGAAGGTCATTGATCGGCCCGCTCATACGCTCATATTTTAGAGTTGGTTCATCCTCCTCTTCATCTTCGTAGTCATCTTCCACTTCCTCATCTTCCTCATCCCCTTCCTCCTCGTCCTCCTCTTCTTCTTCATCGTCATCTTCCTCTCCAGTTTCAGACTCGTCCACGCCGCTTTCAGACTCATGCGATGCATTCCCTGGGTCCACGGATCCTGCGTCTGAGGCGTTCTTGTCGTCACTAGATGAGTTTATCCGTCGCAGTTCTGCCTTCGTATTTCCATTGGTAGAATGATGAGCCCCATTCAATGACAAGGGCATGTCATTGGTATGGTAATCATCTGCGGAAGGGTTGCGTCCGTTGGGCGAGACGTCAGAAGAAAAAGGACGGGTGTCCTGCCAAGGGTCAAGTTCTGGACCATTCATAGGAGCTGCGCCAGCCATGAAAAAGCTCCCAGCAAATTTACAAGGGTAGGGTACAATTGAAACTACCAAGACCAACTACTACTTCGTAGTTCTGCCATATATCTGCAATAGGCAATAGACTGTTTGCACATGTTAGAACCTAAAGGTTGGTGCCAAATAGACCACTTCTTCCTTGCCCTAAACCCTGGCGGTTCGGGTTAACGGGACGGTGAGCACTGAGGCATATAGACTTGTTAGAAAGGACAAATGTCGGACGGCTCTCACTACGCGTGACATCATTCAACGCGAGAACGAGGCTCGTTGCCGACCATAGTAACATGATAGCCGGGACGGATAGAAAGATTCAATGCAGACTTATAGCTAATTGTCGATGAACATTCTGGTGGGCTTTTGTCACTATTGAAACGTCGCTGAGAGGCTGGAGAAGTTTTCTCTCCACCCGAGACCATAGGTATATCAAAATATAACACTAACTTGTGCCTACTTCGCTCATGGCCATGGGAGAACAACGCACACTTGTTGCGATTGATCAAAAGACAAAAAGACGGCGAAAAGGATTCAGACAAGGGATAACGCCTTACGTACGACCCGTGTAATTGTTGGTGTTGCCATAACGGACGTGATGGAAATTGCTATCAAAGCATACATCGTTAACAATGCGCGACTTGTAGTCTTATAACCACCAATACATGGCGGTATCCGGAATTCAGCAGGTACTGACAGTGGGATTTTAATCAACAGATCAACAAATGAGAAGGTATTCTTGATCGAAGGAATCCTAGATAACGCAAATATTAGGACTCGACAGAGATGGTTGCCTGTGATTGCATCAGGTTCGCATAAAGAACTTTACGAGATCCTCCTAATATCAGGGAACTTCTGTTGCGGAATGAAGCGAATCGACCATACGGGCCCATGTAAAATGAAGCCAAGCAATAATTTAGAACATAAATAAGTATCAAATATCACGCATAAAACGAATACCCGAACCATAACCGACGTATGGAGGTGCGGGACCGAGGGCTACAGGTCCCTCAGTCATCTTCTCAGAAACAAAGCCCTCCTCCAACTGCGGTGGAAGTTCCGGATCAGTCTTCTTCGAACGCTTCTTCCGAACCCCCAATGGACGAGAAAGTCTGACGAGGTCTTTCTCGTCTCGTTGCGGATGAGCCGGTTTGCCGAAAGATCCAAAGGCTCCACGTTCTGGGTCGAGAACAGCATTGTGAAGGCTTGGATGTGTGGCGGGTAGATGGTCAGGATGCAGGGACGTTTGAAGACGCGTTCGAGTTCTTGAATACCGTCGGAAGATGCGGATAAGCCTCTCGAATACAGTTTCGTCTGGCGCAGGGCAGCCGCACTGCATGTATGGGACGTGAAACCGTGACTGCGTCCTTAATCAGTAACTATTCTCAACCACATGCATGAATCGAATTACCTGCCATGCACGACATGTATCATCAAGGGCTGTTGAAAGAATGGCTTCTTCTGTGGTAAGTGGACTGAAGAATATATTAGATTCTCTTGGCTATAAACTAAGAAACTTCACTCACTGGTCAACACGACGACCGATGTACACGTCACAATCAACACCGTACTTGCCACCCATAAGCTGGTGACTGTGCCAAATCAGATCAATGTCGAGAGTAGGGACGGACATCAGATTCGGTGAGGATGCTGCTAAATCGAGGAAGCTACAGCAACGATCAGGTCGCCATTGCAATCTTTACGATAGGTATATCCTTACCAGTGGTAACGGAGTAGAGCATCTTCCAGGAGTCGCAACTTGATATCTTCCTTGAATGTGTCAGGCCTAAGCCAGCCTAATTCATCGATCCTTTTGGTAAATAACCCCTGTCGCAGCACCTGGGCAGGACATATTATAGATATAGGAAAAGTGGAAACATTGCAACTCACCGCAGAAATGAGGTTGATAGAGAATGGGCTGTCGTCTTCGTATGCACTCAAAATTTTGGACCTCCTTGATTGAGGTGAGAAATTATTGTTAATACGTCGTGAGGTCACATACGTCGCTTCTGGTTGGTCCCTGAGTGCTATCGTTATAGCATCTTTTAACAGTGGCCAGGAGTAACCAATGCTTTCTTTGATTTCTTTCTCCCAGTCCAGTCGAGCAATGCGCTGGTTAGAAGACCGAGGACTCTTACGACAAAACTGTGATGACTGTATTAGTTGATCTTTGATTGCCTTCGCCCGCCGGGGATCTCGCTTTCCGTTGCCAAAGAATAGACTTCCACTGTAATCTTATTAGCAATAGCAATCGTGTTGAATATATTGTCACTCAACGCCATGTAATTTTCGCTTCCATCCTCTGACTCTGTCAGATCTCGCACGAACTTTGCCACAGCTAGATTCCCTTTTGTGATCTTCAGTCTACATCCTGGGAGAGGACACATAGCACTAAACTGCTGCTCTGAGTACCCAGTTCCGTTATCGTTGACAAACGCTGTAAGATATATTAACCTTGGAAGCAATGACTCGACTCTTGACTCACGAACGAAGACGCGTGTCCGACACCGAGGACACTCCATTTGTTTATGAGTCAACTCCTCCATGGCATCAAACGGATCGAAGAATGTCCCTGTTTGTTTGTGCCATGCAGCAATCCGCGAGATAGATGGCTGATTCCTTGCAAGCTTTCCAACATCGATCTAAACATAGTCAGCATGTGTTCAGGGGAATAACCATGGGTCAGGACTGACAGAAGCAACGACGAATATATTGAGCAGGCGGAGCTGCTGAAGAATGAGGAGACGTTCACAGTCTTCTTCGTACCAACTGCCGAAGGTGAAATTTAGTATTATTGACTCCACAAGGTTCAACTAGTACAAAACATACCATGGATTTAATAAATAGGCATGCCAAACCATCCACACATCAATGGGTGGAAACTGTTTATTGATAAACTTCTCAAGAGGTACGAATTGCAGAGACTTGACCCATTGCTCAAATCTTGCCTAGGCATCACAGTGTGTGCGTCAAATACAAGTGACTTAACGTACCTGTCAATAGCCAGGGTGATAAACCACATCCACCGGCTATCTCTATCCATTTGTCTTGCAAAGGCAGGAATCCTGCGGTCCTTGCATTCCTCTACTATAACCCTCAAATTACGGAACGTTCTGAGGAGGCGGAGGTGCCCCTTCACTTGTGCAACGGACACAAGTGGACCTGAAGTCCTTTGTGAGCCGATCTCGAATGAAGGCATCTGTCGTCGCGAGGTTCGTTTAAGCACCCGGTTCCGCATGACCACTGAGCTGCGGAGTAAGGAGTTGTGAGCTTCGCCACTCCGTGCGACTTTCTTATATGTATAGCTCACTATCGAAAGATCGGTGCAAAACGGGCTGAAATGCTCAATCATCAATCGACGTTTGATATCCTGGATCATAAGAGCGATGTCAGCATGATTGGTCGACAACTAATGATTAGTGCATTGTCAAGGCCACCTACCAGAAGGGGAATGCCCGACTTTTGGCAATTGCTCGAATATGCTGTCAGCTTGCATAGAGTGTGCATAGTCAGCCTCATATTAAGATATAGAACTCCAATACAAGGGCCCTTCCCGCGCTCGTGTGATGCAAGATAACCATGCTTGATAGATCTGTGGCTATGATGGCTGCACTCACTATGGCAGAATACATCAAAAGATTCAAACCCTGTACAGCACTGCTAAAAACCTAATACAAGTGACTGCCGAGTATGGGGATGATATACGACCTTCCCTGAGGCTGTGAGACGATGTTGCAGCTCAATGAAAGGGCATAGCTGTGCCACTTCCAACAGTAACCGACGTCAGCTGACTGAGTCTTACATAACTTCCATAAATCATTGGTCAACGTTCAACGTTCAACAACCAACCGTCAACTACAGGTACAAGAGGGTAAGTGAATCCGTCATGTGTCTCCGAGGCCAAATGTGCACAACATCCTCTGTCATCTCCTTCCTCCATCTAGCATCAGGAGACGCATTTGGGTGATATGATAATAAGAATGCTGTGTACGGGCGTGACTTCCTGCATGGATCAAGAAAGGCACGATCCTCGCCTCTGTATTGTTGCCAAAAGTCGATAATGCCGAATGCCCATTCCATACGAGGCTCGTACTTGGAATGCATGCAAGTCAATTCCACATCATCCAGCGCTCCGTTGCTGAAAACGAGTTTCTTCCTCGAGCCATGGGTTCCCTCCACTACTGTTTCACCCACTTTTTCGACTCGAACCAAAAGCACTTTGATTTTGAGTCCATGATTAGTTAATTCAAACAGCCTATCCCCGATTATGTAGTGCTTGTTGTTGATTTGTTCTTCGACGTCAAAATCACCTGTGTTTCCCAATGCAGGATAGCAGCTAGGATCAGCTGGAAGGGCGGCGTTGTAAGAGGAAGAGGATCCTTTCCAAGAGAAGATCTCCCAACGGTCACATCTCTGCAAGATGGCCTCCATTAGACGATAGAAAGCTCGTTTGCCCTCTCCATAGGCAACCATCAGGCTAACATCGAAGATCCCAATTAAGGAATAAGCAATATCTTCGACCTTCGTCGTTCGTCTGCTGGATGCCCATACCATCTTCTCTTGCACCCGGTTGGTCTCAGGGGTGAATGCCCTGAGATCCGTCTCAGGTATACGCGTAATGCGTGAAATTTCTTGTAAGATGCTATCCGAGTCGCATTTGTCGTTTTCAGACTCATGAAAGGGCCTGAGTGGCGCCCATGACTTTCCATAAAACTTCATCCGGAATGGTGCAAGGAGCTCCAAGAGTGTCCAGCCTCTTTTAAACCAATCATCCTCCGCGAGATCGTCTATGTTATCCGTCTCTTGGAGGTAGGTAATGCAAATATGTGAATTGCGATACCATCGGAACATGGAACGGATGGCCTCGTCGAGCTCTGAACTGCTTGTCTTGTCTATGCAGCACATATCGCACCAAGCGAATGAGCAATTGAAGTCGTTGCGTGCCTTTTGGCAGAACGCGTACAACTTCCCAAGCCCACCCACGTGCATATCAAAGGACTTGACTTCGACCTTTGACTGCATGTATTGGAATGATGTTTCTGAGTCTCCGTTGACCCATCGATGAGACAGGATGGCATATCGGATCTTCCCCTTTATTAACCTTACGATGGCATCCTCCCATTCTTCATCAGCACTAGGCAAGATATCGTCCTCTTTGATCTCGTTGACTGTGGTCTCGTAATATGAACGCAAAGAGAATCGGTCAATGACTTCAATAGTTTCGATTGGGCCTGTATCGGGATGCAGTCGAAGGAGGTGTGCAGGCATCTCGTTGATGATATACTCGTCAAACTTTCTCGAGATGAGCTCTCTAAACTCTATCTCATTTGAACTCATGCTGCGATTAGATCTTTAGTTGCTGGGTTACGTGATTAGTTGAGCTATTACCTGAGGAATCACGAGGTCTTAGATAGACTTGTAGTGACGATGATGGTTGATTCTGAGTGGCGTGAAAAAGAGGAGGGAACAGAGGAAGGGCCCAGGTCAGACAGGTATAGTAAGAACTCAACTCTGTGTTTCATTTATAATACGAGCGCTTGGTGGCGGTGTTGTGCGGATGACATGAGTCAGTTATACGGGTCTCGCCATTGGCCTGGGTCCAGGGATGCTGTACCGTACTGCACAAGACTCATCGTGACGCAAAGGACAGGCAGACTGGTAGTAGTACCGAACTGCGGGTAAGGTAACTTGTGCGTCGTGTACAACTAAGGTATTTTTGACCGGGCTCGAGGAAGGGCATATGCAGCCGTGGCAGTCGCCCATGCGCACAGAAACAAATCTATAAAAGCAAAATGTTCAGCATACCATATTTTGATACTCCAACTGCCAGCCCGGAGCGTGGCACCGAAGAACGTGAAAAAAAAGTTGGAATTGTTGGGCCAATATTTATATAACATGTTGAATGCAGATATAGGAACGATGACTTCGACCGTCAATTTGCAGGTGTGCACTGATTCAGTAATTGTAACTCCGCTACTACTCTAAACTTCAGAGGCAGCAGCTCTCAAGAACACGAGCCTGAGGCGAAAAGGTTTCGGTGAGCATAAGTCTTGATAACAAAAGCCACGTCGTTAAAGGTACAGCTGGACTAAAGTGTCTGCGTAGTGGTCGTTTGGTTGAACTTTGATAACTTTTTCTGTCATCTCCTTTTTCCACCTTACATCTGGAGCTGCACGTAATTTATCCATAGACAAAAGAAACGCAGTAAACGAGTCTTTTTTAGCCTTCGAGTTGTCGATGAAACCCTCCCCACTTTCGTTAACCCAGTAATCCAGGATAGCTATTGCCCAGGTGGTATGAGGCTCGCGCTCTGCGCCAATGTGCCTAACCACCACATTATCATCGAACAGCGGTTGCCAAAAGGTAAGGTATCTCGAGTTATGCGACTTGTCTTTTGCGTGATGTAGCTCGACGGGCAGAAGGAGTATCTTGATTCGGAGGCCATGGTTGGTCAAGGCAAAAAGCCTATCTCCAATCTCACATCTTGCTGTATTCAATTCCCCCTCATCGTCTGCTTCGCCTGGGCGCTTCACAAGCATTTCCTGATATCCCATAGGATAACAGCGTGGAGCGTAGGGAAGGGCCGCATTGTGGTGGGAGCATTGGCCACTCCAGAGAAACACGTCCCATTTGTCGTATCTCCTAATTATCTCCTCCATGAGACGGAAGAAGGCCCTGTTCCCCTCGCCGTATGCGATCATGAGGCTGACATCGAATATTCCGATGAGGGAATATGCCATATCTTCTGTGCGAGTCGTTCTCCTCTTCGATGCCCACAACATCTTTTCCGGCACTCGATTTGTGCCAGGTTTGAACGATTTAAGATCTCCGAGAGCAATGTGCGTAATTTTATGTATCTTTTGCATGATGGTATCGCTGAATCTGTCGCTCTTGGAGTGGTCGAGGGGTACGAGGGGCTCCCAGTTCCTTCCGTAAAACTTGATTTGCGGTGGAGCAAGAAGCTCTTGAAGCGTCCATCCTCTTGTGAACCAAGTATCTACTTTTGCCCCACCACCCTTTTCGCCCTTCTGCTGCCTTTCAAGAGCCTCAAGGTTTGCCGTCTCCGACAGATGTGCGATGCATATGTGAGAATTCCTGTACCAGCGAAACATGGAGCGGATGGATTCGTCCAACTCCGCACTCCTTGTTTTGTCTATGCAGCATGTGTCTGACCAGGCGAATTCGCAACCATGGTCATCCTTCGCTTTACGGCAAAATTCTTGAAGCTTCTTCCACTTGGGTTCCGGATCAGCCCGGACTCTCATTGGCTCCGTCGACATATCTTGGTACGAAGGCTCGCTGAACAGCCATCGATGGGAGAAGATGGCATATTTGAGTTTCTCCTTAACCCGTTCCCTGATACTGCCCTCCCTGTCCACGAATCTTTTATTGCGAAATTCTCTGTGAATCTCGTCAGGGACTGATTTGAAGTGTTCCTTCACGATATTCCTGTCCACGAGTCTGAAATTCAGCCCCTGGTCATCTTTGCTGATATGGATTAGACGGATTGGTATCTCGTTGGCGATATATTCGTCGAATACTTCTTCAACGAGATCTTTGAAGTTGTTATCGGCAGCTCTGGAGGCGCCTATGCAGTTATCGACCACCATAGGAACACCCGAGTCGTCCATAGTGACTTAAAAGTCGTCTGCTGATGTTAGACAACAGGGTCATGATATATAGTAGGTAACTCACGATCGCTAACCTCTGGCAGTCGTGGTTACTGAGAGACTCCTTAGACGCTCGACAAGGGATACAACACGTTCACACACATATAACTTTCTAGAATGGACCTTTGAATCACTTTTGGCGCTCGCAATGAAACGTGTTGATTCGCGGATCTATATTCAGAACGTTATCAAACCAGCTTCGTTCTGCACAACACATTGTATGACCTCCATGAAGCTCAGCTTTTAATACGAACCGCCGTCCTGCACTGACTTTCGAAATATCGGAGCTTTATAATGCAGTCGTCTATCAAAGTTCCTAACAATGAGTCCAGTTGTACGACATTGCCTACATGTGGGCAAATCATCAGTGACCGCCCGGCGATGGCCGCTGTAAGTTCAGATAGGCGCTCGTTTGTTCATCTTTATGTGAGTTACATGGCATGCTGGAATAGGACGTATCGCAAGGGAAATAGAACAAGCTTACTTTGCTTGATAGTTGACACTATGACAGGGGCTAATTCAGTGCTGCGCACGCTGCTCAATCAACTTTTCTACACGATGCCCGTCAGATTGCTCCACATCCACAACATCGGGTTCTTCGATAAACCCCATAACAAGCGTCATTTTGATCCCACCATCAGTGGTATCACTGATCGTGCAATTGAACAGCAACCACAGCCGGAGCGTATGTCAAGAAGGACCTTCACGGGTTGGTGAAGCACAGAGTGAGACATGCCATAGATGGTTCGACACGGAGGTGGTATATCATAATGTACTACATGAGGAGAAATTCGTGACCGTGTTTACCATAAACTCACGCAACTTCTGCGAGGAGACGAGGGGGCGTGACTGCGATTTCGTACAGTCTAACACCTGCTGCATCAACAAACTGAGCTCGAAAGTCTATTCGTTCCATGTGCAAGTGTCATGGAAACTGACGAGCGTGCATCGTCTGCCTTGGGCAGTAGAATGGAAGGGGTGAGCGGGGACGGACTCTATATGACGAATGATGATATCATATGTTTCATTCCGGGAACACACAATCTGTGGGAACGCCTATCATGGGCATCGCATAGGTGAACTATTCGTAAGTGGGACATACCTAGTTCTTTGAGTGGTATGTTTGACACCATTGCATTGCATACGGAGAAGGCAGGAGCGTTCCATTCATTACTCAGAGCGATCGTAAAACTCGACGCTGGTAAGCGGGCCGGAATGCTATCACAACTTAGAGCAGTGCATGTCAGGTGAACTCGAGGGGAGACAAGCTATTCGTCACGGTGGACCATGGTCTGCACCTGATCAAGAAGCGTAATGTGAGGGTGACTCAAGACTCAACAACTTTTGCCGCTTCACATTACAAGCCTCTTCACAGGAGAAGGTGGTTTTGGATGTGTTGCCTTTGAACTCACAAGTACTTTGATGATCTCACAAAAAGGTGATTGGGAATCACGCAGGGATACAGGTTGTATACTGCGTTTTCCTTTACCACCAGCACACGGAGAATATCTAGGAAAAGATCCCGACCAAATGACCTATCAGAGTCAAGTTGAACAAGCAATGACAACCAAAAGAAGAAGCGGGTACGTACATACGAACTGCAGTCGAGCAGACGGAAACAGGAACAACAGAAGTCTATCAAATAACAGAGATGCATGCTGGAATATAGTCAGCACAGTAGGCTGTCTGTGATTTAGATATCAATTTATGGATGATTCTCTGTACAAAGGCAAGGCCTTCATTTCATTCATTCGTCAAGTCTGGGATCTACAGCGGTTGAAAAAAACGACGAACTTCAGCAGTACAAGGGGATCAAAAGTGACATGCTATCCTACCCATACTATACACCGGTACCAGCAGATCTCCACCATCGTACATATCCATCTTGTCCACCAGTAACGAATGCACCCGCTGTGCCAGGAGCGGGTGGTTTTGGCGACCAAGCAACGCTCCATACTTCGCCACTTTCCTGTAGCGTCGAGACTGCTGCGCGAGCCGACAAGTCCCACACCTTGATCGTCTTGTCAGCGGATCTAGCGGACAAGGATTATTAAAGTTATGTCTGATAGAACATGATATACCCTGATACGGCCAGACGTCCATCTGGCGATATGCTGGTGCTGAGCACCCAAGAAGAGTGGCCCGTAAGTGTGGCTACTGCTCCAGAACCTGGTTTTCCGGATGGAGTTGAGCGTACATCGTGAAGAATCAGGCGTTTGTCATCAGAGGCTGTCAGTAACAACTAAATGCCGTTCACTTAGGTTACTTTCACTCGATAAATTGAAGAAACGAACCTGCCCATCGGACGACCATGCCAACGATCGCACACACATGGCATGCGAAGAATAGGTTGATGTCAAAGCTTGTGATTCCAAGTCAAATATAAAGACTTGGCCAGCTTCGTTCGATAATGCCACTCGAGTACCATCTGGACTCTAATCAGAAGTGATTCATTAGTTATCACGAGCGTTCTTGGGGCTTTGGAACGCGGAGCATTGAGAACAATAAACTCACATGCACGCAATCCATACCATGTCTGCTCCTACCACTTGTCAAGACTGCTTTTCGTGTTCCGAAAGAGTCAGGATTTGCAGAGTAGATATTCACATTTCCAGAACTGCTGGTGCCCGCGTACGTCGCTCCGTTCGGATTGAGTGACACGGACCAGGCTGGACACATGCAACATCATGAGAAATCATGCTTTCTTAGAGTCCGTAGAACTCACAAGGCTCAGCGCCTTGCACCGCGGAACGGTCATAGCTTTCATGACGCCCAACCACGTTATCAGCCTGGAGATCCCAAAGCCATGTTGTACCATCTAAACCGTTGAACAACGCGAACGATCCGTCAGGTGAGACGGATAGAGAAACTATGGCAAGATTGTGTGGCGGTCGCGACATCGACACCTGTCCAGAGGCCGAATCCCACTGCTTCACTGTGCCATCTGCGGATGCGGACACAGCCGTATTATTTGCCGTCCATGCTACCGCCCAAATCTCGTCACTGTGCGCTGTAAACGAAAGGTTTAATGAAGTCTGCCTAAAGGTTGTGACACTTTGGCGCGTACGTTCTTTGCACTCAAGCGCGTTAACGAATGCGAGACTCTAGCAAATTTTGTAATCTAACTGCTATGCATCAGAGAACGCGAACAAACCATATCTGACTGCTTTTGTAGTGGATGATTAGGTACAAAGTGTAAGGCCAACCTCGATCAGAAGGAGATGATTGTTCGGCTCTTCCCGAGCGGACTCTCAACGCAGACAAAACCTTGTTGCTGTCCAAAACCTTATTTTTCCTCACATCAACGAGAGCGGACGAAGACATCGTAAATTCTGTAAACTAATCCCAAAAGTATGTTTGTCTATGATAACGCCCAGTCATTTATCTGATTGTGGAATAAAGGATGTCTGACGCTGGAGATGAAATTCAAGTCGACGCCCCGGCTGCTGAAGTCGAGGTCACTACCGAGGCTCCAAAGGGAAAAATGTCCGTCGAGGATGCTCTTCAGGTATGCAGAACTTAGGTTATTTAGCCAGGTTTCATTAATTCTTAACTTTGACCGGGTAGCAAGTCCTGAAGAACGCCCTTGTTCGCGACGGTCTCGCTCGTGGTCTCCGCGAGTGCGCCAAGGCATTGGACAAGCGCCAGGCCCACCTGTGTGTGCTTGTGGAAACCTGCACAGAGGCTGAGTATATCAAACTCATCGAAGCACTCTGCGCAGAACACAAAATCAACCTGATCAAGGTTGGAGACGGCAAGATCCTGGGCACATGGGCTGGTCTTTGCAAGATTGACAAGGAAGGCAATCCTCGCAAGGTCGTGGGCTGCTCTTGCGTTGTTGTCAAGGACTATGGTGTAGAGAGTGAGGGTCTCAATGTGCTCCTTGAATACTTCAAGAACCGGTAGGGTGAGTGCCATTCCAACTTTCGTATCACGATGACAAGACAGACTCCCTCAACGGAGAATCCGTTCCATGAGGAAACAGTCTAACCGGAATCATTATGTTGTCTGATCCTTCTTCGTATTTTCGCGTGAAACCTTATCACTGACCATCATCTCTCTACACTACAGATTCTTGCGTACCCACCATTCTCGTACATCTGCGAATAAATGGTCTCCTTTGTACCTTGCGTGTTTGATAGTTGATTATTGCTTATGATCTATCATTCAACTTGCACCGCCGGGTGTTACCGGTCACACTCAGTGACTAGCATGTGTTTCTTTTCCCTCTGGCCGGGTACCAATACATGCTGCATTAAGTTCACCCCAATCAGTTTAAGTTTGACCCAGACAGACCTGGGAGTTGACAAAGTGTATTCAATCAAACGTTGACCGACCAATCGTAGTCTCCAAGATTTGACATTGCGTTATGAGTTATATGCGGTTTAGTTGGCCTTTTTACGAAACTACGTCGGCCGGAAGCATTAGTGTTAACTTCGTGTGTACATGATGCCTTGCAAACAAGCGCCAAGACTTACATGGGCAAACTCCCCAAAGTTTTGACTCCCTGTCTTTTAGAGTCATGACCTCCCCAGAACCTGGTAGTCGAGCGGTGCCTCATAAGGCTGCCATATCGCGAACACCATCATATATCCAATTTGCACCCCGCCGCGCGATGGCGTCCTTTGAGAATCTCGTGGCACTCGCAAACCACCAAGAGCGACTCCGGGAAGCACGAAGGATTGTCTGGAGGGAGCGCGGTGAGCCTGCCGTTGAGCTAGAAGACCTTTGGGAATGTATGGAGCATGCAGGGCGTGGAGGATTAAGTGAGTTATCATTTGACATGCTCACGGTAGTATGCGTTGTTTATTTTTGACATGTAGGAGCCGCAGCTATCGCTTTTGCTCTCCGTGCAAGCGTGAATCTTGTATTGGCCACAATACGAATGGGAAAGGTGCCAAAGTGAGTGAGGGCTGGACCTCCACTCAGATCCCTGGTCGATTGAGTTGTACAGGAACATGAGGCTCTCACTCATTCAACATGCAATCTTTGGAAAGGACTCATTTAGATTCGCAGCCATGCTTGGTGAGCGAATAGATGTCATAGTATCTTTTTCTTATACTCTGTACAGGCTCCTTCGTTACTGTTTACAAGGCAACACTCAATGCCCTCCCCATCCTCCTTCCTGTCAGTGAACGTGCAGGCCTTCCTTCACCATTTGAGGACGGAGACGAAGATATCGAAGCCCCACTAACGCCTTTCGAGGTTCCCCTTCCAGCCAGACAGCCACGTCTTTCCTTAAGTGCTCAAGCACATCAAGTGTGGGTGCGTAAGAAGACGCGACGATGGCACTCTATGTTTGCTGGTGCTCTAGCTGGTGGCCTCGCTGTTATGTTTGAAAAGCGATCAAGAAGAGTGGTCATCGCACAACAACTCTTCGTTCGGTAATTTACTCTATCCTCATAATAATGCGACGATTCATTTAAAGTGATGTCTAGTGGCCTACAAGGCTCATATAACGCTTTTACTTCGAAGCACGGTTTCCATTTACCCAATGGAGAAGTACTCATGTTTTGTCTTTGGTATAGTCTGTACATTATGGTAGAGGTCTTAGTTCTGACATGTGAACAGCTCTACACAAATTGTGTACGGATTATTTGCACGACCAGAAACACTTCCGCGATCATATACCGCATGGTCAGTCGATTAAAACGTTTTGCAGCGTATTTCTAAAATAATTTATCAGGCTTACGACTGCGTCAGGCGCTCCATCAAACGCGATTAAGATGGTTCAAGATATGAACAAGACTGGGACGTTTGACGTACAGGACATCAACACGATCCTCAGTCGCAAGGTGGGTCCTTTGTGATGAATCTCCTCGCCACAGTCTCACTTGTTTGTCAGGATATTATTCCCCCAAATCAGGTTACTCTTCTCGCCAGAAGGGCACTGGCTGCCAACTCACCTCCTGATTTTGGGCCCTACCCTCCCTGTAGCGCTGTGCACCCCTGGGTAGAATCATGCACGCACGTGCCGCTACCACGCTTTGTCACAGTATTTAAATGGGCCTTCCCAATCTATGGTGCTCTGCATTTTGTCCCGATGATATTGTTCAAGCGGCATGCATTCTTTAAAGACCCATTGCACAAGCTTGGACGTGCAGGCTGGGCTACAATACGGAGTTCTGCGTTCTTAGCAACGTTCATTGCTACGTTCCAGAGTATGTATCTCCACCGTCCCTTTGTACCTGCATGTCACTTTACATCTCTTTGTAGCGTGGGTCTGTTTCAAGCATTACCTCTACAGGATGTTATCCTCCCAAACTTTAGTCAAGCTCCCACAAAAATTTATCGACTTCTTTGTGTCAAAGTATTCCTATGGACTCGGTGGATTGTTTGGTGCGCTTTCACTCTTTGTCGAGGAAAAGCGCAGGCGAGGGGAGCTCGCGATGTATGTTTTGCCGAAGGGCATGGAAAGTGCCTGGTTGACGGCAAGAGGCAAGGGTTGGGTTTTCCAAACTGGCCAATTTGGGGAGATGATTGTAAGTGTCCAATTTCGTGTTGGATGGTGGTGCTGACATGTGCTAGCTCACTGCAATCGGAATGAGTATGGTTATGGTGAGTGGGAGGTTACTTTCATATTCCAAAGCTGTCCTAATCTTGTTTTTGCGACGATCAGAGTATTTATCAGGTAACTTTGATTCTGTCCATAGTAAGAAATATCCTGAGCAACTCATGTCCTTTGCAGAATGACCCGCAGCACTTGTCTGGGCTTGTAAGGCGGATGTTGTATCAGTTTATCGGACCTAACTGAACGAGGGCAGCGAGATCGCATGTCCTCTTGGGAGAAACTGTCCATTTTTGTGGGCCGTTATCTCATCGCTCGATAGTCCTTGTCGTAATAACGTGTACACTGTGAATCCGCACCAGCCCTGACGACGGTGCGGGTAGTAATAATTGTTGTCATACTCCTTTGAGCTCGTGATGATCATAACTCTATTGTTTGGTGAGAACGACACGTCAAGATTGCACTGACCATAACCAAACTCGGAAGATCATGCCAAATAAATTGAAAGGATCAACTTTTTGAGCACATTCGATTGCGAGTCACTGGTGCCAGGTGAGCGCAGATAAAGTCAACCTCGCGAACGTGAAGTTGCGTGTATATTTACGTGGATATGTTCTGTAAGTCAGGTAATATCGTAGGATCATACATACTGGATACGTTCACATGAATATATAACCCGGCAGTAGTCATGGACTGAAAAATGCTGCTAGTTCCTTCCAGAGGTAACAATCAAGCACCCGCCCTATCCTATGCCTTTTTCGCAAACTCGTCTTCATTCATACAGCATTACTTGCTGAGAAACATGCCCGATTGTGCGGGAATTCTGGTTGATCAGAGACATGCGGTGAATGGGCGTCCAAGAATGAAATCAGATCGTCCGCAATGATTCGATGCATCGCACTCGTGGGACGAAGCCGATCTACCCATATCGCGCCCCCAGCTTCGTTGATGTCATTGTGATCAAACCCAAATGCGTGTGGGTCATCCAATACGCGCGAAAATGAATCCCAGGAGGAAAAGAGAAAGGTGGTAACATCTGGATGGGTTCTAGTCCAGCTCTGGAGTTCTTTCTCTAATGTCGCGTTCCACGTCTGATACTGTTCCATTACGGTATCGACATCGTCGCGTACTATGTTTTAAAATGAACATATAAACCACAGTAGAAGATGTGACTATACCTGAGGGCGATCGGTGGATTGGAGGGAGGTCAAATAACAGAAAGTTTCGAGCTCCAGAGGCATAAAGTCTCTCTTGGTACCGGAAAAGACCTTTCAGCGTGTTATACACGCCATCAATATCTTCGATGAGGCTAATATATTCTCGATCAATCGATAATCAAAACAGCAGGATGTCAACCTTACGCGAGATCATTGATCCCAATCCACGTCACTGTCGCAGATCCCGTCAGAGAGACAAAATACGTGACGCAAAAACGCTCACTAAAGAGTGTGTCATCTGGTTCCCATTGGGCCGACGATGGCTTCCTTGCGACATTCGGAAGGAACTGGTATATGATCTGTCTCTCTAGGGAAGACACAAAGTCGTTTCCCCTGGCATAGTCGTACACCAGTTTAGATGGACGCGATTTTACTAGATGTCCAACCCAGTTTGGCTTGCCAGGCTCTGCATATGTAACCCCGGGATAGGTCACTCCCAATGGGCTCTTGATCGTTGGATGGGGAGAAGATTGATAGTCCCAACGAATGCTGCTAAATGAATCACCACTAAATGGATCAAGTTGAGTCAATTGATCTTATAGAAGCTCGTTTAGTTGATAGGTGGGACAAGGGCGTACAATATGATCAGATACTGGATCTTGCTAAAACCATGCCATGTTTGCCCTGCCTGGATGATAGTCGAGGGCATCGTTCGGTTGGGCCGAGTCACTGCTGTTAACGTTGTTCAAGAAGACGACGAATAAATATTCTCTTACCTGCCTATAAATTATGAAGAATCCTCGTGTATTCCGCGCTGGCGACACAAATACTGCTCCACAAGCATGTTCCGAGACTGACAGTTGAAGGCTGCAGGTAGGTTCCCCATTCGGGATTTAAATAAATACCCGGGTTCTCCAACCCTAAGGCCTACTCCCGTGACTTCATGTTCAAGTTTTCACATTTAAACACAACCCAATTGGTGGAATGGAAGGAAAGGAGTCTCCTAAACGCGCAATTTCGTCGAGTCCTTCTACGTCACAAACGGCGTCCGGAGTATTCTCTCATTTCCAGCCATACGCACACTCCAAGTTCAGTCCACTGGCTATATCACCATGTTGTCCTGGCACATTAACCTATTGATTGAATTTTGAAGGGGACCTATTCTTGGTCTGGGGACATTATGTACGTGTCAGAATTTTTCGCTTCATATCACTTACCAATGTTTTTTTTGGCACAAATAGTTGCAGCCTCGGCTGTTATTCCATCCACTGTCGTTCGTCCAAATGTTTACTTTCCTCCATATCTCCACCGGGTCGGCTTCTCCCTAGTTTTTGGTGGCGCCGCGTATGTCCTAGGGGCTGGTGATGCAAGGAACGGCAGCGGAATAGCTACTGGTGAGTTCTAGCATAACTCCTTGACTCAAATATGACGTATATGCACCACGGCAGCTTGGTCATTGACATACCTCTTCTTGCATCTGCGACGGTCTCTGAGACCACCATTTTATCCGATGACACTTGCAATGACGGCAGGTACAGCTGCATGTGCGGTTTTGTATGGCACAGAATACTTCATGTACCAGACCTAAGTCACAGAGGCTTCTTTGGTCTTTCTGATCGTCCTTGCGCCCGTTTCTGCGCCACGACGGAAGGGCATGTCTGTGGAGTCACTCAAAAAATGGCTATCAATAAACTTTTACCTCGTGTTGCCAAGTTAGGCCGGGCCGCGACTATGAACGGACGAGACCAATCGCTCGGTATCTGCCCTGACACTGTCAACCCGTTTCGAATTATCAGGAAACAGGAGATACAATTTAGATGCTCAAGGTTGAGACGAAAGGTTAGAAAAGGAGAAGGGAAGCTTGAAATGACCTAATTTTCTGAGGGCTTTCGAGTGATTCGATGTAATGATCATCCAAAGGACGGACTGACCTTGCAAGACAAGTTTACCAGGTCATCGAATCTTGCTCATCAAGCTTCCAGACCTCTTCGACTTCAGTCTCGCAAAAATCAATTCGGGTCTCAACTTGACCTCCGTCTTTGCCTACACCCAGCAACCATTCCCAGGGTCGCACATCACTGTATGTCACGATCACACAAAGCTGCGAACTGGAACAGGCCAAAAATACTTACAAACCCCGCATCAGTGCGGAGATGTTGAAGTTTAAAACACTCACCACTGTGACACTCTTCGGTCGCAAATGCCCGGATATCCCAGCTAAGTCACTTATACGAAGCAGACACGATCGGAGAGATACTAACTATAGCCAGTGGGTTATGGCAAGATCAAGTGTTGTCTAGAATGTGATGTTGGGATCGTAATATGGTTGAACCAAGTGAATGAGGGAGGTCGTCCATCATCGGCACCGTTCTATTTCATGTCAATAGGAATATGTACACGCGCTGAAGCGGGCGCCATGCATTTCCTTGTGAGATGCAACATGAACTTAGTCTTTCCTCAAGTATGCAATGGTTCTGTGCGGAGCAGCTGGAAATGGACCTCTGCTTATTGATTTTTGAAACACACATAATCCACGCTCAAGCAATTCGGGCAAGCGCATGTAGCCTTGCATAAATCTCGCGAAATTTAAGTGAATACCTGAAGGAAGACATGAGTTCTGTAGTCCGAGTGCGTGTTATTTGCTAAGATGACCATATGTGTTAAATGTTAATAGAACGACGCATCCGACGAGTTATGACAAAGCAAAATGAAATACCTTCAAAATAGTGCTAAAAACAGAAACAAAAGCAGCCGCTTCCCTCTCCAGAGGTTGCATTGATCGCCCTTGCTTAGGGTTGTGGTTGTGGTTGTGAACGGGAGGTCAGTGAAGGAGGAGAGACATAGTCTTCATCACGAATTAAATCATCATCCTTGGCAGGAGCACACACTGTGGCGATGCGCTGTAAAATGATGCATGAGACCTGCAATGCAGCGAGAAAAATTCACCAAGCACACCAGTTTACCCGGCGCGGGAGGAACATCGACAATAGGCAGCAGTGCATGACTTGCACGGGGCCAGCAGGCTGATAAGCGATGTTTGAGGGATTTGAAGGTAGTGGGAGAAGCAGTAGAGGACTGGATGGCGGGCGGTGGTTATGAATGAAAATGTGAGTTGAAAACGTACAGTTAACACTCACATTTTCGCAGGGATACATATATGAACGCACCTTGGTCGTGGCCTGCGTCGAGGGAAAGCGATTTGGAGGTAGGGGCAACGTAGCAGAGAACTGCAAGGGAACGCCAAGTCAATTACGAAGGCAACAGGTAAAAGAAATATATGTCCAGTGAACCGCGAGGTTCATTGTTCCGAATAGGACGAATTGCGTGCAGGAGGAGGAAGGAAGGAGTTTGCGAAGGTAACGGATGAAAGTGAGTTGCTGTAGGTCTATTGTAGGGAAAGGTTTTGGCGGGATGCGAATGGGAAATTTGATGGGGTCATGGCGCATAGCGCGGTGTGGATTTCAAGGTATATTGATCTACAAAATGTCAGCGCACGAACGGACAGATATACGCTACTAAATGCATACATTGGGTCGTACTTGTTGTGTAAGTCATATACTGGCAAGGATGCGAGGTGGAGTGTCACATATGTAAATTCTGGACTCCGTATCTCACCAAGTCGTGCAAATCAGTCAATCTGAGAGGATAATGGAGTGTGGTTCTTGAATGTAGAATGAAGCAAGGAGCTGAAAGCCCAGAGCTTGATGGTGATGTCTTCTAGCGAGGAGAGTGCCATCAAATGAGAGTGCCAGACCTGTGACAATCGAGATGTGCCCTCTAAAGGGGCCCAGACGGTCTTCAGTGTCGACGCGTCGAATTTGTACATGATCCTTTGGAGGTGTCATCCGAGTTCGAGTTGTCAATAAAGGAAAATGAGGCTATGATAGTTTGGTCTTTGATGTCCAGAGCCTTCTCGATATCTTTTCCCATATGCAGATTTCATTGCCGAGCAGTCCCGTCCCAAGATCCACTAACCATTCTCTGACCGTCCGGAAAGTAGGAAATGGATAAACATGGTGTGACTCTGTTAAGGTGTGGCTTGTCAATGAAAGGTTTATGACCCTGTAACGTCATGACCGGGTTCAGAATCAATTCATTTGTTGCTCCGACGGGCTTTGTCGAGTTAGAAGCCATAGCTGATCTCTTTAACAGCGAGGTTGAAGCCTCACTTGTTCGAGCGTTCCAGCACTTTCCCTGCTAATCAGTTCATCCATGCGAGGTGCTCAGATATCCAGTTTTTTTTATCTTACCACGAAGTGAGGAAGAGATGGCCACACTCGAGTCTGGGATGTCTCATCACAAAAATTGGATGTGAGCACTGTGAATAGGGAAACCGATTGGAAGAGGAACCGTATCATCGCCACTTTTCAGGACAAACAAAAATAAAACCACCATAACTGCATTCGAGTTCAATTTCATGTACGGCAGAATCTGAATCTGAGCTAGATCTGTACGACGACTTCAAGAAAATCTATGAGTTTGACGCGGTTACGCTGGAGACTATCGGCCCTCCCTTTGTCATTTGAAGGGCACACCGAGAACGTCTTTGGTCTAGCACTTTCATCCAATGGTACTCTCCTCGCCAGTGCTGTTGAAGACGACACCATCAAGCTCTGGGCTTTCGAGTCGCGACAGCTCCTCGCCTGCTCCAATGTTCCGAATGTACTCCTCCTTATCTTCTCATCTGATTCACGCCAACTAGTTTATGCGACATCCACCAAAGACGACTACAAGATCTACGTATGTAAAACTCCACCCGACATCCTTTCTCAGGCCCGTGTGCGCATTCCTCGCACACATCTACTGTTCGTGTGCTAACATTTCCCTTACAGATTATTGCACGCAGAAACATACTAGGAAATGCGCGTATCTCATTCTTTTGTCATTATACAACTCACCCATCACTTTCATTGCAGTCTGATGCAACTCGTCGTCCTCCTGCTGGGTACTGCAGGCCACCGGTATCCACTATGCCTAGGCTGGAAAGACCTTTGCCTACAATCAACCAACAGGAACCTATTTTTGTTCGCCCTCGCAAATTTCTCCTCGCACGAATGTAGTGCCCCCTGTCCAACCTCGTAATCCCTTAGATGTAAGTCGTATATCTTGGTTCTTCTATAATTGACTTGACGATGGTACCTCAGGTCCCTGCTACATTGCCTCTACCATCCCCCCTCTCTCTGGGCAGGCTGCAACTCGGTTCAATCATGTCAGTCTTCATTTTTTCAGCTCAACTCGCATCATGACTGAGTACTGAGTGCGTATCAAGTTCAAAGTAAGTTCTCCGCCTCCCCCCTCTCTAATGGAGTCACACAGTTCCTACGGCAAAATCTTTCCTTGCGCCAAGACACAGCCTCAGACCACCAGTCGTGGAAGTTGCACCAGGACGGAAAGTCACTCTGGTGTAATTTCCGTACTTCTCAGTGGCTTTTGTTGATCTGTGTGCCCTACAACGTCTTCTTGCTGCCTAACTACCGGCATAAAAGAAAGTAGATGATACTCGACATCCGTCTAGCCAACAGGCTACCATGCCACAGGAAAACGAGACGTCTGACATCGCTTCGCTTATTAGGTCAAGGCGTTTTTTGGAAGAATAAATATAGTCGCATCCTCATTAACGGGTGGGTGAATTCAAGCTCGATAATTCAAAAGAAAAGACTAATATAGTCATCAATGGACGCGTACTCGTTTTCCTTCCAGACTAGCATTTCAAATTCATCCGATAACTATTGGAACACTGACCACAAATCCAAGCTTTTCCCAGTGACGGACCATGTCTGTACCCCTTGGGTAACATTCAGGAGGAACCGTGTCAAGTTGCTGAGAACGGAAAAAGAGGGGGTACGACGTCATGGTACTACAAGGCAATTGGGTCTGTTGCTTACGGGGCAGGAATATACTAAGTAGCAGATGTGGAGTGGACGAGGGTGCTGCACAACTGGGGAGTCGTTTTCCGTGCTACTCTCACTGTATCATAATGTTTCGTGGTAACTGCAGTGGATTATGCAAAACGATGGCCTTCCGCTCCAATATTCCATATACCCCAAAGCTGCAAGCACCACGTTCTATCTCTCTACCTAAGCATACTATCTCTGATACTGCCGCATCATAAGAGAGCGACTCGAGACCAGTAAGATATTTTCCCTCTTCGTCTTTCCCCAGATCAGCCCAAGCGACGTCTAATGTCAGACAGGCGAGTTATTGTACTGTACATCATGCAGAAGATAGCATCCCTCTGGTTATTATGCAGTCGATATCTCGTTCACTCATGGCAGGCATCCCTATCTTGTACATGCCCAAAGTCGTGAGCGGAGAGCAGGTCGTCTCTGGTAAGTGGACCAAAAAATCACCTTTTGTTCTTCAGGATGCAAGAGGATGACATGCGCTTCCTACTCATCACTGTATTGCTGATTTGGGGATTGAAGTCGAAAATTTCGATCCTCAGATCGCTTCTAGCCATTCAAGCCCAGAACAAGGAACAGAAGAACCCCAAAGGTGAGTGCCTCGGTTTCATTGATATCGTCAACCCCTCACATCATAAGTGGTAACACGCTGTGACGGCGGTAAGAAGCGATAAGCTTTTAGAGACGTCACAAGGATAAGGAAATTCAGACGTTCCAGTAACCAGATACAAGATAGGATTTCAAGAGCGCCAACTGTTACAATACTAGGTATGAGTCTTATATACTGTAAAGTAGACAGAGGCTCGTGATTATGTATAGCAGGCATATGATTCTCGTTTGTTTCAGATAACGTGCGTGGCAGGGGGCTTAGTAGTTCGCACTTAGTCAGTGATCGGTCTGGACCAGTCCATCCGTCACATACCCCCCTTCAGGGGTCGTCCCGCGACCTCTACTCCTTGGGAATACGCCCCTTGACCTTTGCGCGCGCAGCTTCCTTGGCGGCCTTAGTGGCTTCGCCCTCCGTCATCTTGGTGTCCTCATCATTGGGAGGCGCGGGCCGCTCAGGAGCAGAAGAGTCGGGCGGAGGAGGAACGGGTTTGTTGAGGAAGGGAGATGGGGCGCGGCTGTGAGTAGTGTTGGAGGGTCCGGCCACCGCGGGCTTGGTGGTCCTCGAAGGTGCGAAGGGTCTGAAGGCTTCTTCGTCCTCTCGACGCTGACGCTTGGCCTGTCTTTCGGCCACACCCCTCTCTCGCCATTTCCTCTGCTTGCGAAGACGGTCGAGGTTGTCCCACAGCGCTTCGTCCATCAGTTCCGTACGACGGGAATCCAACCATTTCCCTCCGGCTTCTTCTCTAGGGTCGCGGTGAGGGGTTACAACCCTCCTGGTGGCGTCGAGCCCGACCAGCTCAGCCAGGGTGGGCGGGCGACCTTTGATGCACACCCCAGTGTTGTCTTCTAACACCAGGGCGACTTGGATGCTGTTCTCAGCATTGCTGTTGAGCGCGACGGCGAACTCGTTGTAACCGACGGGGGATGGGATAGTGGTAGGCTCGATACCTCCTCGCAGATCAGCATCATGCTGAAGGTAGAGCTTGGTCTGGTCTAGGGTTAGGAGGAGAGTGACCCCAGGTCTGTACCGGTCGGGCATGGCAAAGCGGCCATTGCCCAGGGTTCGAAATAGTGGCGCCGGATTGGGAGTGGACATGGTCGATGGTTGGGATGAGCGTTGGAGTTGAAGAGTGGTGCAGGTATTGGAGGGGGAGGTGGAGGTTATATAGTCCGGTCCCAGGCCTAGACAACCTAGAAACACCTGCGGGTTGTCAGTAGGTGGCAACCCGTTACCTTCTGTCAATTCTGAGACATGCTCGATGTCTAAGACATCGAAGTACTCCTGCAGCGCGGCTAAATGATCAACTCGATCGTAAGGTAACCAGGTCACGTCCCCAGACTTCCATCTGACTTCAAAGACAGCATCTGACCGGGCCCCCTTGTGGGATAGGATCCTGTCCACCACCCATTCTTTCTCTTCCTCCTCGAACTCAGCCACCTGGTTGTCGAGTCGACCCGGGAACAATCGGTCGTCGTTCGGTAAGTGGATGCGAAGGTAAGAGGAGTGGAATACGTCATGAATCCCACGTTGCCTCATTCTGTCCGGCAATTGCAGCCGAAAAGAGTTATTATTGTAGTCTTCCAGAATCTGGTATGGTCCCACGAATTTTGGTAAGAACTTACGGGCTAGGCCCTTCGGGAAGCTAATGTTCTTCGTTGACAGGTACACTAAGTCGTCCTTTCACAGCGGGCACGGTCGTCGGCACCTATTGGCGTCCTGGGTCTGTTTCACTCGTGCTGCTATCATTGAGTTGTGAGCTGACATTATAGTGTGTTTCAGCTTCTGGGCGTATACCCGCACGCCAGGGTATTCTGATGGCCCCGGGTTGTCCCAGATCATGGGCCGAGGTAGTCTCCCATAGTTAGTGAAGAATGGTGAGTACCCAGTGCTCTCAGATGTCGCTATGTTAATTGCGAACTCAATTGCAGGTAGCCGTGATACCCAATCCTTTTGATTCGGGGATATGCACGACCTCAGCATCTGGGTTACAGTGCAATTCGCTCGCTTGGTCGCGCCATCTGTCTCAGGATGGTACGCGCTTGACATTCTTTGTTTCATGCCGATTAGCTTCTGAAAGTGAGTCCAGAACCCACTTGTAAACAGGACGTCTCGGTCGCTGACTATTGACCTAGGTAGTCCATGTAGCTTGTAGACTTCGGAGAAGATTAGTTCCGCGACCTCTCGGGCAGTGTATGTTGTGCGACTCGGCACGAGATGGACCATCCCGGTGAGTAGGTCTATCACTACAGTCACTGAGTCATACTCAGCGTTTCTATCTTTCGATATGGGTAGGGGTCCTACGAAATCGATCCCAATGGCTTCCCAAGGGTACGATGGCACCGACAGTGAGTTTAGCAGTCTGTAAGGCTTTTGGTTGGGTGGCTTACTCCTCTGGCACATCACACAGGATTCGCAATAAGCCTGTACGTCGGCTACCATGGTTTTCCACCATACATGGTCTTGTAGGTAAGTCAATGTCTTTCTTGGCCCCAGATGGGCCAGTAAGGAATGCGCTTGGCTGATGATGACCTCCTGCAGCTTTCTATCATCAAGTTTGATGTCTGGTACGCATATTAGCATTCTATCATTTAGTTTTATCCTCATGATCCCATCCTCAACCACAAAGTTACGGAATTCCTTTGGTGAGTCTAGGACCTTCTTATAGAATGGGTCCTTATGATACTGATGTCTTATGTCACCCATTAGCTCTTCCTCTGGGTACACTGGCAGTTGCATCCCTACTAAGGGTCGTTCAGTGAGTTTGTCGTCCTGGACTGCAGTGTGTTTGCTAATGTGTTTGGTGTGTTCAGGTTCGGGGTGATAAGTGTTCACGCTTTCCCCCCCCTTCTTTCGTTCTCCTGGGCCTAGGAGGACAAAATGGTCTCTCATGCGACGCGAAAACTCTGCGGCCGTCTCAGGCCGCCCAGTTTCTGCCGGCGCGACTTCCATACGAGCACGTCTGGTCCTGGGTGGTGTGGATTCCGCCCCTTGCCCGCTCGGCAATGGCAAGACACCTTGGCGAAGAGCCACCTTCCCCATGCTGTCCGTTCCCAGTGCATAAGGTGCGGCCGCGACTATCGGCTCAACGGCTCGCCGTGCTATTCTCGCACTACGCCGAAGATCGGGTCCTGATGCCCTTGGTGCGTCAGGTCGAGGATTGGTTGCTAATGCTGCAACTCTACCTCCACGCCGGGGGTTGGTTGCTAATGCTTCCTCGCCCACTATCATGGGCATGGATGCTAGGTGAGCTGTTCTGGCGAAGTCGTTGTCCATATTGTGCTGAACGTATTCACTAGGGGTGCGCACCGTGCCCGGTGCATCAAACACGTACATCCTGGACAGTGTGTCCGGCAGGAGGTTTTCAACACCTGGTAAGTACTTCACCTCAAAGTCAAACTCGCCTAGCTTCTCAATCCATCTTGCCTGCCTCCCAGACAGGTTTCGCTGGTTCAGCAAGTGAACCAGCCCCTTGTGGTCTGTCAGCCAAACAAACCGGGCCCCTTGCAAGATGTCCCGGTGTCGCAGCATGGTTTCGACACCTGCTAACATCTCCTGCTCATGCACAGGGTAATTCCTCTGGGCCGGGTTCAATTTCGCTGAGTAAAAGGCGGCCACCTTGGCAGTCCGCCAGTCTGCGCCCTGCGCTATCACGCCCCCTATTCCTCCCAGGCATGCGTCCGTCATCATATAGATGGGTGGTGCCTCCGGGCCATAAACCAAGGGCACGTGACAATGAGGTGCGCAAGTCGCCACATATTGTTTGATAGTCTCGAAGGCGCGTTGTTGGGCATAGTCCCATTTAAAAGGTACGGCGTCTCCAGTCACCTCAGACAGCACACCTAAGGGTATCCGGACGCGATAGATATCGTCCGCCAGGTACCCCACAGATCCAATGAATCCCCGGCAGAGATCACGGTGTCTTACTAGGATATGAAAAGCAATAAAATCACCAATTTCAATATCCTACCACAGTCAACGGTTCAGACGATTACCAACGGTTGATAATGTGGTTGTTCGTGGGGAATAGGTTTGTTGAGTTCTCTAAGCAAAATACTAGTGACTAAAGGTGGAGGGAAAATAAGATCAGTAACTGGCTTGATGCAGTGCTTATGATCTTCTACTAAGCTAAGTCAATAACTGGCTTGATGCAGTGCTATGACTTCTCTGAATATAATGGTGCAACAGAATATAATGACCTAAAGCTGTATCCTTCTTGGATATTTCTTATCCTCAACAATGGAGATCAAACTAAGATTGTGCACTATCAAGACGACCCAATACGTGACTTCGAAACCAACCCTCTGCTGCTCAGGCACTCACAATGAGTATGACGCAGACCAGAACAGAATACACCCTCTTGATGTAGTCTTAAGTGGCCAAGCTCTTAATATTGTTGACTGACTGCAAGCCTTATTTGTCTTCCCTAATTGCTGAAAATACTAATATTCTCCCCACAGAACTGTTTCTGTGTCTAAAAGAGAACCTGGAATGTATTGTGTAAGATGGCTCAGATGTGGCCTCAGATGCTTTGTATGATGTTGCAAATGATGTCAAAGGAATGGAGGAAATAACTTAATATTTCTCTCAAATAGTCACTCAGATATTCACTCACTGAGAACCTAGGGAATTTTCCCTATGATTCCCCTACTAATTCTTAGGTGTAAAAGATGGGTATTGTTATTTCAAAGGGGAGAAAGTGAGCCCCTTATATACTACTCTACTGGTGGCTATGCTAGAAATTATTGGTATACAAGTAAAATACCTAGAATTGTTGAATAAAGTATTATGAAGCACTTTGGCAGAGGAACCCATATTTGGCATCCTTGGGTCAAGTAGCAGTGCTTCCTGTGCAGAGCTAACCTAATTTGGAAGTCTCAGGTAAAGTGCTTGAAAGGCTGTGTGCCAAGACTTTACACTGCCTGAATGCTGTACTTATGGCTGTGTGCCAAGACTTTGCACTGCCTAGTTGCTGTGCTCTAGCCACTAGCCCTCAAATAGACATTCTTAGTGCTCTTTTACTGAATACCTTAATTCTGAGTTTGTTCATATTTACAGACAACACATTACTCAAATGATGTTGTGTTTGTTTACAATTCTTCAAAGCAAGATTCCCTACATAGACATAACTATGTCCAGATGTAGAATTGCTAATATTTTAGATGTTGGGGTGTTACTGTAAAAGTATCTCAAAAGATGTGAAAATGTGTGAAAAAATTATGAAAGGTGTGGGAAATTGCTGACTAATGAAAATTAAAGGGTTTTGAAGCTGTTTTCTGACCAAGATAAGTATTATTGTGAAGAGATAAGTTGTAAAGTAATGTTTGTAGGCTCAGAAATTATTGAATAAAATTCTCCTTTGATTAGGAAAATTCAGGACAGTATAGTGGACTATTATTAGGAGCTTGTATAGTGTAGAAACTTAGATGAAAATATGTCTATGACCATGTACAAAGCAGAATTTGTGCATGTCAACGGTTGGTCGGCGTCTTCCACTTCAACACACTGTCAACCTTCTCCGGGTCCATACGGATCCCATCTCTGCCCACTATGTGTCCCAATATCTTGACATCGTCGCACAGGAACTGGATCTTCTTTTGACTCAGGTACAGTTTCTCCCGTTCCAATATCTTCAGAACGGTTTTGACGTTATCAATGTGTTCATGCAGAGTATCAGAATATATTATGATGTCGTCCAAGTACACATCCATCCATTTCCCAAGGTACTCCCCGAATAGGTGATTCATCAACGCTTGGTAAGTCGCGGGCGCGTTACAGTCGCCTTGCTGAAGGATGTGGCTGACCATATTCCTGTCAGGTGTGGTCATAGCAGTACGGTGCACGTGCTCCGGCACCACCCTTATCTGCTCATATGCGTCCTGTCCGTCCAGGACGGACTTGAACTTCTTTCTGGCGACGCGACGCAGGATGCCCTCCATGTCTGGCAGAGGTGAGGTCAGCTTCCTAGTATTCTTGTTCCGCTCACGCAAGTCCACCACAGTACGGAGTCTATCTGACCCCGGCTTCCGAATGAACAGCATGGGCACAGTATTACCAGCACTGGTGACCTGCCATCGTCCCGACGCCAGGTAAGAGCGACGTTTATCAGCCCATTGAGGTCTCATTGGTTCGGGGCAGCGGGACGGCCGCCACGGGTAAATCTTCCCTTCGTCAATGAGGGGGATCGTGTGATTGATCGCACGCAGAGGGGGCAGGTTCGTCTCGCTCGCTTTAGCGCACAAAGGCCGTGCTAACTCATTCAATTGTGCACGAACTTTATCCAGGTTCTCCTCATAGACCTCCGACATGCGAGACTCCAGCGTTGTTACCTGCTCGCCCTTCATGGGCTGCTGATCGACACTACCAATCACAACTCTAGGTGGGTTGAGTCCAATCATGACTTTGTGCTGGAACAAAAACAGTGTTCCCAAAACTAAATCATAATTCTGTAGGTTAATGATGTCGAAGTACCTCTTCGAGTCGATCAATTGGTATTTCAGATTAGCTGTCGCCCCATGGTTGACTTTCGACCGAGATCCTTGGACAGCTAATTGCACGACGATGGGCTTCGCTAGCTCGATACGAGGTATTTTCAGCTGGTCCGCTAACGTTACTGACATAAAGTCTGATAGGGAGCCAGAGTCAACTAGTGCCCTAGCTGGGTGTCCGTTGATGTGGACAGTGACTACTATGGGCTTCGGTATTACCCGTTTGAAGTCTTTAGCTATTGCGGCGGTTCTGTGTATAGCCGGGTAAGTTCCCGCCGGTATTTGTTGTCCGTTGAGCTCAAGTACGAACAGGTGCGCGTCCCTACACATGACTTTCGTATCCGGAGGTGGGGTATAGATCCTCCTCACCACATCATCTAGCTGACACTCGGCTGGTGTCAGCTTTCCCCTATCCAGGAGCCGCAGTATGTCATACTCGGGTGTGTTGGCCTCTATTTCATCACACAACCTCCCATAGGCCCGCGTCAACGTTGATTTAAACCAGCGGACCACGTCGAACATCTCCCGGAGTAGGAGATGGAACGGGACTGGTACTCAATATGCTTTGGCGTAATCTCGTACTTCATACGATCCGTCGTGTAAACGTAAGCATTCAAATCTGTCTGGACGTGAGTATTGGACTAAGTCATTTTCATATGGTCCGTTCCCCTGGAGGAGCTCAGTCACTCGGTTCCCTAACGGTACGCCCATAACAGGTCCTCGTGGCCTGGTCCTCATCTTTCGAATCTCCCTCGGGAGATATCCTCGGAGCCGGCCTACGCGTTGGGAATACCACCCCTCTAAGCAGAACCGGGGGTTCAACAACGACGAGGTAAGTATGGTTAGTTCGGGATCTCTTCTGTCCTCACGATCCATTATAGCGTGTTCGGATTCCGAGACTCGATACACGAGGAATCTCTCCGGATCTGGGATTTTGTCAGCATTGTCGCTGGGATAATATCCTGACTCCCTGAGGAGTAATTCCATTGCCCGTTCCGCCAGAGGGTCTCCCATTGCATAAGGCGTTGGTCTGGGCCTTACTGGGGGTGAGTGTTCCTCATACCCCAATGTCATTGACGCACACACTAATTCTGAAAGGTCATTAGATTGCAGCGGTTCTTCTGGTGACCGGCCCTGACCGTCGTCACCGAGAACGCCCATGCCATAATGTTGGATAGCCGGAGGTGAGTTCCCGCTGTTTCCTGCTTTAACTGTTGTCTTCTTTGGGCAGTTCCGTGAGATGTGTCCTGGTTGGTGGCACACGTAGCACAATCCTTCTGCTGCATGGCGTTCCTTCTCAGCTGGACTCAATCTCTCGGGTTTTTTCTCAGTGGGGTGGTTCTTTGACCTTCCCCCTTCTTTTCTTTGACTGCCGTCGGCTCTAGATTGCCCGTCACCCTGGGTTCAATCACCTCCCCCTTGGCTTCGGCCGTTTTGACGACGGTCTCCCCTTCTTCCCTTTCGGTCATCTAGCTTGGCCTGGTTCCTCCCTCCATCACTTGGTCTATGTCCAGGGTTAGATCCGTCCTTGCCCTCCTTAGCACGATGCTCCCGGGACCTAACTGGCACGGAGTGGGCTATTTCAATGACCTCGGCCGCATTCTGCACCTCTCGAAACGATGAGGATTCTGGGTTAAGTTCTTTTTTCCATAGTTCAGTTTGTATGCTGGGGTTCAGTCCCGTCCAAAGGTGCGTCACTCTCTGCCTTTCAGCAACGTCCCCAATCATGTTCCAAAGCTCACTCAATTCGTAGATGTACTCTCTGACGGTTTTGCTGTTTTGATAGCATCTGTTCAGCTTATCCCTCTGCTTCATCCGGAAGTCGATGGGGAAGCAATGATTGAATAGTTCGGTGAAGAACCTCCTCAGCCTCCATCGGTATGGATCCCCCGACACCTCCCTAGTATAGAACTCACGCGTGCGACCCTTTAGGTAATGCGCCAATATAAAGACCCTCCGTTCACGTTCTACCTGTCCGTCTTTGACATAGGCTGTGCCTTCGGTCAAGAATTGATGGAACGCTCGGGAATCAGGGGATCCATCATAGTTCACAGGTGGTATGGGCTTCAAAGTGTTTTTCTTACTCTTACGGCTACGTTTCTTCATTTTAGTGCGTCGCCACGAGGACCTGCTACTAGGATCGTCCGACGACGACTTGCTGGATTCGGAGGATTCGGATGATGACTCCGACGAACTCGCCGACGAACTCGACAACGAGCTCGACTCACTGGGGTCTTTGTCATCGCTGGGGTCGCGCGACGTATGTTTCTTCTTTCCTTTCGTTTTCTTACTCTTACTCTTATTTGAGTTTTTCAGCCTTCCTAGAGCTTGTCCAATATAGCTTCTGGGCGCCACCTGCTGGATAGGCTCCATGGCCTGCGGCGTGCACCTAGATGGGGGTGGACTGGACGCCCTTTCAAGCACCCGGTCCACCATACCATCCACGGGGTTGGAGGCTTTCTTCCTAGCCTTCCTCCTACTGCCATCCTCCCTTAAGGCAAGTTGTGCTTCCAACGCTTGGATGCGGGCTTCGTATTGTTTTGATACTTTTTCTTTAATAGCTCTTACCGCGGATTCAGCTCGAGCACGAGGTACGTACCCTCCCTGGTCCGGGGTACCTGCGATCAAGCTGTCCTCTTCCCGAGACTCGTCGAGAGATCGCAGGACCTCTCGTTGTTCCTGACGCTCGGCTTCCTCAAGTTCTCGTGCTTTACGGAAGGACGCCAGGGCCGCCCTTTGGGCATCCAGGTCCACATCTTCATCATCTAATTCGACGTTACCCCAGTTTCGGGGATCCGGAGCCTTACCCTTGTCCTGGGAGGTGCCCTCCCCTCTGGACTCGTTGCTCTCTCTGTTGAGGTTTAAGGTGCACTGCCTAGCCTCAATTGTCTTACGGTCAGTTTCCGTTAGTTTATTCTCTGCTAACTTTACCAGGTGTTCTTGTTCCTGGCTCAGTTCCGAGAGTCCTCGCCTCTCTTCTGAGGCTTCGCGCGATGGGATCTTTCTCCCGCGCTTTCCTTGGACAGTCATCCATTCGCTGTGCTGGTCGTCACCAGACTCAGCGGATCTCTCACTGGACGATAGATCTGACTCATCATGCAGATCAAAGGTAACCTTAGGTTTCTTACATTCTTCCCCACTGACATTGGTGCCTACTGGTGTAGTTTCTACAGTGTCTCCCCTCGCCAAAGCCGGCTTTCTGGACTTTGGACCGATAGGCTTCATAGCCCCGACAGGGGTCGCCTCGAGTGCACCAGGCATCGAGGGAATACGCGTCAACACCACATCGCTGTATAAGCGGATGGGCGTGTCGACGGAATACGCAGGGGAGGGCGCCCGTGGCGTCGCTTCCCCCGGAGGAGCAGAAACGGTAGATAGAGAAGACTCACTGTTAGCGCGAGGTAGCATAGTTGCCTTCGCATTAGGGGTCGATTGGTCGTTCGGCGTATGACGCGCGCGAGACCGGGTTTGGTAATGGGTAGTTGACATAGTTGTAGTTGATAATAATGATATTGTTGCCTAGATTCAAAACGACGGGTTGGCCAAACCAGAGTTCCCGAATCAATAGGCAGGTAGAAAGTTAAGCTTGTTGAAGGTTAAAAAATATGTGACGGCGGTAAGAAGCGATAAGCTTTTAGAGACGTCACAAGGATAAGGAAATTCAGACGTTCCAGTAACCAGATACAAGATAGGATTTCAAGAGCGCCAACTGTTACAATACTAGGTATGAGTCTTATATACTGTAAAGTAGACAGAGGCTCGTGATTATGTTTAGCAGGCATATGATTCTCGTTTGTTTCAGATAACGTGCGTGGCAGGGGGCTTAGTAGTTCGCACTTAGTCAGTGATCGGTCTGGACCAGTCCATCCGTCACACACGCACGCCTCGGGCTGTCACTTTGAATTGAAATTCGATTTCAATGATATTGCACAGGCAACGCGAATTAATTTTCCTGCAGACGTAGATCATATACCCTTGTAATGTAAACACGCTCTCATACAGTCTAAAATTCTCCGATTATTGATGACAACCTTTAGGGTGCCAATTGTGATCATTCTAGTCGATACCTGGACTGGCTGATATCGCTGTTCGCGTTTGTAGATCTATTGTATCTCCCTCGCTTTGGATACGACTTTCTGGCTCTTATTTGCACACTGGACGCCTTGTGGTTGTTTCTGGGTGATGTCGGTGGGCATTGATTCTGGCGCATGTTGTAAGATGCTGCATTTACACTCACAACCTTCTGGTTTCCTACAAGCAGATGTATGGAGATATAAATTTGAATACTTTGGATGGGCGCTTGATCTCAACGTCAGAGAAACATTCAAAGATTGGAAGTGATAGCGTGAATTCACTAGGTGGTTGAAATAACAGAGACTTGCAACATCGTGTTTGTGCAGACTCAGGACAGTTTGATACGACGGAATTAAGAATACATGTTGGTCTCTGTAAACGTTCACGTGTCGAATGCGAAACAAACGAACGCTGGAGGATTTTGACGTCCATCGTTGGGTGGGAAATAGATGACGCTTTAGTGATGGCAGTGACTTTAGCCATGACTGTGAGGCGAGAAGCGAGGAGAAACAAATGAGATGAATGGAAGGATTCAGGGTGCAATGCACAGCAGCCATGCAGAGGGGGCGTGTTGGGGTATTTATATACAAGACGGCGCCCCAAACCAATAGCTGCACTCACGTTTAGGAATTTATCGCTCATCCAAGTCTCTCCTGAAGTTCATCGCCTCCAACCGGAACCTCTCGGTAACACCAAAATATGACCTGTGTTTCCAGCGGGATGGACTGACGTTTGGATTCATCAGGGGGCTTATCTTCAAATTACCACCATCAGTCGTATAATACACGAACACTGGGAGACTTCACCTTTGAACATATCCAAAGAATACCTTGCCTGCACTCGACTACTTCGCAGCTTTGCTCACGAAGACACAACTATGGCTTCTGCATCGAAGAAGGCGGCCACCACGAAATCGATTCTAAAACCGGTAACGACTTTGAAGGGTCACGGAGACCACATTCGTTCCATATCATACTTTCCGGAGGGTATGCGAATGATCAGCGGATCTGATGACAAGACCACTCGTCAATGGGACCTGAAGGCGGGTAAGGAGATTGAGGGAGCGCGGGATGTTTGCGAGCGGGAGGTATGGGCAGTAGCGGTATCACAGAATGGTCGATGGGTCGTCACTGGTGGAGGAAATCGGCCCTCTGGTCCTGGGGAGCTGAAAGTCTGTGAGGTTGAGACAGGGATTGTGAAAACACTCGAAGGCCACTCACCGACGATCTTCTACATTGATATCTCTGCAGATAGCACACTGCTGGCGAGTGGGTCATACGATGAAACAACGCGGATATGGAACTTGGAGACCGGCAAACTTGTGGCTGGTCCATTCAAGAGCATTAGTTATGTGAGCGCGGTTCGATTCTCCCCGGACTCAAAGAAGGTTGCAGTCGAGCTAGATTGGGGGACGTGCCTTGAAATCTGGGATGTCCAATCACAGAAATTGGATATCAGGATAGGGAGACCCACTAGAAGAGGAATCGCGTGCACCCCAATTTTCTGGACAAACAAAAATAAAACCATCATAGCTGCATTCCAATTCAATTCCACCACAGATTCGGATCAGGATGACTTTCCCAAGACAATCTACGAATTTGACGCGGTTACGCTGGACACTGTCGGAGCTCCCTTCGAAGGGCACACCAGGACTATTTTTTGTCTAGCACTTTCAGTTGATGGTGCTCTCCTTGCCTCTTGCGGCGATGATGAGACCATCAAGCTGTGGGCTTTTGAGTCACGACAGCTCCTCGCTTCCTTTGACGTTCAGAGTCCATATCGCCTTATTTTCTCACCCGATTCACGACAACTACATCAGTGAACTGGTGGATCTCTGAGAAGAATATATATAGTGATATATAGCATATAATCACAAAAATCTGCGTAAATTTGCTATTAATCATCACATTGTCATTTTTGACTTTATCGAGGAAAAGAGAGTTCCTAATTCTCATACACTAACTTGTGGTCGGGAAAGGACCCCCGCATCACTCAAAGTCGAATTTGAAGAAAAGGTGGAGCAAGAGTTAATGATCAAACCTGATGAATCACAATCGCCATATCGGAATTAAGTTTCACGATGTCGAATATAAGCGCGAAAGCCAGAATCCTCCGGGGAATAACAAGGTTGTTCAGAGTGAGCAAGAATTGACTACACGAACCCAATTTGCCAGTCATCAGTAATAAAGTTCACGATTTCCAAGCTAAGACTAAAAGTCCGTACCTGTCAGAGAACTAGGATGTGTTAAACTCAGCGGGTGACTATATATATATGGTCCCTGTTAAATCTAAACATATCTCCTTGAAAAGCAAAATTTCCGTCACTTCAAGGACAAATTTCCAGCTAAGACTGAAAGCCCGTACCCTTCAGAGAACTAGGACTTGTTAATCCCTGCGGGGGAATATGTATGTCCGCTCCCTGTTAAAGCTCGACCCATCTCCTTGAAAAGGAAAATTTCCGTCACTTTAGGGATAATTCTGCATGTGAGAATAAAGACCGGTATCTTGCAGGCAAAGAAAATATATTCACCCGAGTGCGCGACCATAAAAATGTGAGTTCCCTGTTAAAGCTCGACCCATCTCCTTGAAAAGAAAAATTTCCGTCACTTCAAGGACAATTTTCAAGCTAAGACTGAAAGCCCGTACCCTTCAGAGAACTAGGACTTGTTAATCCCAGCGAGGGAATATGTATGTCCGCTCCCTGTTAAAGCCCGACCCATCGCCTTGAAAAGGAAAATTTCCGTCACTTTAGGGATAACTCTGCATGTGAGAATAAAGGCCGGTATCTTGCAGGCAAAGAAAATATATTCACCCGAGTGCGCGACCATAAAAATGTGAGTTCCCTGTTAAAGCTCGACCCATCTCCTTGAAAAGCAGAATTTCTGTCCCCTTGGGAACAATTCTGCATGTGAGAATAAAGGCCGGTATCTTGCAGGCAAAGAAAATGTATTCACCCGAGCGCACGACCAGAAAGTTATCTTGTGCTTCTGTAAGGATTACCAATCGTTTGACGTCGGAAATAGCCGAAGTACCGCTCACCTCTACCATCATCAAGATCGTCAATATGGACCTCGTCTTCATCCTATCGTTACTTCCCATCAAGCATCGTATATTCGACCCTTCACTCTCCTCGTCTCCGTTATCCTGCTCGCAGCCGAACTGCCCTAAAATCTGTCAAATCGTAATGGACTCTCGTTATTCTATCGATACCACCTTCATTCATACTGCCGCTCACCTAATTTCGTACCCTCTCGCTCCATTCTCAGTTCGCCGCTCTGTCAAACCGCTATGCGAGTCTCGTTATTCTATACCTATTCAAACGCCACTCCCTTCTGCCTCCGTTTTCACATAATCGTCGGACTATCCCTACCCGAGGACCCTTAGCTCTTCGCAGTATAAAATAGCCATGTACAGTTCCTACACTCCAGGCAATCAGATCTAGTCTCGTTCTCGCACTCATCCTTATCACTAACTATCTTCTAAACGTCCCAGAACTATTACATTCATTATAGTCTAAAAACGCTCGCTGACAACTATCTAACTCTTTAGCGCTTGTACATCCACCAGCGGTCTCCACACCCCTTCGTACTCGCGAGTAAAACGCCGACTTACATATTGGAGCCCACCGCGAGGGGTGTGTTTCAGATCTCTTTACTTATCTTAAGCGCATCCCACCATCCTTACTATCCACGCTGGCTCACATCAGAGATAATCGCGCTCTCATCGGCCCTTCCGTCCCTCAACCAGACCCAGTCACACCATCGAATCCCATTTCCCGCCCTATTCGTCCCAGAATTGACTCAGACGACGACGACGACGAAGCTGACGACGAAGACGAGAATCCGTTCGCACCGGACAACCTTAGACCATATCCCACTGCTACCGCACCATTACCACAACCCTCGTTTAACTTTCAGCAACCACAACCCTTCATCTTAAAACCCGCCATCTTCACTAATATTCAAGCTCGACCTACAACCCAGCCAACGACAACAACGGCCATGTCTCACGTGCATCGAGGCACAGGTGCCATGCCTGGCCCTAATTCTAGTAAAGCGCCGCTGTTCAATGGCGAGACGTCGGAGCTGTTGGAGTTCTTCGAAGTGTTTGAAGACCTCGCCTCTACTTATGGTCTAACAAGCGCTGACAAGTGCAAAAGTCTAGTGCGCTATGTGGATCGTCAAACCAAGCGTTTTTGGATAACGCTTACGGGCTTCGAGAGTCGCGAATATGGGACCTTCAAGAAGAACATCTTAAGCCAATATCCAGGTGCTAGCAAAGGGCAGCGCTATATCGTTCGTGAGCTCGAACGCATTGTCGTTAATCAAGCAGATAGCGACATCAATACGGAGAAGGAGCTTATGCATTATTACAGTCAGTTTCGGGCTGTAGCCGTCTGGCTCGTCTCCAATGGCAAGATCTCTGGACGTGACCGCGACAAATACTTTTGGCAGGGGCTACCAGTCCGAGCTCGTCGTCAAATTCTTCAACGACTTGAGCTTAAGGACCCAGACTTCAATCGAAATGAGCCAGCCCATTTCGAGAAGGTAGTAGAAGCCGGACGTCATGTTTTCTCAGATGAAGCTTTCGACGCCGAGTTCAATGATCCCATCACCCTTCGCATCCAGTCCATTAGAGATCGTCGTGCCCCTCCAACTACTACCAGCCATCGCCGAGTGCGAGAGAGTCCAGCATATGACTCAGATGATTCAGATGAGCCTCGTGACGCTCCTCGTGAAGTACGAACGAAGACTGTGCGTTTCACACAGCCTCAAGCACCTGTTCAAGCACCGCAGAAGTCCACTATGGATGAAGTTGATGCACTTGCTCGACGGATGCACAATCTCGATATCGGGGACATCAACTACTCCTCATGCTATACGCAACTCGTCTGCCTATTTCCCGCTGCTGCTAATGCCTGGGCTGCTCCTCGAACTCGACAACTCTGTAATAATGTATCCGTGACCACTCCAGTGCCTGCCAGTACCCCGCGTGCCCCCATACAGTGCGCATTCTGTGGACAAACTCATTATCTTCGTGTTTGCCCCACAGCAGCAGAATATCTTCGCACCGGGCGTATCATACGCGAAGATCTCTTCCTTCTCAATGCGGACAGATCACGCATTCAACGGCAAGGTCTCGAGAACTTGCAGCAAGCTGTGGATAGACATGCCAAGACTATCACTTCATATGCTCCGTCTTCGAACCCTCCTCCTTCGACGATACCTTCTAGTGCCTTTATATCTGAAAGCTACTTCCTTCAATGTATCCAAGTTGCAGAGAATCATGCCATGGTCACGACAATCGAAGATGACGACTCAGGTGCAGATGCTCTTGCCATCACTCGTTCGAAGGCGAAAAACGCGGTGCTTGATAATATAGATGCAGGACCATCCCAGAAGAAGCTAAAGGAGGCCAATAGTACTACGTCTGACACCTGGGCACAAAGCCAAACTCGTTCCATCGAAGATCTCATTCCTGACACTCCTGCAGTTCCCCCAAAGAAAACTCCCGCGTACGTTTACGAGTCCAAAGCAGCCACTCCAGATGCAGCCTCTCGCATCTATCAAAACATGCTCAGCACTATTGTTCCAAATATCACAGTCGCGGACCTTCTTGCAGTAAGCCCAGACCTTCGACGAGAAGCTGTAGAGCACTGCCGCACGCACCGGGTATCCACTCATTCATCCGCTACTACTCTTGCTACCACTGTATCCGTTCCACCACCACAAATTGAGCATGCCACGCCCCTTCGTGAGCTCAAAGTGATGCTCAATGGTGTCCACACGGAAATGGCATTGCTGGACGAAGGTTCGGAGCTCGTTGTTATTCGAGAAGACGTTTGGAAGAAGACTCAAGCCCCGATCAACAAAAACATTCGCATGCGCATGCAGACTGCGAACGGAAGCTCCCAGGACATGGCTGGATGCCTGGAGATGCTCGAGATTGATGTTGACGGTATCAAAACATGGGCCCATGCCTATGTTATCGCTGATGCTCCATATCGTCTGCTTTTAGGACGTCCGTGGCAGCGGCTCGTTCGGCTGTCAAAGTCAGAAACCGCAGACATGGTCTATGTAACCATACATGACCCTACAGATATTATGCAAGTTCGAACCTGTGCTACCCTTCCCCGTCCACCACCTTCCTTAGCTTCAGCCATGCTCTCGGCAGCAGCCTTCAGCAACTTGTCATCAGCCGAAAATTCACCTCCTGCAGTCATGCACATAACAGCCAGCCCTCTTGCTGAATGTTTGTTGCAGGAATCGTTCGACTTTGACCCTGTACGACGAGTCCTTGCCTATAAAAGGGTTGCCAATCGAGTCAAGCCCGTTGCAACCACCATGCCAGCCCGTGCTCGCATTGTTCGACAGTTTCCTGAAGAACCCCTCCTATCCCTCCCTACAGTCTCTCCCAATCCTCCCGACTTTGTACCGAGCACTCGATTCACTGCAGACCGTATGAACGATCTTGGAATTTTCCAGAACTCATTTTTATGGCCTGAAGAGCAGAAATTAGTAGCACACATTCTGTCTCTAAATGAGTTAGCCTTAGCATGGGACGAGACCGAGAAAGGGAGATTTCGAGACGATTATTTCCCGCCCGTCGTAATTCCCACTATAGAACACACTCCCTGGGTACATCGTCAGCCACCCATCCCTCCAGGAATTCGTGACGAAGTCATAGCCCTCATCAAGTCCAAAATTGCCTCTGGGATCTATGAACCATCCAATAGCTCTTACCAGTCAAGCTGGTTCTGCGTCGCGAAGAAAAACGGCTCGATTCGCATAGTTCACAATCTTCAGCCACTCAATTCGGTCACAGTCAAAGATGCAGCCACTCTCCCTTATGTCGAACTATTTGCCGAACAATCAGCAGGACGCTCAATCTATACTATGATGGACCTATTCGTCGGTTTTGATCACCGAGCCTTAGCTGAAGAATCCCGCGACCTCACCACCTTCCAAACCCCACTCGGAACATTTCGGCTCACAGCGCTACCTATGGGTTGGACAGATTCTCCCGCAGTCTTCCAAAATGATGTCGCATTTATCCTTCAGCACGAAACTGACATTGCTCCCAATTTTCAAGATGACGTCAATGTTCTTGGACCTCGGACGCGATATGAACTCTCAGATGGTACATTTGAGACCATTTCCCAAAACACTGGCATACGACGATTTGTTTGGGAGCACTGCTTAGACGTCAATAGAGTTTTACATCGTCTCAAGCATGCAGGAGCCACAGTGTCGGCGAAGAAGCTCTTTATTTGCGTCCCCAAGGTTCTTGTCGTCGGACAGTGTTGCACTTACGAAGGACGTATCCCAGATGACTCGAAAATTGTCAAAATCAAGAACTGGCCCCCATGTATGACACGTTCTGAAGTTCGCGGATTCCTTGGCACTGCAGGCACCGTGCGCAACTGGATTAAGAATTATGCCTTCATCGCACGACCGCTTACCAATCTCACTCGCAACATTGTACCCTTCATTTGGGATGATAATGCGCAAACGGCCATGGACACCCTCAAGCATGCTGTCATTAACTCTCCTGCTATTCGACCAATCGATTATCATAGCACCAATCCTGTTATTCTTGCCGTCGACTCGTCCCATATTGCCTGTGGATGGATCTTGCTTCAGATTGACAATGAAAATCGTCGTCGACCCTCTCGTTTCGGCTCAATCACTTGGAACGATCGAGAATCGCGCTATTCTCAGGCAAAAATTGAACTTTATGGCTTGCTTCGTGCACTCAAGGCTACTAAAGTCTGGACCATAGGAATCAAGAACTTCATTGTTGAAGTCGACGCCAAATATATTAAAGGCATGCTCAACAATCCTGATATTCAACCCAACGCAGCCGTCAACCGTTGGATCGCGGGAATCTTACTATTCGACTTCTCACTCAAACACGTTCCTGGACCCAAGCACACTGGCCCAGATGGCCTATCACGTCGTCGTCGTGCACCGGAAGATGAAGATTTCAACAAAGAAGACTCAGAAGAGGTGGAAGAGGAGATAGATGAAGTACTCAGCTATGGGATATGGACAGTGTTGGATTCACGCAACGGAGGACTTGGAATGATGACAGCAGGCCAGGTTTTCATTTCTGCCAAAGCTGACCTCAGTACGGAGCTAGAATTCCCGCGCAACGAAGACTCCAAAAAGCAGGACGATGACCTTCGCACCATCCAGCTTTATCTTGAGACACTCGTGCTGCCTTCGGGCACACAGCTCTCAAATTGCTCTCGTTTTCTCAAACGAGCAGCAAAATTTTTCGTTCATAACAAACGACTTTGGCGTCGTGACCCGGCAGGTCGTCATCAACTCGTCATTTTCCCAAATGATCGTGCACGAATTCTCCAGCAGACTCACGACAATCTCGGACATAAAGGTTTCTATTCAACTCGACGAACCATTGCGGATCGTTTCTGGTGGCCAACTCTTGATCACGACCTCTCATGGTACCTTAAAACATGCCATCAGTGTCAGCTTCGATCTGTTGAGAAAGTCATTCTCCCACCAACAGTTGCCATTCCCGCGCCCTTATTTCGCAAAGCCTACGCTGATTCAATGCACATGCCAACATCTCATGGGTATTCATACATTGTTCAAGCTCGTTGTTCACTCACAGCATGGCCTGAATGGCGCATGTTACGAAGAGAAACTGGTCGCACACTCGGACTTTTCATTTTTGAAGACCTGTTGTGCCGTTGGGGAGGACTCGAGGAGATCGTCACTGACAATGGAACCCCGTTCGTGGCTGCGCTCGACTGGCTTGCGTCGAAATATCATATCCACCACATCCGTATTTCAGCCTACAATTCAAAGGCCAATGGAATTGTCGAACGTTCGCATCGAACGATTCGTGACTCACTTGTCAAAGCCTGTCAAGGTGACATCACTCAATGGCCAGTGTTTGCGCCACATATCTTTTGGGCAGACCGTGTCACCACTCGAAAATCCACGGGACACACGCCGTTTTATATGGCACACGGCGTCGAACCACTGCTGCCCTTTGACATCACAGAGGCCACCTTTCTCTTGCCCGATATCTCTAAAAACCTCTCAACTCACGAGCTCCTTGCAGTCCGCGCACAACAGCTCTCCAAACGAGACGAAGACCTTGCACGCATTCACGAACGCGTCCTTGCAAGTCGTTATGCCTCGGTGAAAGATTTCGAGCGTCGTTTTTCAAACACCATCAAAGACCGAAGTTTCAGGCCGGGCGAGCTCGTTTTAGTTCTAAATAAAAAGATTGAGCCCTCATCAAACGCGAAGTGCAAACCGCGTTATTTCGGTCCCATGGTCGTCGTCTCGCGCAGCAGAAACGGCGCTTACCATCTCGCCGAAGTCGATGGATCCATTTCAAGGCTCAAATTTGCAGCGTTCCGTTTAATTCCATACCATTCGCGCTCGCTGACGATGCTCGAAGTCACGCACCTAATTGATGCAGACACACAAACGCAGGAAGGATAGGATCATCAAAGGATTAAATTGTTTGAGGGATCGACCGAGGACGGTCGATATCTGTAGTTGGAGGGAGGTGTAAGGATTACCAATCGTTTGACGTCGGAAATAGCCGAAGTACCGCTCACCTCTACCATCATCAAGATCGTCAATATGGACCTCGTCTTCATCCTATCGTTACTTCCCATCAAGCATCGTATATTCGACCCTTCACTCTCCTCGTCTCCGTTATCCTGCTCGCAGCCGAACTGCCCTAAAATCTGTCAAATCGTAATGGACTCTCGTTATTCTATCGATACCACCTTCATTCATACTGCCGCTCACCTAATTTCGTACCCTCTCGCTCCATTCTCAGTTCGCCGCTCTGTCAAACCGCTATGCGAGTCTCGTTATTCTATACCTATTCAAACGCCACTCCCTTCTGCCTCCGTTTTCACATAATCGTCGGACTATCCCTACCCGAGGACCCTTAGCTCTTCGCAGTATAAAATAGCCATGTACAGTTCCTACACTCCAGGCAATCAGATCTAGTCTCGTTCTCGCACTCATCCTTATCACTAACTATCTTCTAAACGTCCCAGAACTATTACATTCATTATAGTCTAAAAACGCTCGCTGACAACTATCTAACTCTTTAGCGCTTGTACATCCACCAGCGGTCTCCACACCCCTTCGTACTCGCGAGTAAAACGCCGACTTACACTTCAACTTTAAAGGCCATCATTTTTATATGTGTAATGTTTGTCAGCTATATATCAGTTTGGAATGTGTGTGAAGAAGCTATATCTTTGCGTAAGCAGCTGAGTTTCGTTCAACAGGCGGGCGACAATCAATTTGTATCATGCCTCGAGTCTCAAGGTGACATTCTCTGAATAGTTAATGGCTGGCGGTGGTATACCGCTTATGGCTGCGCCCTAAGAATTTAGAGCTGTGAACGTACCCTGTGTCGTCGTAGCAATGTACCTTGACCTCAAATTCGGCAGCGGAGGGTTATGTATCAACCTCGATACCCGGTTTACCATTCGACTGCCCTGGTATGTACTATACCATGTATCATGGTCCAGTCGCAGCTGTGCACAGAAATCAGAGGTGTTCGTGGTTGCGCTGCACTCCCTGAATTTAGCCCATTAACGCGAATAATCGAGAATGCGAACATGTTCATGGTTGCACTGCACTCCCTTGATTTGACCTAACCAACATAAGCATGTATATTTAAATATTCACCAACTGAAGCGTAGTTGCCAACTCCCGGATTCATCCTATCTAAGATCGCAAGCTTATGGATACCCGAACCTGACTCCGAGAACTTTTTGAAGGTCGGCGTAGTAGCTCAATATTATTCATATTATCTCCACCAAGCGATTAACATCATGCCGGACATTAGTGTAGAAATAATAGTAATCTATACGAGAGATCTCTAGGCCGAGTCAAAGGCCGCATCGTCGCGTTGTGCCCTTTGCTTTGCGAGAGCATTGACGGACATACTAGCCTTCGCCGCGTCGCTGATGTCGTTATGGTGGCTCCGTCCAAAAACCTTTCTAAACAGTAGAGTTCAGGTGATGCTTTTCGGGAGAAATATATAACGCACCTACTCCACCACTCGAGGAGCCTGTCGACCCTGCGCTGCGCATCCCGACCAGGGGGCCTTTCAAAGAAGTCAACAATGGTGCGCCAGAATTGAACATAGTCAAAATCGCCATCGACGGAGCGCCATGATGTAACTGACGAAAGTGAGAATCGAACCTGACAAAATGATCATCATACATCATCACTGGACTCCCCGAACGCCACGACTTACTAGGCACGCGATGTACGCGATCGAGCGAGGAGTGACCTTTTTCATGTTGATGATCTGCGCTACATGCTTTTTGACCTTAAGTCCATTGAAGGACTTCTTGGCGCGTCTGTTGTTCTGGATGATATCTGCGCCATCACCATCACCTTCAACGTCCTTTGCCGAAGAAGGTGACGTGAAAACGGTGTGTAGGTATCACAACCTGGCTAGGCACTAGCTATAATAATGCAAAACCAGTATAAGTGAGTCTCAGCTCTACCTAGCTGCTATACTCGCAGAAGCAAGAGCGTTCGACCCTAAAGGGGACGCAAGGAAAGCGAAGATCCACAAGTGAGTGCTGATCAACCCTGATCAAATGCGATGAAACGTGAAGAAACGCGAAATGCGCTGAAGGCGCGTGCGGGAAAGCGAAACGCGATGGTCGCGCGAAGCGTGGGAAAGTAGCGCGCAAAGTGCGCAAGTGTAGAGAAGATGTATAAATGGTGCTGGGATGTGAATTGAGACAAGGAGGACGGATGCTGGACGGATAATAGACGGATATTGTGATTGCCACTAGCTATAGACGGATGCTAGGGACTACAACGACGGATACATGCACTGCATGGAACTAACTGGTGATAGATGGTGACTGCCAGAAGCTAAGTTGTAAAAACAGACATGGCAACTCTAAGTCGCACATAAGCGCCTTCCCAGGGCTCGGAAGCGAATCGGGAGTGCTCTGAGTAAGTAAATGATGTAATGTAAGGGTCCATAACGAAATAATAATCGTACGATGCCAGACATAGTCAGATATAGTAATAAACAGAATGCGACGCACCAAGGAACTGGCTGGACAATGGATGGATGCTCCTGCGATGATGCGCACTAAATCGCGATGAAACGCGAAGATGCGCGGTGAAACGCGAAGATGCGCGGTGAAACGCGAAGATGCACGGTGAAACGCGAAGATGCGCGATGGAACGCGAAGATGCGCGATGGAACGCGAAGATGCGCAATAGAACATGATGATGCGCAATGAAACGCGAAGATGCGCGATGGAACGCGAAGATGCGCGATGGAACGCGAAGATGCGCGATGGAACGCGAAGATGCGCGATGGAACGCGAAGATGCGCGATGGAACGCGAAGATGCGCGATGGAACGCGAAGATGCGCGATGGAACGCGAAGATGCGCGATGGAACGCGAAGATGCGCGATGGAACGCGAAGATGCGCGATGGAACATGATGATGCGCAATGAAACGCGAAGATGCGCGAGAACGCGCGCTAAGCGCGAGCGCGGGAATGCATTGCGCGAGTGCGGGAAGGTGTCTTGAGTCTGGCGCGTTATTGCAGGGAAGCTGTGCATAATATGTGGAATCACTCTACACATGATGGTGATGTTGTGCTGTGAAGCCCAGTCGTCATGAGCCATAAAATAGGCCAATACCAGCCTGTAGAGAATTGAGTCTCTACAACGGCTTTATATCCCTGCCTAAAAGTGAGATTACAATCAGATTACACTAATGGAACAGACCTGAACAAGTATTTTGCCCTTGAACAAACCTTCCTCCAGATCTTCCGGATTGGCAGCATACCTATCATACAGGTAAGCCGGAAAGGAGAGATCTGTCACGATACAGCCCTCTGAGCGATCTCGAATGCCTGCTCGCACCCTGGTCAACAGTGAGCGTTGTTTTCTCGGGATTCTAAGAGCACTACTTGCGCTGGGTTGTTCCAATCCAGTTCGGCAGGACAGAGCAGCCTGCCGCATGCGTCGTTAAGGAATCCACGGGTATGTTTGTCGTCAGAATCGACCGGAGAATCTGGCTTGAATTCCCGATTAACCCATTCAGCAACAAGGGCCTTGAGCTTCGAGGTATCGTCACCTCGAGCACTGTCAGCCCCCTGCCGAAGCTATAACAAAAGGCTCCGTAACGCAAAATAAATTGCTAAAGTATGCAGAGCCTACCATTTTCAACATGTGCTGGAATTCGTCGTACTCCATTTCCGACCCCTTCTTGTAAAACCATGGTAAGGTAGTTGAGAGGGTGACATACCCTATCTGTAGCCGATCTTGGCTACATAATCAAGCCCGTGGTTAGCGCTCAGACCGGCTTGAAAGTCTAAAAACTTACTCGAGAGTATGGTTTTCGTTATCATCTTCATATCTTCGATCGTTTTCGGCAATGAGGTCCTCGACGTTATCGAAAAGAGCGACAACGCGCCTGATCGCCCTTCCTTGAGATGCGTAATAGTTTGCTTGCCTAAAATATAATCAGCAAAACGAATGATAGATTAGTACGTGCAATGACAGCGGTTATACCTTTCTTTGACCGCACGCCCCGACTCGAGAGCCTCTAGCTGCTCCTCCAACTGGGCAATTCTTTGTTTCTGGCGAGCCTGCACATATGCTGCCTCTTCCGCGGACTGTCGGTTGTGCGTGCTAGCCGTAGGTGATCCACAATGCTCGCTCTCCTCGACGTTGTTTTGGTCCTGTCGATTCTCAGAGTCCAGTATGATGCCCTCGTGCGACATAGAGATATCTGGAAAGGAGAAAATGAGCTGGTATAGAGAAGGACGTTACTCAACAGTCAAGGGAAGAATAGAAAGCACGACTTGGGGATGAGAGATGGAACTAATCATCATCTCATATCCTATATACCCGTTGGGACACGACGGCTGTCCAAAAGGCATGTATTCCTGTTGAGGAAAAATATAGTAATGAAGTCGCTTGAGTAAATGCCTGTTTAGGAAATGACTAACGTTAGGTATAAAAACAAAGTCAAAAACAGAATGCTTGCAGCTTTCCTAGTAAATTAAACCGGCATAGCCCTGTGAGATTGGATGACGACTCGAAGGGAGTTCACGCACTCATATTTGTTGGTTGAGTCAATAACGTAAGAGTCAAGGACGCGGCACGAATGCTTCGCCGTGGTTGGGTCATTCTCACGCTATGCACGATATGGAGTGATAATCATTCCATGCTTGGCCTTGCCGGTCTCAAGCTGGCAAGGCCGATAATTCATGGTCCGAAGTCGACGATATAGATCTTAGCGTCTCGGGCGTAGTCGGAAGGAGGGCAATACCAGACCAGCCGCGCAGCTCAACAAGGTATTTGATTGTGTGCATCGCAATCTACATCAGGAATTCGTCAGTTTCACAATAGAGCGTTCTCCGACTTTAAGTACGCACTCATGGTCAGATGCCTCGAGTAAGAACGTCTCAACTGATAGCTTGAGTTTATCTCTACGTAGCTGTCTTGGAAGAGCTGCGCCTGGTGCGGATTTTCGTCTGGAAACCGTTGGTGAAATGTTTTGAGTCCGCGCTTTCGTTAGGATATACGTGGACGTATCCTTGATACATGCTTCGTCTTGGTTGGTGTTAATCCCCATTCTGACGATGTATGAAAACAAATGTACTTTACGAACGAGATCTGGACTTACATGGCGAAGGTACTCTCCAGTGGAGGCGTAGTCGGGTTCTCGTACAATGCCTTGGCAAACACTTTATCTTCACAACTTCTATGCTTCACAGTCTGCATGTAACACTCAGCATAGACACACCGTCACTCAACGTTTGACGCACAGTAAAGATAGTCGCCCTGAACAGATCGTCAAGCCTGACTCGTATCCTCGAATCATCATGCGTTCTCATATATTCTGCAGACTAAATCTTGAGCCCTTCCATGCCACTGAAAATTTGTCAAATTTGACCTAGATCAATATTTAACAGATACGTACGCAGAGTCCCCAGCAACAGCCGACTCTATTTGCACCCAACGTCTTCTCAGCATTGACAAGGGAGAATGTTCACTCGGACCGGCACCTAGCTTCCTGAGCAATCTGCAGGGGCTCACAGGAGCGACGGTCTGAGGCGACTTCGGAAAGGAGAGGTTATGCCTGATAACTTTAGGTATGAATCTAGCGCGAATATCGGATAAAGAAGATACTGCGCTGTTTGAAATGCGCCAAGATCAACGGTCAGAATTCCCTTTGGAATACAATAATGTGACGGACCAGGTGGTGTATCCCTCGCTCGGATATAATCTCCTTGGTTCCTCGCTCTTATTCCTGCGCTGAGGTCTCCGCGAACATGCTCTAGCCAGATGGTAAAGGAAGAGTCACTGTTAGTACACTAATCACCATGTGGCTAGACCGGTGACAATTTGAACTTTGCGCCACGCAGCTGGTCGAGAGTTGAGACGTCCGGCTCGAGCTAGTGGCGAGTCCATCATGATGATGGTGGGTGAATCCGACTCGGATGCAATCGTTTGCCAACGAGTAAAAATACCTCAGCTGGTGTGCCAAGTACTACTCTGAGTCGGACAAATCATTAACTTTCCGGAAGTGATTACCAAAATATTTGAATGATGCGGATAACTCTGAGACGATGGAATTTGAGCTCTAATAGTTCATTATCTATCTTGTGAAGACTCGAAACTCGGGAGTGACGCAAGGTACTGAGCTGGAGGGAGCTTTAGAAAGAGACATCATCATAATCAAACTGGTCACTATCCCCATACCCGTCACCATCATTGTCCTCCATAGCTCCCTCATCTAGTTCTCCGTCGCTAATTACCTCTTCACATTCTTCATAACCGTCGTCGTCGTCGTCGTCGCCATCGTCATCATCGTATTTGTGGCCTTCGCCATCATCGTCTTCGTTACCTTCGATTACATTGTCCATAGAATCGGCCAGCGCCACCGATACAGAGCCCAGGCAATCCCTGGTGATCTTCCGTAGCATTGGAGAATGTCCGACACCAAAGTCAGTATACCGCATGAACATATCACGATCGACGAATCTGGCTCAAAATTTGAGTGTTAATACTTAACTGAAAGGTTTGCACCTACATGCCAACATAATACTCCTCCCAGTCATCCAGTTGTCCTCCAGGACGCGCCAGTGACTTTCCATAGCGCAGTGAGCTCACACCGCGCCCTGCGGCGAACGCGGGGATGAGATGTGCCCCTCGGATTACCTGCCTAGGATCAAGGAACCCAAAAGCATCTCGGTCGGATTCCTCCACAAACCCGATTTTTGGAAGACGAGCATATTTAACGCCAGACCTATAGCCCTGTATGGCTGCTAGCCATCTCACCCAGAGCACCTCGAGATGGCGCTTCACTGGTCGAGCCTCATCGCTGAGCCAAACTTCCATGTGGTAGATGCCCAATACCCGGGCATACCAGTAGGGGTGGCTAGGGGTTGTCTCGCCCGAAAGCACCATAACATCTCCGTGCGTTCTTGGGTTGATTGTATCATATTCGCGCCTCAAGTCGTAGGTCGTATAGTGCACCTGCATAGTCTGAACGGAATAGATTGTGTTATTGGGAATAATGACAGAATTTCGTTCCTCATCTGTGAATGTATGGTCGCAACAGCTAACATCTAGCTCCTGCAACCTATAGATGATGTGATCCCGTAGTTTGGGTACAAAATTCTAAGTGTTGCCGTGAGTGAATTATGCCGAGCCGCCAGAACAAGATATTACTTCTACCTTAAGGGCAGGATCGCCATCATTTTCTCTAAGAAATGCAAAAATATCGATTGCGTTGTTCTGAGTAGTCGCGATATGATGATGCTTTTCGTAGGACGCAGATGGGGGGGGATTGGCTGACGGTTGGCTGCTAGAAGATTGTGTATCTCCAACTTCTGCCACACGTCGTAGCACGCGACGCCGACGCTCGTGTTTGGCCAATTGCGCCGGGGTATCTAACTTACTGGTCAGCGGATAAAGGGCCTTAAGTGCTCGGTGAGCAAGTTCTCCCTGACACGACTTAACCTTAGGTACATAGCATGAACGTAGACAGTACTTACAATTTGGGTAGTGAAGGAATCCGTGGTCCCGAAGAGCCGGATGGTTCTCACATAATCCCCCATGGCGTGAAACTTGTAGGTGGCCAAGTTGAACCTCTTCGTTCTAGGTCCGTTGGACTCCGGAATGGTGCCGTTCATGTCAGAGCGTTGAGCGGCCCTTCGTTGGCGAGCGGCTTTTTCTTTGGGTAATTCCAAAGTATTGAAAGCCGCACAAGTGTCGTCTCTAAATTTCCGCAACGTCCGAGACAGTTTCTCGAACGATTCCTGGAGAAAATTTAATGTAGAGTCCGAGTGCATTCTAAGCTTGGCCAGTGCATGCCACTCTGCAAATCGATAGAGCAGAGATTGCACAAGCGCATTGTGTTCAGCAGGGAACAGTTCGTCAAAGACCGGGATGGCACACTGACAGTAAAGATCTATCAGTGGGTCAAAATACAGACAACCAATGACCAAGAAAAACCTGTAAGATATCTTCAAAATCACGCGCAGCTAATCTCTTCATCTCAGATGTGTTATTTGAGAATTTGCGAATAACGCCGTTGCCGAAGGTCGGTACTTGTCGAAACCTACAGTAAGGTTGAGAATTGGCGAACGTTAGCAGGTAATAGCACTCCTTATGAGATCCCCGTACCTGCTGTCGAGGGCCGCAACAAGCTCACTGCCGCGAGGAAGGGCGTGGAGGAGTCTAAGGAGGTGTGTAAACAGCGCTTTCCAAGTGCCTAGTTCACACTCATGCATGAAGTCGACTACGAGCATGCGGAATGAGTCGAAGCCTAGCGGTCCAAGCTTCTGGGAAAATTGATTCTGCGAGTAGAGTGCGTGAGCTAATAATAATGAAGCAAAGTATCTTGCTTACCAGGGTGGGTACCCAAGAGCCTTCTCCAAGGGTATGCTCTACCTTGACACCGTCGACTGTATTCCCATTCGCGTAGATAAAATCACGAGCCTTGACTATTCTCGCCACCACATACTCACGAAGGTTATCGACACGACTTCTCATGTCCCTCGAAAGCCCAAGAAAATTGAACAGGCTTTTCGGTGTCAGACAGCGAGGGCACGGACACAAGCCCATGTCCTTGATGGTCGCGATTAGAGCCCTGTAGATTTATGAGTGAATCAATCTTTTTGATAAGGTGAATAGAGTAACACACTTTTCAGGATAATCTGCGGAATACGTGAAAATTCGGGGAAAGACCCTCCGCATCACTCCGTCGGCACATTTCAAAACAATGCCGTGGCGGTATGCGGACAGAAAGTCTTCATCCAACAAGATGGCCCAGCAGCAATGAAATAACTCTCTGCGACAGTGGGCATGAAGGGACGTTATGCCCGTTTTCGATATGCGAGACAGGTTACTCAAAACGTCTTTGACACTGTCAGGAAGCTGATATTATCAATAGGTGTAGACAAGTATACGGCATTATGGAGAGCTTACCGAAGGTAAAAACCCTACCAGGTGACATGCCCCTGACTTGGGCGATGATCGTGCGTATTTCGTCAAATTTCCAAAATACATATACAGCGGCCAGGCCTTAGCAGTGCCGAAATTTGCTAGATGAGTAGCGTCGGAGAAAAACATCAGACCAGCGATGACACGTTCCAGCGAACATCCAGGTTCCTTTGGCAGCCTCTGAATGTCATCCTGAGCTTCTAGCCAGGCATCCGAGGTGTAGAGCTCGTCGTAAACTCGCTCTTCATGGCCGTCAAGAGGGTCCTTCCATAATCGCTTGAAAGGTAAAAGGTGGTACGCCCCAGCTTGCACGTCCGCAAATGCCGCACGTATGACTTCAATGAGAGGTCGATAATGGAAGCCATCGATGGTATAAGGCTGAGGGCCATCCTCCCTTGCCTTTGTGGGAATATTGATGGTGACACCAGTCTGAACCCAGTCGTCTGGGAAAGTAACCCTTTTGCCGCTCTCATCCATATCCAGTTTTCGTAAGTTCTGCCTCACCGAGAAATTCTCAAAATCCTTGCGGTCGAAATCATCCGCCAGAATGACATCTTTGACCAGGTGCGAGACTTTGGTTTCCGATAATAGATTACCGCTAGAGTGCATCCAAGACATAAGCCGATAGATAGACATGTTGGGAAAGGGGTAAGGCGGCGCGAAGACTGTTGGTGGAGAATCGACCCCTAGGGTACTACTGCTAGTAGCTATCGGAGACGTTCTTGCAAGTAGCGATGATTGAATTAACTGGTCTGGTTCAAAGGAAGGACGGCGTGGGTAGAGACGACAAAGACCAAACGAGTTGAAGGTGGTTTTGAGGGTGTCTCTTAGGGTTAGAAGAACGCGTTGTATTCTAGATCGGGCGGGTAGTGAGGCCGTTTGTAATGACGGAATACCTGCACTATCTGAATGATTAAGATCATCCGGTGAGGGCTCGACATTATCAAGAAATCTCGGAATTCGTCCCATTAAGAGTGCGCCGCGCTCCTCTGGAATGTTAAGAATAATCTGTGAACATCACAGAGTGGACGTCTAAGGGGACACGAACCTGAATCATAATAGTCAGTGCCAGAACTACTCCCCATCTCAACATCGAATTGGTCTATTTGTGGTTTCTCCGAGTCTGGGCCAAGGGTGTGATGTGAGTCTACAAGACTGGACGCGCTACCTAAACCGCGGGCCATAGAAATTGACCTAGGGAGTCTGCAAGGGGCAATTGGTTTCAGAGTTGGACGGTCCCTTATTGCATGGTCGACGACCGGGATTCCGAGCCCCTGCAAAAGTTGAGAACTTTAGTACTGGAGGTTTAGCAAGGAGTCACTCACCAAAACTGACTGGGAGGTGCTTGCTTTGGAAAGCTTTATGAACGCCTCCTTCGCACGATCTTGACGCTTCCGACTCGCCAGGTGACTGGCTCTCTTAAAAAAACAACAGGATGCGCGATGCTTACTGAGCCCTCGATTATTCGTGGTCCTCTCCCAGGAGCAGCCCGGAGCATTACAAGACACCATCAGAACTTGAAGGAAGAAGAATACACTAATCCAAAACGTTTGATGAAAGTGCATGGCACTCTGTAGAGGACACCTTCCAAGTTGCAACCAATACTAGTAGCATGGATGTATTTTTGATGAATTAATCTACGCTTAGGTGGGAGGTCTCATGTTTAGGGCAAGCGGACTCGGAGTCCCCGGCTCCATACTCGAGAGTAGATCGGAAATATCGGTCACAACTTGTTCAAAGGTGACTGACAGGCAAGACTAGTTATTGCAAAATCAGGCTTCCTGCGTTACATGGTTCAATGATAGTACTAGCGTTGTAGGGTGAGTTCGAAATTGTAATGGTACAACAGGCAGTGCACAAGAAATAATTGATATATTCTTCATGCACGGTAATCTACACTCTGGACAACCTCTACAAGCATGTAAGTGACCAGAAATGATATCTAAAGTAGCACACACCAGTTTTCCGCAGGGCGCATCTCTTTTGCACCATTTAAGATGAAGAGTACAGCGTCAGTCCGACGGACAGAAGTCCTGCTGTTGTCGCGGACTTCGGCGGAACAATTCGCGACGGGATGACGAGTCAATGCCACACGTTGGCCTAAGATTTCTAGTAGAAACCGCACTTCTTGCTCTGCCTTCATGTAGTCTTTTTTTGAATCTTCACGCATGGAGCGGGCAAGAGCTTCCCGCCTTGCATGTTCTGAGACTTCCCAACATGCGGCGTAGTAGAGCATGCGGTGGCGTTCACGAACAGCTTCCATGTAGTGGATAGCGCATTGGAAAGAAGCTGGGCTCAGCCCTTGCAAAGTATTCGTATACGCATCCTTAACCTGAATGTGACGCACATCGTCAGAACTGATAGACGTGTTCGAAACAATTCCTACCTTCTCGCTGATGGCTTCCGATGTATCATTAACATCGACAGATCTGCCTGACAATCGTTCAAAAAGACATTGGTCTTCAAAGGATGTGGTCCTGCGATGGGGAAGATCGCCACGTTCACTCTCAGGATAATGTAGAGTCTGCGGCCCAACTCCATCATTAACGACAAATGATGAACTCTTGGAATTAGGCATTAGAGGAAATATATCATCATCTGCATCTGATGTGGTGCCGGCTGCCATCGTTTTCATGAGCCTATCCGCCAGTGAAAAATGAGTTATTCATACCTGTTGTAGAAACTAAGGGAGAGCCTGAAGGAGAACTTGAATGATAGCTGGGAGTGCTGGGAGTGCTGGGAGTGCTGGGAGTGCTGGCAGCGGAAAGATAGCAACGACGCTGAAGAGGTGTAGAGGGGTATATACAGGAGCTTTCAGCTTGAAGTTCACTGCTGGAAGATGGTGCCACTGGCTTGAAGTTCATGATTTTTCAACTTGTGGGGTCTTTAGCTTGGAGTGCTACTACTGGCGTGTGTAAGGGTTTGGTAAATAGGCCTATCGGAGTTTAAACGTCCCGGAGCTCGTGGCGATAGCTTTAACCTCTCTTGTCGCTTTGATGGCACAAACCAAATATGGGAACTCAATACATATCCAAAACGGGAATTAATTTAGCACATACCAAGATGGGGAACTGCGTCTAAGAACCTTACTCAGGCTTCAGGTCCAGGAATAGGGTAGCCAAAATTATTTTGAGCGATACGCCTACTTGAGTATGTGTATATGATTTCGGAGTCTCTGCCCTAACATAGCACGTCACCAATCACATAACTGATATAAAGGCTCACCCCTAAGGTCTGAACGCCTGACTCATCAACTCCCCAACTGACGCTATGCTTGACTATGCCCATGTTGATGTACTAAGCGCTCCTTTGAATACGTCTGTTACAACAGCCTCACTAGTGTCTTTGTCGCAGAGGAAGAAGATGTCCGAGTCAGAAAGTCAGGAAGCCGCTGCAATAAGGATGACAGTAGGTGTCTGCAGCCGCGTGTTTTAACTGTACTAACGAAAGTCAGAAGGGGGGCGCTGTGGCTCGTCCCAACTTTGGTTGTAAAGTTGCAGTATCTTGCACCGCTAGCAGTAGTACCTGTCAGACTCGCAAGAGGAAGATTGGAGGTGTCGACACCGTTGACAAAGAGAACGTACCATTTCCGGCTCGGAATGACATGCCAGCTGTCAAGCGCATCTGCCGGGAGAAAACCAGTACCGAGTGGCAGACGGTCCTTGATGTGATTGCGTACAATGAAGAACAACGAAAAGGGCGGGATAAATATATGGCAGTTACTCAGATAGCCCAGAAACAGTAGTTGGGGCGAACATTGACTTACAGTGACGGTGTGTAGCTTTCGGATTATGCTTAGTGTCTGGTAAAAAAAATTGGCGCGGCAGACTCGACTTCATACTTTAAAACGCACCACTGCCTTGGCTCCAACTCAGAGTGAATTGAATAAAGTGTCATTTGCATTGTTCAGGTGCACGACTATGATCATTGTACTGGTGACCGTGTAGAGGCCCACGAGCTATGAAAGACGATGAGCTGCGGATCACAAGAGAATAAAAGCCTGAGTCGATGCAGCGAATAGTATGATGGGAAAGATGGCAACGAAAAAACAAAATGACGACCAGAAAAGAAAAGCAGACTCCGAGTCAGGCTCGAATCCGGACGAAACACTATCCGGATCGGTGGTGTACGCTATCATATGCCACTTAACGCACCGATGATGATGCTGACCTTTTGCTCAAGGTTGACACCTTTCAATTATTGACCAAAGGGTTCTGCCAGCAGTGAGTGTGTAGCTGCTTGACTCCAAGTCCGGTCAACGACTGATGGAGTCCGCGTCACGGTTAGAAGCCAAACTCTCCAGGTCAAATTGAAGTTCAAGTTGAAATTTGTCGAATGACACAGGTCAGATCTATAGTCAAGGTACTAGTAAGCGCACACCGACTCGACTCGCTCACCATCGATATTCTGATTGCCCCTTCATTGCTACTCAAGCTGGTGACTGCATCGCTCAACAACGATGTGCGCCTGTCACGGTGGAGCACAGAGGCACGCCAACAGATAGCACGGGACTCCAGCATTTCCAGGAGGATTCAACATGCAACATTTGAGAGTGACACGGATGGTATAGGAGACTCAGTGGAGGAGAAACCCGAAGATGACTAATACAGTCACCATTAACTACTAACTTGAACCTAGTAAGTTAACTACTATTTACAAGCATTCTGATTCCTCGCGTCCTGCGTCGTACAGACCTCAAACGAGTCAAGATCGATATCCACCTTGTTCTGGATCAAATGTATGTACTTCCTTTTGCTACAAGCTACCGCTGTATATTGTTCGACAAATCAGTGCGCAGGTTGGCGGCCCGGAGTAGTTGCCGCATTCTTTAAAACACGGACAACTCGACCAGGACGACGTTGCAGCGTCATAAACAGTCTCATCAATCCAAGTCGAAGTCCTGACTTCAACCAATGGGATTTTGTCGAACGAGTCGCCCCTACTAGTGTTCACAGTCACTTTGCATGGTAAGTCTCCCAATTTGATCCATATAAGCCGTCGCGTGCTAAAATCTTCTTCAGCAGGAACGTTTAACGTTCGTGGTGGCACCAATACCGACTAGTCATCCGTACACCTCTATCCAAGTCCATCATGGCCATTTTAATGTTTTTGAGAGCTATCTTCTGAGGTATAAGTAGTTGAGCTTTACGGTTGAAGTTTCGGTGCTGACTCAAATGTTCAGCGTTTGGGAGAGGAAGATGCTGGGTTCGAAGCCCATCAGGCTCTCAGACTGTCGGCATATGGGCTACCGGATATCTTCTTAGCCTGTATTTAGGTAGATTGTGATTTATTCATACGTGCGCTTCCAAGGCATGTTTTTTTGACTAATTAATCTGTCTGCGCTAGTTTTCTAGACACACCTCACCGCATTTTTGACCCGGATTGCCGCTGTGACTTGTTCACGAGATATGTCGCCGACCACGAGAATACACCGATCACCATAGACCCCTTTTCATACAGTTGACTCCACACTTCCCTGAGCTTAGGCTGGTTGTTCAGGTGATATTTCTCCGAAGCAGAGTAATAGTACGAGCTGTGCTGATTTATCGTGGCTTGCCACTATCACAGGAATCTGTAAACTTAGCCTAAATTTGGCTCGGGAGTATGCGAAAACTGTTCTCACTGGCAACTTTGCAAGCGGCTTCCAGCTGGGTGACTTGAGGGCCTTATTAACTTATCTGCTGATTTACGTGTGTTACCTACTTTCTTTTTGCTCCTCTCTGACATTGCACAATTTAATGTGCATTGCAGCCGAATAGCGCACACCATAGATTTGAATGGAGATAACCTCGTTAAAGAAAAGTATTCTACTTTGGTTTTTGTTTGGCATATATATTCAATCTATGCATAGCAGGCCCGCGTGACCGTGACATGACTCGGATGACTCGCCAGGTCCTTCCAATTTCAAGCTCCTTGAGCCTTACTGATAATCATAATCGATGAGCTTGCAAGGGATTCTCCGATTATCATTCGGTCCGATGCGCTTCGCTATGGAACTTGATGATCAAAATGAGATACAACACGTTTCATTACAACTCCTTGGCGTGAAACTTACCCCAAATTCCAGTACTTTTATATCAATTTGTCACGCGGCAACCCTATGCCCAACGGTAATTTGAAGGTGTCGCCCCAAACTTTCCACCCTGCAGTGCAAGGTGAATTGAATATATCATTAAATTGTGCCGATGTTGAAAGCCTAATTAGGTATCTCTATTTTAGCGCCCATGCCTCATTGTTGGGTTGCACGGTTCTAATTAGCGAACGCGTTCATCGAAACCGCCGCTTGTCAGACCAGACTGAATCTGAATGTTTTGAAGCGCAGATAGCTGCAATATAACTTACGGGGTGCCGTTGCTGTTGATGCTAGACTTCCCGGACTTCAATGTACTCGTATGGCGGGCAGCCCGTCGACGCCCCGCTTGATGACAATGACCTGAGTCATCAGGCGAGTCATCCCAGCTATCCTCTGGCTGCCAGCGGCTCTGATTTGGACTACCAGCCGCAGCCACATCATGATGGTAATTTAAACTCGTATTACTTTGTAAATGCGCAAGCGGACCAGAGTCATGACCCTTTCCTCACCCCAGGCCAGAGCTCTGGCGACCAGACACCAGCGGCATTATTTCCCAATGCACCATTTTCAAACCCTAATTTTCCTGGTTATGCCTCCCAGTCTGCACACCCTTTTCCAGATCCCAACTTCATTGATTTACGCACAAACCTTCCCGATCGTTATGATCCTGAAACTGTGGTCGGCGCTGACGAAGATCCATCAATGTTATTCGTCGATGACCCGTTTCAGTTCACCCTCGATCCGCTCGCAGGGTATCACCCGATATACAATCCTTCCGCTATCCCTTACCAGGATTCTGTGCCATCGCACCCATCTCCTTCTCAGTACTTTCATTCATTTCCTCCGCCCATCGTGTCTGTTGATGGGTTATCTACTTTGGCACCAGGCTCAGAGGATATTCCACCTCTTGGAGAGCTGCCAGGTCTCAATGAGCGGTTACCTCTCGGAGATACGTTCCACCTCAGGGAGCTTTCGCCTCCTCCTTCGCGTCCATCCGGATCACGCAGTCACCAACCGTCGGAAAAGCCGTTAGAAATCAAGTTTTGGCCATACCCACGTGCACGAACAAAGTTGAGGTGTCTAACTAGCGCTCAGGTGGGCGATTATAATATTATTTATAAAGCGTTACTTACTAATGAATTTCAGGGTGCTTCGGATACTGCTCCGTCCACGGTACCCTTGTGACGATCTCGTATAACGCCTTTACAATACAGCAACAAGGTCCGAACTCATCGAAGAATTTTCGAAGACGCACGTGGGACACTGATTCGATCCGCGCTCAGTTCATGTCCATTCTTGACTGAGCAAGAGAGAAAGACTGCGGCTCAGGAAGCATTGACTTCGGCAGCAAATGTATACGATGATGGTAAGTTACAGTACCTACGTTGATTTTGAAGAGTATCTGAACCTTCCACAAGAGTACGGAAGTCAATGGAGTGCTGAAAATGTCACCGAGTTCTACAAGTCGTTCACGGTACCACCGTCTGCGGATATCATGTCGACCTGCAAGAAAATCGCCCGTGCTGTGGCTCCAATCGGGTACGGTCTTCGTCCCCCAATCTGGTCGGAAGCTTCCGAACCACTCTATCAGATTGATAAGGTGAAGGACCTCATCGACAATCCTGCATTCCCACTCAAGTACATATTCGGGAATAACTCGGGTGATTGCGGAGTCGGCAAGATGTATCCATTCGAAAACCGCGTCATATCAACCGTCGCTGTAGACGCCATCTTAAAACTTGGCTATGTGCCTTACATTACGGAACTTGATGATTCAGTGTTTTGTACAGCTGCGACGGCCGTGGAGTGTACTCTACAGGAGCTAGCAAGCGGGCAGTTGGGAGTATCAATTGATTTTGGGGTACTTTTCAAACCTACATACACATCGCTAATGACGTATATTCAAGACCATATCACAACCGACGAAGAGCTCTCGGCGCGGTGGACAGATTTCAAGAACCGTATTCGTGCTAGATTGATAGCTATAGCTGCATTCCATGCTTGATTTTTGTATATTCAATTTACCGTCAGTTACTATGGCTATAACACGTACTAGTACTAGTATACATGCAATTTGAACGTCTCAAGCCTTGTCAGCGTAAATGCATGACTTATATAAGTAATCGTGCGCACGGGCCGTCAGATCAAATTTCATTTTCCCGGGTCAACAACTTCTGCTTGAGTCTTAGACCCCAGTACTTCAGCGCTCAGTGGCAAACCTGCCGTGACTCGCGACATTTGGTATCTGTACGCACTGCGTCTCAAGCTATGTAAATCGAAGTCATAAGTGCACGATCTCATATCACCTTGTAACTGAAATAATATCTGAGCCCCATGATTTAGCATTGTAAGTCGATCGTAAATAAGGAAATATGATATTGCTCAACAAGTAGGACCTAAGTACGCTATCATACCTTGCTGGCCGCGGTGGTGCAAAACCGTGACATTGTCGGGAGTCCTCATACGAATCTAGATTGGGTGACAAAGGCTAGCGGCGTTTTCCTCGATAAAGCCTTGAATAACATTGTAGTTCCAATCATAAATAATGAAATATGTTATTGCTCAACAAACTGTACCTAATTACGCTGTTATAATTTGCCGCCTGCGATGGCGCAAAGTCGTGACCTTGATGCGAATTCCTCATGGTAACCTGGATTTTCAGACATCTATGGCTATGTACCGGTAACTCAAACTTCTCGCAGTATACATAGCCATATTTAGCTGGAACATAATTATGTTGCTCTATAGTTTCCACGGCTACCATGTCAAGGACTCATGAGTTCTCTGATGTAGTTTACACGACAGGCGACCACAAGATCTGCATCTGTGATACTCCACCCGATGTTCTCGATCAGGCCCGTGTATGTATTTCCCGCACACATCTGTTGTTGGTGTCCTAATATTCCCCTTACAGACCATTGCACGAAAACGTCAAACCGCAGGGATATCCTAAATGTGCGCATCTCATTCTTTTACTCGTGATACCACTCACCCATCACTACCATTGCAGTCTGATGCAACTCGTCGTCCTCTTGCTGGGTACCGTAAACCACCAATTCCTATTGCGCCAAGACCTCCGCCTACAAGAGACCCGCAACAACCCACTTTCCTTCGCCTCAGCAAATTCTTTCGCTCCTCTCCTCGCGCGAATGTAGTCCCTGTTCGTGATCCTTTAGATGTAGGTCATGACTCTCGTATCTCGGTTCTTTGAGTTGAATGTATCATGACATAACAGGTCCCTGCTACATTGCCGCTACCATCCCCTCTCTCAGGTCAAGCCGCAACTCGAGTTGATCATGTTAGTCTTCAATTTTTATGCTGAGCTCTCAATGCATGACTGAGGCTATATCTAGCTTGAAATATGTTCTCCACCTCCCCGCTCGAACGGAGTCATGCGACCCCTACAGCAGCATCTTTCCTTCCTTGTGCCAAAACACAGTCATGGGCCATCAGTCGTTGAAGTTGCACCAGACCGCGCATTTAATGTAACGTACATGTTCTGACTTTTCAGTCCCTTTTACTGATACGTGCACTACAGCGGCTTATTGCTGCTAAACTACCAGAATACAAGAAAGTAGATGATACCCGACATCCGTCCAGCCAACAGGCTACTGTGCCGCAGGAAAACGACACATCTGACAATGATTCGCTCCCAGATGTGCATTGGATCAAGGCATTCCTCTGCTATTACTCGTGTTGGTCTCATGGCAGACTGAGGATGCCTCCTCGGTGGCGTTTAGAGCGCGTTGACATACCTCACCAGGATGGTGCAGCAAATAGCAGCTGTAGTGGTGCTCATGGTCACAGTTAACTTTGTATGCACTCGTTGTATGATGTATTCTCCGTAACTGACACTTTAACACTCGTGTATTTATTATATACTACCTGCAATACTTGCTCCATTCATCAAATTCCTATTAACTTCATCGTGTCCCCATCCTTGCCAACATTTTCTCTCGCAGTGTTGGTCAGGTCAAGACTGATATGGCTTCATTGTATATCATCATGGACTATACATAGTGAGACAGGTGGAATAATCATTTCCGTCAGGAGTCTCGTTCAGATATTTCACAACTACCAGGCTGTCGTCAAAATAAATCTTCCCTTCTGTCTACTTCCACCTGCCCTACTCATTTAGACTCGATACAATCTTCGTGAAAATCAATCTGACGACACCAAACCACAAAATCACTGAAATGTAACTATCAAGCATGATATGCCTGTTACTACCTGGTTGTCTCACTCTCAGGTGGGCCTTTGCGACAGCCGGTGGTATTGGGACCTGACAGCACTTCTTGAAACTGACTGGATCCCAAATCCCGCTTGACTGATCAGTACATGTTCCGACTGTTCCCCGCTTATCTGGACCCCATTCTCATGGACAATCTTGTTTATCTCGCACATTTTTGAAGGCCATCTCAAGAGACTCTTGCAATCTTTTCAAATGTCAACTTTTAATTGTTCTCCGCCCTGCCAAATACTGCTTTCATTCATGGCTTGCAGCTGACCTGATCGTTGACCGTCGACGAGTTTACACTTTTCAGCAGACCTCACTTCTTTCTGACGCCAGCTTTGATCCTCCACCAAACCTTATGCTCAAGTTCGGCCTGATCACATCGTATGGTTCGATTTTTCAGTCCTGATCCCCTTACAATTAATGAATGTCATTGAGTTGATTTGACTGAACTTTATACTTTGATTTGGTCGTGTACTCTGTGTAAGTGGCATTGTGAATTACAGCCGAAGAGAAACTGATGAGCAAGCAATGATTAAAATTTAATGTCTTGTCGTGACGTATGGAATGGAAAACAGATCGCTGCGTTAGTATAGGCCATGGCTGTGAGACAGGAAGCAAAGAGAAACAAATGTGATGGGAGTATTCAGAGTGCAATGCACAGCTGCCACGCAGAGGAGTCGTGTCAGGGTATATAATTATGTGCCAGGCGACACCCAAGGCCAACAGTGACTGCACTCAATTCATCGTTTCTCTTTAAAGCGTTGACCTCTCGGTACCACCAAAATCTCATCTGAATCTCCAGCGCGGATGATCTGACATTTGGCTTAACCAGGGGACCCATCTACAAATCGCTACCAGTGTCAGTCATACAGCACACTGACAACAAGAGACCTCATATTTACACCTAAGAGTACCTTCAAAGGATACCATTCAGATACTTGACTACTTCACGATCTCACTCGCGGAGACATAGGCATGGCTTCCACATCAACCAAAGCAGCTGCTACAAATTCGATTCTGACTCCATCAAAGACTTTAAAGGGCCATAGAAACAACATTCAATCCATGACCTACTTTCCAGACAGCCAGCAAATAATCGGTTGATCTTGGGATAAGACCACTCGGAAATGGGGTCTAAAGACAAGCAAGGAGATTGAAGAAAGAGGGTAGGGTATATGCAATGGTGGTGCCAAGGGATAGTCAGTGGGTTGTCACTACTGGTGGAGATGCGATCACGGGGAGTTGAAATCCTGTGAGGTTGAAATTGGGATTATTAGAACATCTAGAGGCCTCTTAGATCAGCCGCATTGATATCTCTGCGGACAACACCGGTTATCGAGTGGGTCAAAAGATGGTACAGTGCGGACATGGAACTTGGAGACTAACAACTTGAAATTTGTGGCTGGTCCGTTCGGAGGTGTTGGTTGGGTGGGTGTAGTGCGATTCTCCAATGATTCGAAGAAGCTGGTGGTGAAGCAAAATTAGATGTTGAACTTTGAGAACTATGGCACTCTCGAGCCAGCGTCACAGGCTCAGGTAGCCCAGCTCAACAATGAAGCAGACACGATCAGAGAGATAGATAGAAACTATGAGCCAATTGGTTGTAGCAAGATCGAGTATTGTCTAGAATATGGTGTTGGTATTGCGATATGGTGAATTGAGTGAATGAGGTCCTTCACTAGCATCATTCTGTTTCACATAGACGCGGACAGGCGCTTACGCTATGGCATTCCTTCCGAGACGCAACATAGACTTAGTCTTTCATTGAAGCTGGAAATGGACATCTGATTATTGGTGTTATGAAATACGCACATGGTCCGCTCAAGCGATTCTGGCAATTATATATAGCCTTGTTTAAATTTAAGTGAATACCTGAAGGAAGACACAAAGTCTGTAATCAGAATGTGTGTCATTTATAAACGGATGAGACATACTCCAAAAGGTGTATTGACCATTTGCGCTAGGTGTTAATAGAATAACACATGCGACGAGCTACGACAAGTGAACATGACATATCTAGGGAATGTCTTCAACACTAGAAGCAGAAATACGGGGGGTTGAAACACTTAATTCTTCGCTCATGGCATGGCCCATATCCCATGCCTCAGAGGGTCTCATGGGTAGTGCAATCGACGAGGGTGCTGTGATAATCATGGGTCGTGCAGCAAGACGTGTTGAGCAGTCGTAGAAGAGGGCATAGCACACAATATGGCTATGGCAGCGGTGAGGGTGGTGAGTCTGTGCATCTGAAATAAAACCAACAAACAGGTAACAATATACAAAGATAGGCGCCTGTGCTAATTATAGGTCATGCTGTATGGAAGGATTCAGGGTGCAACACACAGCTGCCATGCAGAAGGCGCGTGTTGGGGTATTTATATGCATGACGGCGGCTAAAACCAATACCTGCACTCACATTCAGGAATTGATCTCCTCAAGTTTATCGCTACCAACCAGAACCTCTCGGTAATACCAGAACATGAGCTGTATTTCCAGCGGGATAGACTGACATTTGAATTCACCAGGGGGCTTATCTTCAAATTGCAACCACCATCAGCTATATAACACATGAACACCGAGAGACCTCACATTTGAATATATCCAAAGAATATCTTGCCTAAACTCGACTACTTGACAGTTTTGCTCACAGAGACGCAACTATGGCTTCTGCATCAACGAAGGCAGCCACCACAAAATCGATTCTGAAACCAGTAACAACTTTGAAAGGTCATGTATACAATATTTCGTCCATATCCTACTTTCCGGATGGCCAGCAAATAATTAGCGGATCTTGGGACAACACCACTCGTCAATGGGACCTGAAGGCGGGTAAGGAGATTGAGGGAGCACGGGATGTTTGCAAGGAGCAATTACGGGCAGTGGCAGTATCACAGGATGGTCGATGGGTTGTCACTGGTGGAGGAAATTGGAGTTGTACCGCAGAGCTGAAAGTCCGTGAGGTTGAGACAGGGATTGTGAAAACATTCGAAGGCCACTCATATGAAATCTACTGCATCGACATCTCTGCAGATAGCACCCTGCTGGCAAGTGGGTCACGAGATGAAACGACACGGATATGGAACTTGGAGACTAGCAAACTTGTGGCTGGTCCATTCAAGTGCATCAGTTCGGTGGGCGCAGTTCGATTCTCCTCGGACTCAAAGAAGGTCGCAGTTAAGCTAGATTGGGGGACGTGCCTCGAAGTCTGGGATGTCCAATCACAGAAATTGGACGTCGGGATAGGGAAACCCACTGGAAGAGGAATCGCGACATCCCCAATTTTCTGGACGAACAAAAATAAAACGATCATAGCCGCATTTGAATTCCATTTCACCGCAGATTTAGATGTGTATGACTTTTCCAACACAATCTACGAGTTTGACGCAGTTACGCTGGAGACTGTCGGAGCTTCCTTTCAAGGACACACCAAGCTCATTGATGGCCTAGCACTTTCATCTGATGGTACTCTCCTTGCCTCTTCCAGCAGCAGTGATGACACAATCAAGCTCTGGGCTTTCGAATCGCGACAGGTCCTCGCTTCTTTTGACGTTCAGAATACAGATTGCCTTATCTTCTCACCCGATTCATGCCAACTAGTTTACACAACATATGAAAATGGCTCTAAGATCTGCATCTGTGATACTCCACCGGGTGTTCTTACTCAGGCCCGTGTATGTCTTTCCTGCACAGCGTCTGTTATTCATGTCTTAACATTTCATTCACAGATTATTGCACGCAAAAAGTTAGCCAGTAGGGATATACTAAATGTACAGATCTCATTCTTTGACTCATTATACCACTCACCCATTACTACCATTGCAGTCTGATGCAACTCATCGTCCTGCTGGGTACCGTAAGCCACCCATACCTGCCGTACCTCTTGGGCCGAGACTTCCACCAGCAAGAGATCCGCAACAATCCACTTTCCTTCGCTTCAGCAAATTTCTTCACTTGTCTCCTCGCACGAATGCAGTACGTCTCGGTGGGAAAGATAAATCCCGTGACCCCTTAGATGTGAGTCTTTTTCTCTGGCTTCTTTCAGTTCACTCAATACTCCCGTCACAGTTCCCTGCTACATTGCCCTTGCCTTCCAATCACCTTCATGGAGATAGTTTTCCATCGACTCCCCTGCCGCCAGTCGATCCCGTCCAGTCGTCGTCAGACAAGGGAAAACAAAAGGCGCGTGAACCGAAACGAAAAACTATAAAAGCTGTCAATGTCCCACTCGGACAAGCTACCTACGTGCGTTCTTTACAACTCCATTGGGTTCATGAATTCTAACTCTGTCATTGCCTAGGGCGATGTTGTCGGTGTGGACGACGGAATACGACCATTTGTTCTCTTTTTTTGCCTCAGCTGGTTCCAGAAAAAGGAGAAGAAGCAGGAACCACGGCCAGTCTATGATGACGAACTCGACAACGACGAAGAGGAAGAAAATGTTGTTGGTCCAGTTGCCATGCCTCCTCCTCGGTATACTAAATCTATTCATTCACAAAATTTATTCACTAATGCAGTCTTTTAGGGTTCAACACGAAGAAATTGAATTGAAAACCTTGGCTAGTCAGTCGCACCCAGAAGCAGGACCATCTCGCCTTGCGGCGACTGACCACTTGGAGGCTCAGTCTTTGTAAATATATCATTCATTTAGCTTTCATCTGTCAATTTTCGCATTTTACCTGAGTTTCATGATCATCCTGTGTAGCTTGACTTATTTTGGACGAATAAACATTGTCGTATCCTCCATTGACAGGCAGGTGACACTATTCAAGTTTGAGACGAGAAATTTGCAAGGAGAAGCCTGAAATATCTACACCCCGATCAATCGACATACGCTTATTCTTCGCCCAGACTGGAGAATTTTTGATCGCTGTCGAAAATCCGGCAACAAACCTAGCTTCTGCTAGTGATACATCGGGCCTCATCATCCTCTGGACGAGCAAGGGGATTGCTTGACTGTGAGTAATAGCCAAATCTGACTGGATATCACCTGCTGGTCGGTGAAGTAAGGTTCTCCAGGGGAGAGTTGCCTTGGTACTAAGGGAGATTACGCGGGCTTGCGAAAGGGGATGAACTTCCTCAGATCGAAAGTAAAACCACAATAACGTCGTCAGGGTGAGCAGCCCATGCAGTAAATATAATGTGTTTGAAGAAGTTCCCTTCAAATCAATATTCTTGCGCGCAGCCCTCGAACACACGACTGGAGACTCACCTTACCCAGCAAAAGAGGTGCATTGGTTCCAGAGATGTATGACTTCAACACTTCCAGAAAGGACCGTAAACCTTCCTTCCGGTGTAGTGATTAAAGTGGTCCAACCTGGTCAATATTATCCCTGCAGTCTCAGTCTTTCATAGCAGAGCGACTTTGAGTGCGTACCTCGGGAGACTCACCGGTGAGTGTATGATGTTTTGTCAGTAATTTTGACCAAGATGAATCATTGGAACGGTGGCCCTGCAGGGTCAGCTAAACATAGGAGATATAAATCCACCTTAAACATGGCGCCTCGAGCATTCCGATACGCACTGTGATTTAACTTGCCAGTCAGTGGCAGTCGTTAGCGTGAGTAGTACCAACTAAAGCAAAATATTGACGCACGATGATTGATATATGGATGGCTATCGCATAGAAGTTCGAAGTGCTTCATTCATCCCAGAAGATGTGATTAGTACAAGCTGTATGTTTCTGATGTAATGTAAACAGGAAAACAGCTAAAGTGTAACACGGATGAATAGCGAGGACAACACGAAGCGAGGATGGGCATGGTATCCAAAGTGATGCAAGAGAGGTTATATGTTGAAATAGGGTTCGACGATGAGTAAGGAATGGCATGTGTGCGTGAATGCAGATACATATCATCAAAAAAAGAATTAGTGAGTGAGACTCATCCACGAGGCTTGTATGAGTAGTCGTCAGCGAGAAAGCGAAGTAGCAAGCCGTTCACCTCGGATGCGTGAGTTACAGTGAGATCGTGGCCGCCATCGCTAATGGTGACGAGGTCGGCTTGCGGTACGAGATTGTTTATCTTAGAAGCGTATTTATAGGGGACAGTCTTGTCCGACATGCCCTTTATTGCAGAGTCAAAATCATAGTGGCAGATTGATAGAGCGAACTCTTACATGAATGAGCAATACTTGGTTGGCAGAGCTTGCGAGTGATTGAAATGCAAATTGTAGGCCATGGATAGGACCGTCACGAAGGGAAGATGCCACAGCAGCGTTGTAGTGAGGGAGATGGGCTGCTTGAAGACGGACAATCTGAGAGATTATGGTATTTAGTGGTGTGAGATAGATGGTCAGGAAAAAAAAACAGACCTCTTGTATCGGATTGGTTTCACAAAGTTCTGAGGATTTAGAGGTATTCGCAAGGAGACGCATGTAATGCTACGTCAAAGTCAGACGGCAGAGAAAAGGGAGTGGTCGCTTAATCTTACTTGGAAAGGTGGGAGGGATGACACAGTTTGCAAGGGTTGAAATAACAGAGAAACTTGTAACATCGTGTTTGTGCAGACTTAGGAGAGTTTGATACGACGGAATTAAGAATACATATTGGACTCTGTAAATGTTCACGCGTCCAAAGCGAAACTGACCAATGAGCAACGATGAAGCTTGAGTACTTTGACGCTCATCATTGGGTGGGAAATAGATGTCGCTTTAGTGATGGCAGTGACTTTAGCCAAGGCTGTGAGGCGAGAAATGAAGGGAAGGATTCAGGGGTGCAATGCACAGCTGCCATGCAGAGAGGGCGTGTTAGAATATTTATATTCAAGGCGGCGCTCAAGGCTAATAGTTGCACTCACATTCAGGAATCCATCGCTCATCCCTCCTCAAGTTCAACGCTGCCATCTGGAACCTCTCGGTAACACCAAAATATGACCTGTATGTCCAGCGAGATGGACTGACGTTTGGTTTCACCAGGGGACTTATCTTTGAATTGCCACTACCATCAGTTATATAATACACCAACGCCGGGAGACCTCACCTTTGAATATATCCAAAGAATACCTTGCCTGAACTCGGCTACTTGACGGTTTTTACTCACGGAGACGCAACTATGGCTTCTGCATCGACGAAAGCAGTCACTTCGAAATTGATTCTAGAACCAGTAACGACTTTGAAGGGTCATGGAGACTACATTCGTTCCATATCATACTTTCCGGACGGCCAGCGAATGATTAGCGGATCTGAGGACAAGACCACTCGGCAATGGGACCTGAAGGCGGGTAAGGAGATTGAGAGAGTGCGAGATGTTTGCGATGCAATGGTAGTTGCAGTGGCGGTATCACAGGATGGTCGATGGGTTGTCACTGGTGGAGGAATTTGGAGTGCTGCTGGGGAGCTGAAAGTCCGTGAGGTTGAGACGGGGATTGTGAAAACACTTGAAGGCTACTTATGGATTATCTCATGCATTGATATCTCTGCAGATAGCACGCTGCTGGCGAGCGGGGCAAACGATGAAACAACACGGATATGGAACTTGGAGACCGGCAAACTTGTGGCTGGTCCATTCAAGAGCATCGGTTGGGTGGGCGCGGTTCGATTCTCCTCAGACTCGAAGAAGGTTGCAGTCGAGCTAGATTGGGGGACGTGCCTTGAAGTCTGGGATGTTCAATCACAGAAATTGGATGTCAGGATAGGGAAACACACTGGAAGAGGAGTCGCGTGGACCCCAATTTTCTGGACAAACAAAAATAAAACGATCATAGCCGCATTCCAATTCAATTTCACCGCAGATTGGTATCTGATTGACCAGACCAAGACAATCTACGAGTTTGACGCGGTTACGCTGGAGACTGTCGGAGCTCCCTTTGAAGGGCACACCAAGACCATTATTGGTTTAGCACTTTCGGTTGATGGTGCTCTCCTTGCCTCTTCCAGCTATGATGAGAACATCAAGCTGTGGGCTTTCGAGTCACGACAGGTCCTTGCTTCCTTTGACGTTCATCATCCATCTCGCCTTATCTTCTCACCCGATTCACGACAATTAGTTTACACGACAAACACCAAAGACGACTACAAGATCTGCATCTGTGATACTCCACCTGATGTTCTCGATCAGGCCCGTGTACATATTTCCCACATACATCTGTTGTTCGTGTCCTAATATTCCCCTTACAGATCATTGTACGAAAAAAGTCAACTTGCAGGGATATCCTAAATGTGCGCATCTCATTCTTTTACTCATTATACCACTCACCCATCGCTATCATTGCAGTCTGATGCAACTCGTCGTCCTCCTGCTGGGTACCGTAAACCACCAATACCTGCCATACCTCTTAGGCCGAGACTTCCGCCTACAAGAGACCCGCAACAATCCACTTTCCTTCGTCTCAGCAAATTCCTTCGCTTCTCTCCTCGCACTAACGCAGTACGTCTTGGTCGGAAAGATGAACCTCGTGATCCCTTAGATGTGAGTCTCTTTCTCTGGTTTCTTTCAGTTCACTCAATACTCCTGCCGCAGTTCCCTGCTACATTGCCCTTGCCTTCCAATCGTCTTCATAGAGACAGTTCCCCATCGACTCTCCTGCCCGGTGGCAGGGCCTTTTTCAATCCTGTCCAGTCGTCATCAGACAAGGGAAAACAAAAAGCGCGCGAACCGAAACGAAAAACTGTGAAAGCTGTCAATGTCCCACTCGGGCAAGCTACCTACGTGCGTTTTCTACAATCTTGTTGGGTTCATGAGTTATAATTCTGTCATTGTCTAGGGCGATGTTGTCGGTGTGGATGACGGAATACGGCCATTTGTTCTCTTCTTTTGCCTCAGCTGGTTCCAGAAAAAGGAGAAGAAGCAGGAACCACAGCCAGTCTACGATGACGAAGTTGATGACGATGACGATGAGGAAAATGCTCTTGGTCCAGTCGCTGTGCCTCCTCTCGGGTATATTTAAACCCATTCATTCACAATTCATTCACTGATGCGGTGTTTTAGGGTTCAGCACGAAGAGATTGAACTGAAAACCTTGGCTGGTCAGTCGCAGCCAGAAGCAGGACCATCTCGTCTTGTGGTAACTGACCACTTAGAGGCTCAGTTTTCGTAAATATATCATTCATCTGTCAATTTTCGCATTTTTTACCCGAGTTTCATGACCATCCTGTATAGCATGGCTTGTTTTGAACGAATAAACGTTATCGCATCTTCCACTGACGGGCAGGTGACGCTGTTCAAGCTTCGGTTGAGAAATTTACAAAGGGAAGCCGAGTCCCGCATTACTAATAACCACTTCCGTGTCCATCTTCCAGTCGATCTCATTTGTCTGGCGTGTTTTCGGAATCCGGCCATCTCTAAAGGCTCTTGCAGTCCTCGAGTTCCAATCGTTCTCCGCCCTCTCAAGTATCACATTGGATACTCGCTTGGCCAACCTGATTGTTGACCGTCAATGAGTTTACACTTTTTGATGGACCTTGGCACTCCTTTGCGATGCTAGCATCAATCCTCCACAAAACGCTTGTGCTGGATCTGTTCTGTCACCTCGTATCGTTCGATGTTCAGACCTTGTGATCCGCTTACATTTTTTGAATGACATTCAGATTGGTTCGACCGAACTTTACACTTCGATTTGGTTGTGTATTCCGTGGAAGTGGTATCGTGAACTATAACCAAAGGGAAACCTGTGAGCAAGCAACAATCAAAGCTCAATGCCTTACCGCAGTGGAGTACTAGGAAATGGAAAATAGATTGATGCGTTTGTATAGGCCATAGCTGTGAGCGCGAGAGAAACACATGTGAGTAAGCATTCAAGGTACAATGCACAGCTGCCCTGCACAGCAGTCGTGTCAGGGCATATCAGTTGTACAAGGCGATGCCCAAGGCCAACAGCGCCTGCACTTGATTTATCGCTCCTCAGACACAACCTTCTATTTTCCTAATAGTAAATGTATGGAAAGTGTCAATTTTGAATGTTGTGGATGAAGCGCTTGATCTCACGTCAGAGAAACGTTCAAAGATCGGAAGTGATAGCGTGAATTCACAAGGAGGTTGAAAAAGATAGAAGCGTCCACACGTCTGTGTTTGTGCAGACTCAGGACAGTTTGATACGACGAAATTAAGAATACACATTGGACTCTGTAAACTCTGTAAACGTTCATTCGTCCAAAGCGACATCGACAAACGAGCAACAATAAAGCTCGAGTGACGCCCGTCGTTGGGTGGGAAATAGATGACGCTTTAGTGATGGCAGTGACTTTAGCCATGGCTGTGAAGCGAGAAGCGAAGAGAAACAAATGAGATGAATGGAAAGCTTCACACAGCTGCCATACGCAGAGGTGGCGTGTTAGGGTATATGTATTCAAGGCGGCGCTCAAGGCCAATAGTTACACTCACATTCAGGAATTAATATTCATCCCTCATCGCTCCTCAAATTCATCGCTGCCAACTGGTACCTCTCGGTAACATCAAAATATGACCTGTATTTCCAGCGGGATGGACTGACGTGTGGATTTACCAGGGGGCTTATCTTCAAATTTCTGCCATCATCAGTCATATAATACACGAACGCCGGGAGACCTTACATTTGAATATATCCAAAGAATACCTTGCCTGTACTCAATCACTTCGCAGTTTTGCTCACGGACGCAACCATGGCTTCTGCATCGACGAAAGTAGCCACCACGAAATCGATTCTGAGACCAGCAACAACTCTGAAGGGTCACAGAAACTACATTCGTTCCATATCATACTTCCCAGAGGGTATGCGAATGATCAGCGGATCTGATGACAAGACCACTCGTCAATGGGACCTGAAGGCGGGTAAGGAGATTGAGGAAGCGCGAGATATTTGTGAGCAGGATGTACTTGCAGTGGGGGTATCACAGGATGGCCGATGGATTGTCACCAGCAAAGGATATAGTGGGGACCTGAAAGTCTGTGAGGTTGAGACGGGGATTGTGAAAACACTCGAAGGCCACTCACAGAGAATCTACTGCATCGATATCTCTGCAGATAGCACGCTGCTGGTGAGCGGGTCGGACAGTGAAACGCGGATATGGAACTTGGAGACTGGCAAACATGTGGCTGGTCCATTCAAGAGCATCGGTTGGGTGAGCGTGGTTCGATTCTCCCCAGACTCGAAGAAGCTTGCAGTCCAGATAGATTTGGGGACATGCCTTGAAGTCTGGGATATCCAATCACAGAAGCTGGATGTTAGGATAGGGAAACCCACTGAAAGAGGAATCGCGTTTACCCCAATTTTCTGGACAAACAAAAATAAAACGATCATAGCCGCATTTGAATTCAATTTCACCGCAGAGTCAGATCTGTTTAACTTTCCCAAGACAATCTACGAGTTTGACGCGGTTACACTGGACACTGTCGGAGCTCCCTTCGAAGGCCACACCAAGACCATTTGGGGTCTAGCACTTTCAGTTGATGGTGCTCTCCTTGCCTCTTGCGGCTTTGATGACACCATCAAGCTGTGGGCTTTCGAGTCGCGACAGGTCCTCGCTTCCTTTGACGTTCAGGATACATATTGCCTTATCCTCTCACCCGATTCACGCCAACTAGTTTACACGGCAAACATCAAAGACGACCACAAGATCTGCATCTGTGATACTCCACCCGATGTTCTCGCTCAGGCCCGTGTATGTATTTCCCGCACAGTCATCTGTTTTCGTGTCCTAATATTCCCCTTACAGGTTATTGCACGAAAAAAGTCAACCCGCAGGGATATACTAAATGTGCGCATCTCATTCTTTTACTCATTATACCACTCACCCATCGGTATCATTGCAGTCTGATGCAACTCGTCCTCCTGCTGGGTACCGTAAACCACCAATACCTACCATACCTCTTAGGCCGAGACTTCCGCCTACAAGAGATTTGCCACAACCCACTTTCGCTCGCCTCAGCAAATTCCTTCGCTTCTCTCCTCGCACTAATGCAGTACGTCCTGGTCGGAAACACGAAACTCGTGATACCTTAGATGTGAGTCTCTTTCTCTAGTTTCTTTCAGTTCACTCAATACTCCCGCCGCAGTTCCCTGCCACATTGCCATTGCCTTCCAATCGCCTTCATGGAGACAGTTCTCCATCGACTCTCCTACCCGGTGGCAGGGCCTTTTTCAATCCTGTCCAGTCGTCGTCAGACAAGGGAAAACAAAAGGCACGCGAACCGAAACAAAAAACTGTAAGAGCTGTCAATGTCCCACTCGGACAAGCTACCTATGTGTGTTTTCTACAATTCCGTTGGGTTCATGAGTTCTAACTCTGTCACTGTCCAGGGCGACGTTGTCGGTGTGGACGACGGAATACGGCCATTTGTTCTATTCTTTTGCCTCAGCTGGTTCCAGAAAAAGGAGAAGAAGCAGGAACCACGGCCAGTCTATGATGACGAAGTTGATGACGATGATGAGGAGGAAAATGCTCTTGATCCAGTCGCTGTGCCTCCTCTCGGGTATATTAAAACTCATTCATTCACAATTCATTTATTGATGCGGTGTTTTAGGATTCAGCACGAAGAGATTGAACTGAAAACCTTGGTTGGTCAGTCGCAGCCAGAAGCAGGACCATCTCGCCTTGCAGTTGGTGAGTGTATGATGTTTTGTCAGTAATTTCGGCCAAGATGACTCATTGGAACGGTGGCACTGCAGGGTCAGCGAAGTTTTCCGCTACCAGTGAACGAAATGATCATACTACAGCTTAGTGAAGGATGCAAACCATTTATGGGGTCACCGGACCTCTAGAGTGCTGTTCAAGACACTACATGCGAGAATAGCTTTGCGGCAGCAGGCAATGGTCCGAATAACTATCAGGACATGAGCGATCATGGTTAACGTAGGAGACATCGCGTGTAGTACCAGCTAAGGCGAAATATCGACGCACGATGCTTTGGTTATCGCATGGAACTTCGAAGTGCTTCATTCATCCCAGAAGATGTGATTAATACAAGCTTTATGTTTCTGGAGTAATGTAAACAGGAAAACAGCTAAAGTGTAACAAGGATGAATAGCGAGGACAACACGAAGCAAGATGGGCATGGTATCCAAAGTGATGCAAGAGAGATACGTTGGAATAGCGTTTGACGACAAGTAAGGAATAGCATGTTTGCGTGAATGCAGATATATCATTAAAAAAAGAATTAGCCCTGTATATCGAGTGAGACTCATCCACGAGGCTTGTACGAGTAATCGTCGGCGAGAAAGTGAAGTAGCAAGGCATTCACCTCGGATGCGTGAGTTACAGTGAGATCGTGGCCACCATCGCTAATGGTGACGAGGTCGGCTTGCGGTACGAGATTGTTTATCTTAGAAGCGTATTTATAGGGGACAGTCTTGTCCGACGTGCCCTTTATTGCAGAGTCAGAATCATAGTGGCAGATTGATAGAGCGAACTCTTACATGAATGAGCAATACTTGATTGGTAGAGCGTGCGAGTGATTGAAATGCAAATTGTAGGCCACGAATAGGGCCGTCGCGAAGGGAAGATGCCACAGCAGCGTTGTAGTGAGGGAGATGGGCGGTTTGAAGACGGACAATCTGAGAAATGATAATATTAAGTGGTTGTGAAATAGGTGGTCAGGAAAAAAACGGACCTCTTGTATCGGATTGGTTTCACAAAGTTCTGAGGATTTAGAGGTATTCGCAAGGAGACGCATGTAATGCTACGTCAAAGTCAGACGGCAGAGAAAAGGGAGTGGTCGCTTAAGCTTACTTGGAAAGGAGGGAGGGAGGACACAGTTTGCACGAGAGGAGTCGACATAAATTTCGAGGTGCGAGAGATATCGTTCGACTACGTGACGTAAGTCAGATTTAAACTTTGCTTTGTTGGTTGAAAGTTGAAATTACCTCCATGATACCTGCTGAAGCAATAAGAGCGACTTTTCCATTTACCAGATGAGGGAAGTGGGCTGAGAATGCAGTCGCAATTCCACCTCCCTGGAGAGGAATTAAGTGGTAGATCAACAAAATAGAACAAATTTACCATCGACAATCCGACAATGAATGCATTATCCCATTTAACGTATTGCATAAGGAGCGCGAGCTGGGTGGTGTGAAAGGTGGTATCATAAGTCACTTGGGGGGCATCGGAGTAACCGCGACCATATAAATCTACAAAATCAATGGGTTCAGGCCGTAATAGAAGGTCATAACGCACCATACAGAAGTACACGATATCCTCGTGAGGCGAGTACAGGCGCTACGTCTTTCCAGACGATAGCCGGGATGGACAGTCCATGTATTAAAACAATCTAGCAGTCCTGATAAGTATATGATACTTGCGCACACGAAAATGCGCACACGCCGTCCATCTTCCGGTCCTATAAGCCAATATCGCACCTGGGTAATATACTCGTCAGCAATTGAACACGAGTTCGGATCAGTAAAGTACGTGCCCGTCCTAGAGGTAGGTTTGCGTATGCACCTCCACTATACAAGTCCTCTGGATATACATTCCACGATGGCGATGAGCTCGGAAGGTACGCTAGGGATGTGTGAATGATGGGTACAGTGGGTGGTCGCGGGAAGCTGGCTAAGAGATAAACAGTGAAAAGTAGCGGGGGAAGAACCAAGGCCAGGCGATAAAATGGGGTTGAGCCCATCGTCATTGATGATGATCAAGATATGCACAAGATAGAGGTATCACTAACAATAATTAAACACAAATCGCGTAAAAATCATGAAACGCACGAAAGACGTTACGTTCTCCACAACAGGAGCCGGTTCCAACTGACACACAATGTCACATGACTACAGCTTATGCAACTCCGACAGATCATGTGACGTGCACCGCGCGTTGGGTTGGCGTTGTTTGGCTTTTTGATTTCTTGCGGCCGACGACTCCTGCTCATCGTCATCCACGACGACCACGACCCGTACTGACAAGGCTTCTCATTGTCGGTCGTGATGAGCAATGAATATCCACCACTAGCCCTTGATGACCTTGTTCATATCATATCCCTCTCTCCGGCGCCACCACTCGCAACACTGGATGACTCTCAACTACCCCTTCGGCCCAAAATCGCATCTCCTAGGCGCCAAAATGACACTGACGTACAAGAAGCACATATGAACATCGCGGACATGCATGATCTTGGTGGAGGGGAGAAAGAGCTACCCGATATAGTGCGTTATGTCCCGTTCAATACTATTACAGGATGTTAGACTTATGCTTGATATCTACACTAATAGGCGGTGCAGGAAACTGATGTCATACATCCTGATCCAGAGCAAATAATTAGACAGGCCGAAATCATATCTTGCTTAATTGACCAGCGTGATATGCTCGTACGACAGGCAGAGGAGCAGAGATTGCGGTGGAACTCAGAGAAGGATGGTTGGGCACGGATGGCCGAAGCACTTATTACACAGCAGGCCAAGCACAAGAGCTCGTCTGACAAGGATGAGGTAAGTCATTCTTATCTTCTTTAGCGATGTTGGTTTAGCAAGACTGCATGGTGGTCTTGATAAATCACTTTTCACGCCAATTACTCGGCTGCGACACTGCTGGCAGTAAGCTAGTCTAATAGACATGCGAAAACTTATTATGACTTTTTGTCGTCCTCATTGCCCCTTTTTCTTCGAATTACCAGTGACTAACTCTGATTCAGGAGCTTGAACGACAACATGCCATAACTGAAGCAGACAACCGAAGTCTCCGCCAACGAGTGAGCCCCTCCTTCCATCACACACCTCTGTTACTGATTCCTCGCCAGCTTCATGAAACTCAATCGCGTCTTTCCATCCTCGAAGGCGAACTATCCCGCCTCCGCCCCTTACTTCTCATGCAACCTCTCGCACTAAATGGGACTGCCACGTTGAATCAAGTACAAAAGACTCGTCTACACCGGCGAAGAAGGAAAGATCCAGTAACTACAGAGGACGAGGACCCTGGTCCTGATCCTTCTGACGATGACCATCTGGGAGATTTTGAGGATACACCTACGACCACGCCAAAGCAGAAGTCTCGTACAGCGGCAGCAAGTCTCCATCCCCATCCTTCCAAGCGCCGGCACTCTCAAAGACAAGCCCCGCGAGTTCTAACTGCGGATGCAAGAACAGAACACTTGCTCCTGGCGGCAAAGAGAATAGGAAAACAACGTGCTGGAATAATGGCTGGCCTCACGCAGACCCTCGATAAGCAGCGAGAGGAATCAACATCAACCGTCGTTGCTACCCCTAAGACGCCAAAGCGCACAACAGCTATCCCCCCTGGGCCAGGGTATGTCTATCTCAATAGTCCTATGCGCCCAGGTGCTGTCCCCGTGCTTGTTCCAGCATATTCACACCACCTGCTACGAACCCCAAGCTCTTCGAAGACAGCGGCCTCAGCATCTTCCTCTACCCACCAACAGAAAAAGCAGCAAGGTACGCGTAACCAGAACCCACCAACACCTTTGGACTCTCTTTTGAGCGCAGCAAGGTCGATGATGGATAATGAGGAAGATGAGGAAGAGACTGTTACTGGCACGAGGCGTTCACGATCAAGCGACATACCTGATAGTCCTGTACCGAAACGCAGGAAAATCGCTGCTCGGGACAAGGTCAGTGCGCTCAGAGATCAAGCAAGAGATCAAGGTGCAGGACAGCCGAGCAGTAGCTCAGCTGGCTCCAATTCAACTGCTGTTGGCAGGGTTAGATCAGGGTTGGATGTACTAGCTGATCAAGCCGCCGCATTCTCTTCGCAAGATCAGCAGAGTCAATTGGAACCTCGCTCACTGCCCAAGGGAAAAGGAAAAGAGAAGGCTCCCGCTATTCCTGAACACTCCCCCGACAATCAGCTGAGAGAGAAAAGCAAGTCAAAAAGGAAGCAATCCGTACCTGACGTTGCGCCCCAACCTGCTCGATCCCGTCGTCCCTCACCTTTACCCCGAGGAAATGCAGTTGACTGGGGTTCTGGACCACCAAATCTGCGTCCAGTCCAGTGGACTGATGGACCTACACAAGTCTCGTCCGGGGACCACGATTCTACTCGTGAGATCGCGACCACCTCAACGCCTCTCCCCATTCAGCCTATGACAATGTCCCCTACCCCTCCTCCGCGACCTGAGTCGGCCGATCAGGTGAGGCATGATCCTCTCGGCAGTGCGGATACACCACCACCTATACCTCCCGCCGAGCCCACTCCCGATCCCAGCGTGGATGCGCCCCCCAGTCAGTCCACACTCATTGATCCTTTCCTTGTACCTTTTTCTTCTCGACATGAAAGTTCTACGATTACAGATGTTGTGGCCCCATCATCCACATTACACCAAAGGGCAGTCACGACCCCGATCAGTAGTTGGGGAAATGCCTCGTCGGACTTGCAAGCACATCTGCGACACGAGACAGCCCCCGGAAACACCGACGCAGGTAGTGCTGATTCAGTCGCTGATAATACTGAGCCGAGTTCTGGTCCCGCAACTGGAACAGAATCTGTGGCGATCACGAAGAACAAGGAAGTCACCAGGGTTGTGGGCCAAGATGTCCAAAAGAGGCAGCGAAGTCCTTACGTCAAGTGGAGCAAGGAGGAGGATGATCTACTTGCTCAGGTCAGTGTTCTGTTGATTATACAGCAGCCAGATTGTTGACACGTTTTGACAGGCTGTCGCGAAATACGGACAGAAGTGGGACTTGGTTCAGAAAGCGTTACCATCGAGGGGATATCACCAAGTTCGGCAGCGATGGCTTCGCAAGCTGGGTACGCTGCGAAATATTTATCATCTGCTCTCAAAGCTCACCCGACTTTAGGGGTCTTCGACAGTAAGCCAGACTTGTCTGCCTTCCAAACCGGTAGTTTCCCATCTGGCTCGCGTTTAGGAGAGACGCCAGGATCACCTGTTCTAGACGAGCCTCCTCCAAATCCGAAGCTGGGACTTGCTCCGTTGAGTAGTGAACTTGCTTTTTCGTCGTTTTTATCTGGGAGAGGGGAGAGTCGACCGTCGTAGCGAAGTTGCCGTCTTGGTAATTTCTGAGTATTGTACCTTACTGTTTATTACTAGTAACACCAGTCGCCGGGCATAGTCTAATCGTTGCGCGGGTATCATGTAGCAGCTGCTTGATTTTTTACGGATTGTAATGAAGAACGTAACACTTACTGAGGTTGGGGGGTATATGCAAGTTGCGCAGCGGGCTGTGGTGAGTTCTTATTCCTACATAGGAAAGCTTGTCTTCGATTTTTTTTGCTTGTTGCTAGACTCAAAAATGTCCTGCACCGAATCAGTACTATATAGCCTTCCCATGTCACTAGTACTATCAAACTGTGGAGTTGCGAGTCCCCCTAACTCCTCGTCCCCTTCGACTCGATACTCTTACCCTGTCACCTGACTCGTGCCAATTAGCTTACACCACCATAGACGACCACAAGGCTCGGATCTACACCTGCAATATTCCGCCTGACGTCCTTGCTCAGGCCAGCGTACGCATTAATTTCCTGCAAAATCCACTGTTGGTGTTCTAACATTCCCTTACAGACCAGCGCATGCAAAAATCGGCTCTCTGTGGTCTACTAACTTATTCTTTTACTCAGGCTCATCCACCGCTCAATTAATTGCCATCATCGCAGTCAGCTGATGCAGGGGCTTGTCGTCCTACTGTTGCGTGCAGCAAGCCACGGATATCCGCCACACCCATGGTGTCGAGATCCCTGCCTGCAATAGACCAGCAGCAATCCGTTTTCATTCGCCTCAGCAATTTCTTCGCTTCTCTCATCGCACGAATGCAGGACGTCCTGGTCGGAACGTTCTACCTCCCGATCCCTTAGATGCATGTCTCTTTTTCTTTCGCATTTGATTCAACGTTGCATTGCAATTCCCTGCTACGCTTCCATTTCCCCGCCCTCTCTCGGGGCACACCTCAACTCAGGGACGTTCAGATATGAATTCTGGCGAGAACTTGAGTTCCGGCTACTTGCTGTCACATATTCAACTCACTTTTTGTCTCAACCACGACCAATCACCCAATCGTCTCCCTCCCTACCCACTGCATTTGTAGCCCGCATACACATCCTATCATACTGGTGGCCCCTTTCGTAAGGTCATACACAGCCCCGCATCGTTGACGTTCCTCTTGCGCAGGTTAAAGAGGTATGTTCGATTTATTTTCTCGTCGTATCGAAGTCTAATGCATGAATTTACAGCGCAACGCTGCAGCAGGTGCTCCCAAAAATATTGAAGATGTAGTGCCCCACCACACCGAACCCTGGTTTACAACCAGTCGCTGCAGTGCAGACTAGCACCGGAGAGCATAGGGGCGGCCAGTCGTGTTTATGCTTCTAACGTTGGGCGGTTGAAATTTCCTTGTTGTTAGTTAGCATTCGGCGCTCTATGGACGTTCTTTATAACGTTAAGTTTTGCCTTGTCCTTGGTGTTTTGGAATGAGATACATGCAAGACATCCTCGGTAAAACATGTGCTGATGGTTTTCGTTTTGTTGCCATTTCGTAAGAGCTCTGGGTTCAAGTCCATCCTTTTGTTATAGTTTCTGTAGAAAACGAACCAATTCCTCGCTGGCAGAGTCCACTGGGCAAAAATATGTCTGTACATGCGGCATACCCTCATTAAAGCGATATCGACATCCCAGAAGTCCTGCGCACTGGTCGATGTATCACTTCCAGTTGGGCTACACAGAATACAAAAGATTTGCAATGCGAGAGGCTGAACCACCGACCCAAGCCACCAATTATCGGAGCGATACCATTGCGACGTGATGGATTGAGTGGATCGGGGATTTCAATCGATATCATGTCTTAGAAAAGAGTAGTGTGGGCGGTCATGGCTGACGATTTAATCGTTCATTCTTTAGTAGGGCATTTCCGGAGTTTCGGGGTACCTGATGCTTCAGGCTGGGAGTCAGTGCTACAGTAAACAGTGCCTGGAGGCTGGTGGTCAAGGTTATGTCCTTTTAGTTTATGTAGAGCTTACCCTTTCGCGCATCCTCGCAACTGCCTTTCAGTACGGGAGACTCTACCTTTCCCTCGTCGCGCTCCAGATACGCAGTCGTTGTCTGCAGAAAGCCTCGGTGTTGCACATTTAGCAAACAAAAACGCACCAGAATGTCTGCGTCGCATTAGTCGTGTCGGAAATGCTATCTATGATGGGGAAAGCGAGATGAGAATTGGATGGAAGTTTGTTGCGTGGCTGGCTATCAAGATCGCGGAGGTTATCAGCCTTATAATCGTTTATATAAAGTGGGTTTGAGAGTGGATAATTCTTAGTTTCCGAGTTGACTTGGAGAAAACCCCATTTCAAGTAGCTATCAGCACATCGTAGTGCATGAGCTTAGTTGATTCTCGTGAATGGTCGAATGTAAGCGGAAGCGCGCGTATTTGACATCCGTTTGTACTTTTAATCCGTTTTGAAAATCTAAAGTGGGCACTCACTGTGTGTCTTCCCTCATAGAAGCCGCGAGATAAATGAGGACGCTCATCCGTCATGTGAGTACAGGTTGGTGTTTCTGATGACGTCGGTACTTCAAGTTGTCGGAGTTTGAAGCCTAAACAAAGTGTAGAACGACAACCCGTCACTGCACAAGTCACTCTGGATTCTGGAAACATGATGCGCCATCTCCAGCAAGAATTTTCACATGACCAGTTCGAAAAAAATGTTGGTGATCCCAAGGTGTGATATCAGATAGTTCAACAACTATTCTATCCATATCACATACATGGTAGTTCAGCTCATCCCCTCCCCGATATGCAAAAGCATGCAGCCCTTATAACTCAGTACTCTGAAGGAACACTGATTTTCGCCTTGATCAACAACGACTTTATAAGTCGCTAAAGGCACTCACCTGATTTCTGCCCAGCCACAGGCACTATCTCACCCACCTTGGTGAGTTTCTCCGTTTGGACTATACTCCTCATAGTACAGAGCTGACATCCGACCATAGAGAATAGTCATCTGAATAGACATCCACACTGATATATAAACACAATTTAGTTCAGCCAGAGCGGATATATACACGGAACGACCCTCGATTTTCGACCCATTGTGCTCCATCCCCAGACTCCGTCCTTGCGAAGTTTGACTGGTTCTCGCTTTCGTTAGGTGGTGCGTTGGATTTTCGTAGGAGGGGACGGGGGCAGACGCTGACTCAGTGACATAGGCATCTGCAAGGTGGTTAAAGTGGCACTCGATTGTCTTTATTGGCATATTCACCTGACGTCGACGCACTCGAGTTTTGCGCTTGACGCGGGGGTATCCAGTAAGCATTTTAATTTTGATTCTTGACAGTCACCTTCTGATGGAGACGTGTTTCGAAGGTCACTATCAAGCAGGAAAGATCGCCGTGCATTTGATCTGCCTGCAGATTTATATCCGGACTGGTATTTATGGTCGTGGTCATTCGGTATATCAATGAGCTGACGGGGTACTTCATATCTGATGTAGTATCATTTGAAACTCAATGCCTAGACTCGTGATGTACGTCGGTTAGACTCGTGACCAGTTCGTCCGATTTGCCTCATAAACGGACTGGTCACGAGTCTAATTCGACTTCTCCGTAGTTATAGGCCAGGCTCAAGCTGATCTCGAGCCTACTCAATGCCGCCGCAGTCTACTGCGGAAAAGAATACTACCTTGGGTATAAAGTTGCCCAACTTATTTGTCGTAAAAGCAGGACGTAGAAAGCGTCTTAACCCTTACAGTCAACTTCCCGTTAACATGCTCTTCAAGTGTATAGCTATTTTTGCTGCAGGGATTTCCGCTACCCTGGCTCAGACAATCGAGTTAGGGTTCCCTCAGAATGGGGACAGCTTCACCCCCGGCCAGGAAGTGGTCGCTCAAGTCATTCAACCGGTTGGTAGTTGGTTCGATTCTCGGTATCATGCGCCAATCTGACAGATACTATAGCAATCCATAGAATCTTGCATTCAGGTTGACATTGTCTTAGCAATCGATAACTGCGTGAACGGTTCATGCCCCAAACCTGCAGTGGCGTTGGGATCTGTTCTCTATGCAGGCCATTGGATACCTGAGAGCTACCCTCCTGGTGGTTTCTACCAAAACTTTACCGTCACTATTCCGTCTTACCTAGCAAAGGGTCCTGCTATCTTTACGCTCACGTACTTGTGTCTCCTTGGGGTATGAGATCTTCAGTTTTCATCTATATTCGCAGTCTAAAGCTGATTTTGTAGGTGGTTACACATCCGTTCCCTGAATATCGCAACGCGACGGTGAACATCGTGTGAACACATCACATACTGCCATTCTGATGTATTAAATATGATACTGTCACAAGAATACTGATACATAAGTGTAAGAATCTGTTAACCTTAGGTATATAGCATCACCACTAGCAATGATACGTCACCGTGTACGATCTGTATACCAAGGTCCGGTTCATGTAGTGATACATCGCCCTCGCTATCCTATCAGGTGTCGTTCCTTGAGCTTTTCTATGTCGTCAGCTTACCCGCTTCGAGTTGATCTTTAAGAAGGCCAGAAGTAGGCTGGAACACCATTAGTTCTCGATTTCATCGGGCGGAGGGCCATCAATATATACATCGGTAGGTATGTCATCATCATCCCCGTCATAGTCGCCTGAAATAAGTTGAGATGCTACTATTTTGAAACGTCAGTCCAAAGTTGTTGGGATTGATGGCATGTACAAGTGCTAGCGAAGTACAACAGATAGTAAATTCCTCTGATCCTACATCAATAATTACAAGTTCTCGAGTTCATAATGAATAACACAAAACAAGAATCCAAATCTCGTACATGCATATGATTTCATATGATGAAAGCCTTCCTCCGGCGTCCACCGTTCACAAAATGTTCACCGTTGCATTGCGATATTCAAGGAAGGGATATGGACCCGCCTACAAAATCAGCTTTAGACTACGAATGAATATAAAAACTGAAGACCTCGTACCCCAAGGAGACACAAGTGCGTGAGCGTAAAGATAGCAGGACCCGTTGCTAGGTAAGATGGAATAGTGACGGTAAAGTTTTGGTAGAAGCCACCAGGAGGGTGGCTCTCAGGTGTCCAAGGGCCTGCATAGAGAACAGATCCTAACACATCTGCAGGGTTGGGGCATGAACCGTTCACGCAGTTATCGATAGCTAAGGCAATGCCAACTTGAATGCAAGATTCTATGGATTGCTATAGTATCTGTCAGAGCGATGCATGATACCGAGAAACGAACCAACTACCAACCGGTAGAATGACTTGAGCGACCACTTCCTGGCCGGGGGTGAAGTTGTCCCCATTCTGAGGGAACCCTAACTCGATTGTCTGAGCCAAGGTGACAGAAATTGCTGCAGCAAAGACAGCTAAGCACTTGAAGAGCATGTTAACGAGAAGTTGACTGTAAGGGTTAAGGCGCTTTCTAGGTCTTGCTGGTATGGCAAATAAGTTGGGCAACTTTATACCCAAGGTGGCATTGCATACGGCGGCATTGAGTTTCAAATGATACATGCACTGCGTCATGAATTATGTAAATCATCATTGTACGGTCTTAATAACTTTTGACATTCAGGAAACGTACCTATATGATATTGATCCACATTCTGAACGTTTGGAGAAACAGCCATGGCTGTGACGAAGTATGGCCATGTCAGTGTTCCAGATCAGCAATGGAGGAGCACCGCAGTTCGGAAATGCATCCCCAATCATGTGAAGTGCAATACATACTGTCGATATTCAATCTCAGGGGTCGGTGACTTGTTGCCGCCAGTTGCTATCGAAACAGTGAGATAGGTTACTGAAGCTTGTACATAACTGAAACCGCCCATTCACCTCATGATATAGTTCAGGCTAGCGGTGATGTGAGGCCGGACCGCAGCTTGACGCCCTTGATCAATAGTGCCCAGAGATTTCTCCAGCACAAATGCTTGATCCAAGTGCGCGGGTAACTAGGTTAGTCAGGGTCCCAGGCTGTTGCAGTAGAATTCAATCTCATATGGCTGCATTTGTACTACGTTATACCAGGGTAGTCTGGCGCAGTAGCAAGTCTGCTTATAGAGGTTGAGCCTTGGCTTCCCTCGCAATCCGTGCCCCTTCCGAAGTCCACTTACTACTAGATCAGCCGCAAAACCTGTCTTGCAAGTTAGTAAACAAAAGCAAGTCGTTGCACAAGAAGGACGGAATTTCCGTCATTGCCACAGCAGAATCGTATGGCAGCGATGAGGAAGTGGGCTATGTTCAGTCCATTCTGGGCTCGATGCACAAGAAGGGCAGGCTAGACAAAGAGAACGACATACGCCGAATAGCCATCAATGATTATGCAGGTAGCCCCGCAGCAGTCAGTACTTCCGATCTGGAATATGTGTGTTCCTTTCAGAGAAAAGGATTTGATTCCAGTGATGGGAATTGGAGACCGTAGATATTACGTATAGCCTCATGCATTCCAAATTCACCCCATAATGTGCCTTGTCCGAGTCTGCAAGACTTGGCTTGCAGCCGTATCATAGCCTCTATGTATTCAGATGTACAGTATGTCAAGATATAGTAAGGATGAAGCGGTCGATGTATCAAGATATCCATGAAGAAAAAAAAATAGTCAACAAATCATCCAATGACTCGCCCGAATTCGCCGTATCGTAAGTTTAGTTAAGAGCTTCATACAAAATTTTGAAAAAGTCGTCCAATGCCTCCTCGTCAGTGGCGAATTCTTTCAACTGCCCGCCTGAAGCCTGATCGAGAGTTTCACCAACACTGTTGATATAATCTTCCGATGACTCGTTGGATGCCGAGTTGTCGGTTTGGGACAACAGTCGAGGATTGACTGTGTCTTCAGAACTGTTTACAAACACCGACTGCTCGCCCGAAGCTGAATCAGCAGTTACTTCAAGGTTGTTGACAACCTCTTCCACCTGCTCGTCCGAAGTCCAATCTGCATCTTTCGTCAGAAGACTGAACAGCTCTTTGACCTGTTCTTCCGTAACGGAATCGACAGTTCCATCAAGACTGTTGAAAGGCTCTTCAAACGGCTCGTTCGAAGTAAAATCGGTGGTGTCTTCAAAATTGTAGGAAGAGTATTCCAACGGCTGACTTAAAGTCGAATCTTCGCAAAGTCTCTGAGAGACCTCTTGGGCCTCTTGCTGGTTCTTGGCACAAGAGCCGCCCATGTTCGAAGAGTCCGCGCGATTTGCACTAGTAATCATCCTTATATCAGCCCCAAAGTCACATTTGGAAACGGCGCAGCACTCACGCTTCGTCAAGTTCTGGTGATGCTAATCGAGCCCTGAGCATCTGGTGCCTCCTTGATCTGATATGCTCTTGAATGCCAGATTGTCGCACTGCAGGTGTGTTTTCACACTGAGACAGGCAACATCTGTAACGGGCCTCGCCCCTGCTTTCGACGATTTCCTGATGAAAAAATCGTCAGCATGATAGCGAGAACCAAACAAAAAGATTATGACTCACAAAATCTGGATAGTAGTGAACCATTTGCCTCTTTCGTGGGGGACAATCATTGTCATCCAAGTCCACCGCCTTGCGCTTTCCGCGCTTGACAGCGCTTTCCTCAGCGGCGGGGACTGGTGCTTGTTGGTCCGATCCGTTTTGCTCTGGTACTTGCTCTAAATGTTGGTTGTGGGAGGGTTGTACCAAGGGGGGTGCGGAAGGATAGAAAGACGGCGCAGCTCCTGGTGCTTGCTGCTTCGGTTCTTGACGTCCTTGCTGCACTGGTACTTGCATCAAATGTTGGTTGTAGGAGGGTTGTACCGAGAGGGGTGCGGGAGGATATGAAGGCGGCGCAGCTCTTGGTGCTTGCTGCACGGGTACTTGCATCAAATGTTGGTTGTAGGAGGGTTGTCCCGAGAGGGGTGCAGAAGGATACGAAGGTGGGGCAGCTGCAGGCGGTACACCCGTACCCTGGACGGCGGGAGGATGCCCACCCAAATGGTGAGGAGGATAGCCCTGGTATGGTGCTCCGTAGGCTGCACGAAACGCGTGTATATATTCTTCATATAAATATGTGTAGACCTCTGGGGGATAAGGTCTAAGACGTGAGGGCGCTGATGGAGGCTGAGGCATGGGAGGGTATGGATAAAGCCCATGTTGAGGCGGGCCTGGGATCGACCATTGGCCTGTTTGAGCTGGCTGTTGCTGTTGTTGCTGTTGTTGCTGTTGTTGCTGTTGCTGCTGTTGCTGCTGTTGCTGCTGCTGCTTTCGCTGTCGCGGCATATTTAATTATCTAGAGTCGTTGGGAAGGACTGTGGATGTCGCTAGGCTCTAACCTGTGGCAGGACAAGATGAGCGACGAAAGGTGAAGTAAGTGTACAAGAGTAACTCACAGGATACAAGTTAGATGGTAGACGAGGAAAGGAAAAATGTGATGTATGTTAAAGAGGAACGAAATACAAGTTGCAGTATTTGAATTGTTCAAGCACCCACAACAAGTGGATGAAGCGTTGTGGTCCACAAATCTTTAGCCAAGTTAAGCGGCATGGCTACAAAGGGTTGCGTCCACTGACCTCAACGGACAATAGAACAACGCGCAGACCACCCGGATATTCCCTGATACGGCTGTGGATAGATTCAATTAGGTAGAGAAGGATGCTGTTATTGACAAGCGTTGAACATGACGCGCTGTATCATATTTATTTTAGAGTAGTATCCTCCTTGACTGGGTATGATCTTCGTGTATATGTTTTCCATAGGTTACCGACAGACTTAATATTGCCATCCGACACTGTATACTCGAGATCTATTGATAAAATAAACAGATCGGATAGGAAATGACGTAGTTATTAATACTTACGATATAGACATATGGCCAACCACCAATAGAAGGCCGTGTCTCCGGGTTGTGGGAACAGTCCACAAGATGCGAACTCCACACCTCAGCAACCCGTGCAACCCCCTTCTTCTCTCACAGAAATGGGTTATTGTGCTCTTGAATGAGTATTCCACATTACAGTATCTCCACATCTACAAGCGATCTACGTCCAGTGCAACATGTCAAGGGACTATGTGAGCAAAAGTTACAGGCGTACCATTAGTTCAAGCGCGACGAGGAACTCAGTCTCGTAAATCACCTCCCGGATGTAGTGTCCTACAAGGCCACCGCACACTTGCGATATTTTGGCAAGTGCTGGTCATTGACTTCACGACTCACTTGATCTGAAGAAAATTCATGCAGGTAGGCATCGGCTGCCTGTTGTGGACTTGGCCATTCCTACAACGGATCGAGGGGTCCAAAGGTCCAAGTCCCAATGAAATGGGACTATGTAGAAGGATCTGCGCAAGCCAATGTGATTCTTTCAAGCATATGGTGAGTACCCGCAGCACCTGATTCAGGATACGTGGCGAATGATTTCCTGACCTTCAAAACACGTCTCCGTCAGAAAATATTTTCGGTGCGTACTATGTCATCAAAAGCGTGCAAAAGATTCCATCCCACCCAAACTAGCACTGACTGTCAAAAATCAAGATTGAAATGCTTACTGGTGCTCTCGCGTTAGTCGCAAAACTTGGGTCGAGTGCGTCGACATCAAAGCTCAGGTGAATACGCCAATTTAACAACTTTGCAGATGCCTACGTCACTGAGTCAGCGTCTGCTCCCTTCCTTCTCTACGAAAATCCAACGCACCAATGAGCCTCATGGAACTAACAGGTTGCTTTCAAATATAGCATTGTCTACGTCCCGCAACCCAATGAAGGCGAGAGTCAGTCAAACTTCGCAAGGACGGAGCATGAGGGATCGGTGTTGAGGAGAAATTCGAGGGGCGTTCGGTGTGTATATCAATGTGGGCGTCTATTCAGATAACTATTCTGTGGTCAGATGTCAGCTTTGCGGAAGGTCTAAACGGAGAAACTCACCAAGGTGGTGAAATAGTACCTGTGACTGGCCAGCAATCAGGTAGTACTTTAACGACTTATAAAGTCATTGTTGATCAAGGCGAAAATTAGTGTTCTTTCAGGGTACTAACTTACAAGGGCTGCATATCGGAGAGGGGATGTCCATGTGTACATATGATATGGATAAATAGTTGTTGAATCGTCTGATATCACACCTTGGGAGCACCGACATTTTTTCGAACAGTTCATGTGAATGTCATGCTAGAGATGACGATATTTCCAAAATCCAGAGTGACGGTTGTCGTTCTGAACTCAGAGTTGTTTCTTCAAACTCCGACAAGTACCAACATCATCAGAAATACATGACAATATTGATCTCTCTCTCGCTGGTGCATCCATCCTATCTCTTCTCTTCATGTAGTCCAAGCAGTCGCTTCAACGGCCTCTTCCATCTTTCAATATCATGTCATGTCTCGTATACGCCATCCGCCAATCACTGATTCACGGACTGACTCGAGATAGGCACTCGTTTGTGTTGTGTCATCGATGAGCTGAGTTTCGAATCTTCTTTGACTTCTTTCCTCTTTCTTACATTTCTCCTGATGAGCTTTAACATCCGATATCCTCGCTGTGCAGTCTCAGATCTCAGCCCTTGTGCCATTAATATCGTGGTCCTTCTCTCCTTTTGCACTCCCAAGAGCCACTTCGCTGCCTACCAATACTGCTTTTTATATATAGCAAGGACACACCCCTCGTTTGAAAGATGTATCTGGGTGGTCGAATATCTACTGCTCATAAGCACGTGCCACTTTACATTTAAATACATGCTCATAATCTCATATCCAGGTGATCTGTCACGTCTCAAGCTGTTGTTCTGGTGTTGGCGAACTAGTGTAAGCCTAGGCCACGTAACCGACGCGTCTGGCGCTGATTGGACACCGCACACTGTTTGTTTAGTATTTGCTTTCCTGACGCTCATCCCTATATAGCTATATATACCTGTAAGCGTCGTTCACTTATCTACATCTTATACTTTTACCGCCTTGTCAATTATACGCTCTTCTACGTTATCGTCTTGTCTATTGGTGGCTTATTGGTAACACAAGGAAACTGACCGAAGTTGTTAGCGCTAGCGATGGATACCACACACTGACACGCAGACCACCATCTCTACTTAGCAGTTCTGCCCGTATGCTTTTCTTCGGCGGTTCCCTTTCTCTATCTTCGCATGCTCAAGCGCGAGTTTCATAGCATTAAGCAGTTGATGCAACGCCGCCTTCTCATGCTGAAATATTGCTAGGACAGTGTGTCACTTTGATAATATCAGAATGATACATTCTCCTAGTAATGTGATACTGGGGAGTCAGGACTTGAGGTGTGATGCCTGTGTATAAACACTCAGGGAACACAACCAAAGTCGCCGGCCTTAACGAAGCCTGACGCGGATTTCTCAGGTGTTAGATATCAGATTCACATACCCGGAGAACCTTTGCCGTCGGACAGACTTGGCTTGCTCATCCGGTGTGTAAATCTCTTGTTCTGTCTCGCTGAACTCCTTGAATAATACCCACACAGAATGGATCAGCAACCACATGCATTCCTCTCCAGCAGACTGGAGGGACTGTGTCCAATATAAACGGCCGAACTAACATATCTGCATGCTTTAACGAAGAAATTAGGGATGCCCATAACAACGTCACGGCAAAAAGTCGAAGTCGGTTCAGTCCTAATCATACAAGCCAAAACCCCAGTTGATGGCATTCGTGACGCAGAGTGCTCTACTGGTGCCAGCGTTGTTATCAAAATACACTCTGCCTGAATGGACTTTCATCGACGTAATGTTAAACACCAGTCATACGTCAGGCTTCGTGGCAGCAGCGTTCCTAGAGAGCGGGTCTCGAGCGACGGACATTGCACAATGATTCTCGTATCGTTCTCAGCCTGTTGAACTCTGAGTATGACCACGTCGCTTTTGGATTGTAGCGTCAGGAAGACATTCAAAGCTGGGAACATTGTAATTCAAAGGTGGTCAGATCATGATCAAGACAAACGGTTGATGTCAACAGGTGAATCTGGCGAGTACGCGAGTTTCGGCTACATATTCGACTCATTCTTTTTTAGTCTCGACCACTACCAATCAATGATTCGTCCTTGAAAGGTGTGCTATTCGCTTGCCCTTGTTTTTCGACTCAGTCCTAGGTCATCAATCTCTTGCTATTTTCCACCTGCCAGTATTCACGGGTTATGGTGGCCTACAATGATTCCTATGCTATTCATTGCTCGCTCTTCGTTTGCAGTTTGGCTTTCGATGCCAGTAGACGCATGAATAGTTCTTATCATGTACGGCAACAACTCGGAGAGTGCATTTCCTCGATCATAGTCTCGGCAGTTCTCCAGTGCATGCTCATCCAGGGCTTCAATCATGCAACTTCTCGGCATTAACCATTTTTGCTTGACTCAGAGAACGCCCTAACCACCTTTCGATCCAAAATGCTTTGGACGACGAGTGTCTCTGATTCTGAGTTCAAGAAATAAAAGAGCTCGTCCCAGAATTTGAAGGGCGGAGAAGCGATGGGAGAACTATCGTGTAACGACCGTTTTTCTTCTATTTTGGAGGTCTCCGACGGGTGACTCAGTTGGGCCGATGCCCGCCTGCATGCTGAATTAGATCAGCGCAGAATTCGCAAACGAGATTTTTTTTGTCGACGGTAATGATCCTCCCAACTCCAAATGACTGTGTAACTGGCGTTTCCCCGTGGCGGTGCACGCGCCCCAATATTACAGGAGGAATCTTGAAGTAAGCCTACGTTAACTATACAGGCGTACCTAAATTTATCTATCTATCTGTTCTGTAAATCATTTCTGAACACGGGACAATGCAAGAATCAACGAGTTCTGGACAGCGAGTAAAATTCATTCCTGATCGTTATATGAGCTTGCTCCGTCGAGGGACGGTCTGAAGGCTGAGTAGACCAACATTGCTCGATAAATGGCCAGTATTGCTCAGGGAGCTCAGGATAACGAGACCGGGAAGGCGTTTGCGACTTGGCTATGCAAAGAATGATGGCAGCATCATTCGTGAGATGATAATAGGGTACTTTGTTGGCGAGGACCTGAGTGGAGTTTATCATATCAATGAGAGGCCAAAATTAGCTCGAATGTACCTGCAGCATGATACCGCCAAATGAATACATGTCGCTCTGCTCGCTTGGCCGAGCTTGAGAGCCATCCTCCCGCTCTATAAGCAGCTCAGGAGCCATCCATCGCATATTTCCTTTGAGCGTGGACGTCCAGGAAGCCTGAGAGGCACCTATAAACTCGGAATACATCAAAGAAAGGCCAAAGTCAGCAACACATGCAGTGCCATCGCCGTGGATCAGTACGTTAGGCTGGAGCTCACGTCTCAATGAAATTAAAACTATCGAGAAGATCAAACTCACCCCAGTGAAGTCACCATGGATGACATTATTGGCGTGAACTATGGGAAGTGGTTACGGCTCGGTCTAGTCACAATAAGTCTATTACATACGATATTGCAGACCAGCTATTATATCTCTTAGCTAAATTTTCCATCAGTTTAGTGATCTACTCAAAATACATGAAGAGAGGACTCGCCAGCTGGAATCGTCTAACAAGAGTTAGAGCCGCACCATCACTCTCTAAATAGACCGTCAAGTTGCCCTTCTCCGCCCAAGGACTGACTATTGCTATAAATGGGCCAAAGCCATACGTATAACCAAAAACGGGGAGAATGTTTGGATGTTTGAGGTTGGCACATATCCTGAGTTCACGTTTTATGCTCTACAAAGTGGCACCCTGCGGTGTAAGTAATAGAAAAAGCCCTTTGATATGATACTCGCCTTGATCTTTTTTGCCTTCGCTACCCCGACTTGATCATCAGCGTACACCTGCAATGCTTTCACTGCAACCTGCAAAATCATTAATTTGTACACAGATGGACAGACAAAAGACAACAAACGAACTTTAACTGAGCTACGATTTTTGTGATAGGTGCATTTCCAGATTTCCCCAAAACCGCCACGAGCAACCGGGTAGTCTCCATCCTTAATAATATATTTCGAGAGGTCTTGGAGCGTTGCTTCAGGGGGGAGATTGTCAGGCTCATCATTACAAGCAGAGAAGGCTGCATGCGTATGGGAAGAGGAGGGAAGGAGCTCACGAGGCTCAGGGCGTGACTGGGATGGCCGTGAACCTACTGTAGAAGAGATCGTCTGCAATGGAGGAAGAACTATGACAGGTGATATTGGTGTTCTCTGTATATCTGCCGTGGATCTTCCTTGAGGATGCGGTGTGTCCTGACACACCGGTGGCTGGATTCCTAGTTCATTGCTGCCAGTCGACTGTTTGTGTATACTGGTCTGTGAAAAAATGTTAGCACATGAACAGTAGATGTTTGTGGGGAATATGTACACTGGCATGAGCAAGGACGTCGGATGGAGTGTTGCGTATGTAAATCTTGTTATCATTGTCGGTGGTTGTGTAAGCTAGTTGGTGCGAGTTGGGTGAGAGGAGAAGGATCCAAGGATTGCGAATATTGTCAAAGGAAGCGAGTAGCTGGCGGGAGTCGAAAGCCCAGAGCTTGATGGTTTTGTCAAAGGAAGCGCTAGCAAGTAGAGTACTATCAAATGAAAGTACCAGACTGGTGATAACTTTGATGTGCCCCTCAAAAGGAGATCCGACACTCTCCAGCGTCGATGCGTCAAACTCGTAGATCGTCGTGACGGCGTCATCTCCGGTGGAACTGAATGCGGCTATGATGTTTTTGTTGTTGTTTGTCCAAAACATTGGCGCGTATGTGATTTGTCCACCACCAGGTTTCCCTTTGCTCACATCCAATGTCTGTGACTGGACTCCCCAGACTTCAAGGCACTTCCCTACATTCGACTTGACTGCGAGCTTCTTTGAGTCTGGGGAAAATCGAACTGCGCCCACGGAATAAGCGCTCTTGAATGGACCAGCCACGAGTTTGCCAGTGTCTAAGTTCCATATTCGCGCCGTGCAATCATTTGCCCCGCTCGCCAGTAACGTGTTGTCCACGGAGATATCGATGCAGGCGATCCTCCGTGAGTGTCCTTTAAATGGTTTCACAATCCCCGTTTCAACCTCACAGGCTTTCAGCTCCCCACGATTGTGATCTCCACCACCAGTGACAATCCATCGATCATCCCTTGATACCGCTACTGCCAATACCTCCTTCTCGCAAACATCCTGCGCTTCCTCAATCTCATTTCCCGTCTTTAGATCCCATTGTCGAGCGGTCTTGTCAAAAGATCCACTGATTATTCGCTGGCCATCTGGAAAATAGGATATGGATTGAATTCGTTTTCCATGACCCTTCAAAGTCATTGATGGAGTGAGAATCCGTCTCGTAGCGGCTACCTTCAACGTCGATGCGGAAGCCATAGCTGTGTCTTCGCGAGCGAAATCGTGAAGTTATCAAGTACGAGCAAATACTCTATAGACCTGTTTGCAGAACCCGTGGTGAGCTCCCCTCATGTGCTGTAGGCCTGACGTTGATAATCGTTTTTAAGATCCTCAACTTGAGAGCATCTCGCCTTAAGTAGAGCTGATCGTCAGTTCATCTGCGCTAGAAGTTCGCATAAGAATTGATATTACCAAGAGGCTATTAATGATTGAGAGGGAGAAATTCTACAACGTGAGTGCAAATTTTTTCCTCGCTTACCCACTGACAGCCTCTGACAGTCACGAGAATTTCCTGCATCTGCAAAACTACTGAAATGAACGCTTAGCTTAAGCGCATTACGGACACTTACGAATGCTTACGACTTCACTAGCGAACTCATGCGATTGGTGGAGATGCCTTTCGCTGTTATTATTTTATTTCGCCGTCTAAACTTACGAGAGATGGAGAACCGAACGTTTTGATCAATGATAATATACTGCATCTCACTGAAGATAAAAGATAGGCTTGATTTTATCTGAGACAAGGACACCCCTTTGGTCGGATTTAACCCCACAAGTCATTATGTTTACAGTAGCAATTCGGGAAATACAATGTTAGCGCAGTCTTGTCTCTCGTTCGCCTCTGCGAATAGACACATCATATTCCTTCTTGACCTCACTCTCGATAATGCTGTGTACAACTGACCATGAGCAAAGGGATCAGTTCGAAGGTCGAGCACGGTTCGTGCCAGCATCAAGCCTTTACACAACAGACCAAAATAACGCTTACCCTGAACTCTGCTTTGGGTTGGTACAATCGATCAATCGTCCGGAAAGTATGCCCTTTCATGAAGCTGCAGTGTGTCTCCGTGAACAAAACCTATTTTGTAACTAATTACGGGAAAGGCATTCTTTGGATGTGTGCAAAGGTGGTGCGAAGGTCATGTCCCCTGGCGTCAGTGTGCTATATAGCTGATGGCAGCTATACAAAGGTGGGTCCTACTACATTAAAACCCAAACAACAGTTCATCCGCGCTGGAAGTCCAGATGAAAACCTGATATTACCAAGAAGTTGGTAGTGCCAGCGACAGACTTGAAAAGCGACGAATTCTTGGATATGAGAGCAGTTGGTAGCCCGGCCATTGGCACCGCCTTCCATAACACTTCCCCTCTGCATCTAAAAGAGCCAACCTGTCCTAAGCGAGTTTGAAAGTTGTTCTGAACAACTCGCAAAGGTATGGCTCAGGGCACACGTTCGTAACTACCGTTTTGGCTTAAACACACCGTCTTTGGACGCTTAAGTAATCGCTAGTGTAATAAACCATTGGTCTCCCTAACACAAATATATAAAACGTCGAATTTTCCATGATATACAGGTATTAGCTAATGTAAACCTACATTTAATTAGATACATGTATTTATTCGAAATCGAAATCGGATAATTCCTCGTCGATATGCTGCTGCGAGTGCCCGAAAATAACTATGCTATCTTTGAATTCGTCTACAATAGCCTGTTCAGTCACATTCAGCTTGTCCAAGTTCGAAAGGATCTTCGCAAATGTAGGAAAGGTCATTTGCGGAGTGATCCTACCCTTTGCAAGATGTGGCTTGCCCTGTTCTATCAGCACCGATTCTGTGATTGCGCCAACTGCACTGATAGCATAGTGCAGTTGGCGGCGTGGTGACCCCTCGAGAAACGTGTGTAGTCGGAAAGTTGAACGCCATATTATTTGCGTGAGGATGTGGATGATGAATTCGTTATTGAACTTCGTGTGAATGATGAGCGTGCCATCCTACCAAAATATCAAACGGTGCTCTCAGAAGAAAGGAAAAACTTACTCCAGCGAATGAATATTGGTGCATGAACGCTAATGGATTATCCATAACGAGGCACCGCACCCGATCTATACGAAAGGTATCCGGGGCAATATTGCAGCCCTGTGGAGGGAGAAGAGAGTATCCCATTACGACCGCCTGACGAATGAGTGTCGCAAACGCAGTGCGAGATTTCGTCACTGCGGACCAAATTTTTTTCACGTCCTTGTCATCAGCCGTCCAGTGGCTCGCAACTATAATCAATATATCAATCGATTTAAGTAGAATATTGAGCTTTGGTACTCACCGAGAAGTGCTGGTATCTTGGGTCTCACCCGAATGATCATATTCTTCACGATGCGTTTTTTGTCATCGGGACTTGACGCCAGTGCATCGTTAGAGAAGATGATGGAGACGATGAGCTCTTTTGAGAGCGAAATTGCCTGGTCGCGAGTCTTTGCAGTGATAGAGTTTTCGGCAGGCTCTGCACATGGCACTGCCGTCGTTGTTGTCTCGGACGATGTTGTCGCTGTCGCTGTCGACATGGAGGCAGTGGCACGTGGTGTGGGGGGCATACGTCGAGTTGCACGACGACGTCTGTTTGCAGTTCGAGTAGGTCCTGTAGTCTGGTATTGTTAGGTTAGTTTTCGATGACACAGTAGTTAACGGTACCTACATGTATTACATGGGTGCCTGGGATCTCGCCCATCGACATAGATTGCAGGTGTTCGAGATCGGGTGGTGGCGCCAGGAGAGCCCGGAATTCGTCATCGTCACCGATCCACATGGGCGCTACCTCTGGTGATGGTAGGTGGGGCGTTAAGGGTGGTGGTGAGGGCGCTATGTGTTGCAGAGGATTGGGTGCTACAAATAATTAGATATATTAGTGCAGGTAAGGTAGTAGACATACCTTGCCATGATAATCTGTACAACGGAGTAATATAACCGCTTGAGGGTGACGGCTGTTGGTCGCGTGCAAGGTTCTGCTGATCGCCCATCAAGTTCTCCTGCTGAGGGTGCATGAAATCTGGCAGCTGATCGTGGTGTGGGAAGTCTTGCAGCTGGTCATGGTGCGAGAAGTCTTGCGGCTGATGGTGCGAGAGGTCTTGCGGCTGATGGTGCGGGAAGTTTGGCGGCTGATGGTGTGGGAAGTCTGGCGGCTGATGCGGGAAGTCTGGCGGCTGATGGTGTGGGAAGTCTGGCGGCTGATGGTGCATGAAGTCTGGCGGCTGATCATGGTGCAGGAAGTGTGGCGGCTGATCATGGTGCAGGAAGTCTGGCGGCGGATGGTGCGGGAAGTGTGGCGGCTGTTCATCAGTCAAATTCTCCTGATAGAGTGGCGTATTCAATTGCTGCATATGTGTGAGGTGTGGCTGAACGCCAAATAACGGAGGCTGATGAGGGTCAAAAAAAGACATTGGTTCGTGCGGTTGTTCATCAGCAAGACTCAATTGACTGTCCGCGGGAGCATGAGAAGGGTTGAGGCCTGATCCACGCGCAGGTTTGGAAATGTTAGTCTTACCTTTGCGACGTGGCGCTCGTCTGCTGGCCATAAGGTGAAGGGAGTTGAGGATGCATGGGGAAGAGAACGGTCCAATTTGAATTCTAGAAGAAGCGACGGTACACAAACAACGCACAAATAAACTACACGTCTTGTGACATGGGGCTGCGAAGAGGATGGGGCTGAGATGAAACGGTACGATGTAAAAAGACCTGCTGCACATATGACAAAGCAATACAAATGGGAAAGGGGCAATGTTAGATTTGATAACACATAGCATGCGTGTTTCAATGTGTTCTTATCGATTGATCAGTGGGACGCATAATGACCGAACACGTGTATACATACCTCGATTCGAAGCGCTGCTCGTACTAATAACGGCCTATGGCAAGGGTATGCGGGCTATGCTGCCGGATCAGCTGAAACCTCGGGATGTGAGTTATCCTCTTCTTCATCTGTAAATATGAAATCGTCTTTATCCCCCTGAATCGAAACCCCAGGCTCAGGTGACCGGGATCCCGATCTTCTGGACCCAGGTTGCAAGAAATCTTTCTTGGTACGTGCGCCCAAGATCTTCGAGAATTGCTCAGCTTGTAGTGAGACAACACGAAGAACCTCCAATTCATCCTCATAGACTGCTTGAAGATAATCTCTGTCGTCATCAACGTCTGAACGGTCACGCTCAGAAAACAAACTCCTAAAAATGTCCAGGTCGTCTTGAGCGAATCCGAAGCGTTCTTCATTATCAATGTACAGAGCATCAAGGAACGCAAGAAAGCGCTCAGCTTCCTCGATTTCCCATGCGGTCACCAACATGCGCTGGCGTGCAGTCTCACGAGCAGCAAGCTTTGCCTGATACCCTTTGTACAAGGTTGCAGGACGCATTTGTGTAAGGCCGCTTTCCAAGGTGCTAGCATGCTTTCAACAATTTAGTCTCTGAAATTAAATAAAAGAAATGCACTATACCTTGAGGAGCGATTCAAGGGGTACATACGGTTTGCATTCTTGCCCCATGACACGAGCCGCATAACGAACCTCAATTGGAGCCGGAGAGGGGGGGTATGGAATAAACTTTCTGTTCATTCTGTCATGGATGAAGCCACGTCGAGAAGCACGCATAGGGTTTGGAGGGGTGGATGTATTATAAAATATACTATCTGTCCCCGAGTTGGCAGATGCACTCTGAGGTGTCTTTGCCATTGAGGATATGCTTCTTACCGAAGCACACATGTCAGAATGCCTGGTGTTAGGAGAGCTTCCTGACTTGTGGCTGGAATCAAAGAGAGATGACCCGGGAGTGGTGGCACGTCCGTCTGATAGAGGTGAAGACGGGGGACTGCTTGACGGAGGAGGACAACTGCTGGGTCGAGAGATAGGGGAGGAACTGACGGGTCGAGAGGACACTGTATAAACCATCATCTGAGGGCGGTGGACTTGGATAAACCTTGCGGAGGGCCAACTGGGAAACCTGCTACTATATGAGAGTTACCTGTGTGATATTATAAGGTTGACTCAGCATCACGCATGAGCCAGCGGAGTCCGAAAGACTTAGAGAGATTTTTGTATTGCGCAACACGCAGCATAGCAAGCTGAGGATTGTGAGGGCAGCAAATGTGCGTATATCACACTTGATTGGGGGTACTGATCAATGGACATACCTGTGCCAGGTTTTGTCCCAACTGCAATGGAGATTTCTCTACAATCGAGGCGGTTATTCTGCACCTGAATTCTCAGTCTACCTGTTGGCCGCACGAGGAGCATCCGCGTCAATTCCCTGTTCCCCCTGGGTTGCGAAGTTCCCAATCGTCAACATCCTCTACCACTGGCTATTGTCATCCACAGTCGGGATATGTCTTTGGCATTGGCAAGAACCTGTTTGACAAGTTGCAAGACGATCCATATGAATATCGGCGGAAAATAAATGCATATTACCCTTTCCATGATGAAGGAGAGTGGGAACTGGCAAAGTTCTTGGTCGAAAATCTGACTCAGGCTCAGATTGATAAGTTTTTAAAGCTAAAATGGGTAGGAGAGACGTTGAACCCTACTCGTCAGGTCTGACTTTGTTCCTAGTTTCATACTCGCCAAAGACCATCTTTTACTTCAAAGGAACAACTTCTAGATTGGACCGATGCGCTACCTTGTTTTGCACCATGGAAAGTTTCGAATATTGAATTTACAGGCTACAAGACGACTTATCCCGTGCAACTTATTTGGCGCGATGCTTTAGAGGTTGTCAAGCAACTCTTTGGTGATCCGGTTTTTGCCAATCACATTACCTTTCAACCACACGTAGTCAATACAGGGAGTCAGCGCGAGTATGGAGATTATTTTAGTGCTGATATAGCGTGGAAAATCCAGGTCAGTCTGGCCTGTTTGTCTTACTACTCAAAGTTGATCATGTGTATTTAGGACTATCTCCCAGTAGGCGCTACACAAGTACCGATCATCTTGGGATCTGATAAAACCCCTGTTACACGGACCACTGGAGGGCTTGAGATGCACCCACTCTTCATCAGCATCGGTAACATCGACTCAGAGGTTCGCTCCAAGGCCACCCTACGAGCTTGGCGCTGTATCGCCTACATGCCTGTTGCTAAGTTTCGCGTACACCCGGACTATCAGACCATTCTTCAGGCAAGACTGTGGCACAAATGTGTCGATCTCATCTGCGCTAACCTGAAGATTGCAGCGAGAGATGGCTGTTTTATGCCGGATCCTTCCCGTCATATTCGATATGTCTTTACACCACTCATCGCCCATGTATGCGACCTTCCTGAGGCCTCTATGATTGCCGCAGTCAGTAAAAGTGCGTCTCCTATCACTATGGCGACACAAGAAAAATTTGGTGATGGAGTTCTCTACCCTCCTCGTACTGGGAAACATACGCTACAACTTATCTACAACATCTCCCAGGAGATCGACCCTTGGGATCTTGACAGATTCCAGAAGGCAGCCAAGGCTGCCTATCTGTCCGGGGTCCACATGCCATATTGGCTCGATTGGTTGTACTCATGTCCATCTGTCTTTCTTGCCGGCGAAGTCTTGCATACCCTCCATAAGTTTTTTGCAGATCATCCTCTCAAATGGATAAAGGAGATAGTAGGAAAAACTGAACTCGACACTCGCTTCATTATTCAGCACAAACGAGTAGGGACGCGCCACTTTACCAAAGGTATCACCCATGTCAATCAAATGACTGGTCGTGAACATCGAGATATTCAACGGACCATTGTTGCTTCAATTGCAGGTGCTGCTCCACCGAGGTTCGTTCGTGCAATCCGCGCCCTTATAGACTTCATCTATTACGCTCAAAATCCGGTCCATTCTCTTGAATCCCTACAGTCGATGTCACAGGCACTTTCGGATTTCCACGCATTCAAGGACGCTATCGTCGAGGCTGAGGCAAGAAGGGGGAAGAAGGGTGCCAAAGAAGATTTTTTCATCCCCAAGCTTGAGCTACTGCAAAGCTTCAGAGGCACGATCGAGAGACTGGGTACTTTAATGCAATTTTCGGCCGATATGACGGAGCGCTTACTCATCACTCACTGCAAGGATCTCTTTGCCCGAACAAACCGGCGAATGAATGATTTCACAGAGCAGTGCGTACGGATTCTCAACCGTCAGGAGTCAATGGAATTGTTCAACCTCTACGCACTGATCAGTTCCCGTGGCGCATCTCTCGTCAATGCCATATGCCTTGAAGATGAGGAGGTGACAACCGTCAATCCAGCGCTCTCCTGGGTTTCCCGTGTACTTCCTGATGAAGCATACTCTGTTCATGGACCTCGACAAGTCCGCAATCATTTTCATAAGGGTATTCTCTCTGGAGACGCTCTCACCGCCTTCTATCTGACTTCAACACCGGATTTCAAATCTCTCTCACCTGATGATATTTGCACCAAATATGCACTTGTTGATTTCGATCACGCAGTCTCCCAGTTCATCGCGCGTTTTTCCCTCTCCAATGGCGAGAGTACCCGCTGGGACCACAGACACGGACGCTTTTGTGCATGGAACAAGTTTCGAGTACAGCTCCACTCTGCCTTCCAGTCCCGAGTGATCATGCCTAGCAGGGTGATACAATCATACCCACCCAGCGACAGCTTCCCCCTTGGGAACTGTGATACTGTCCTCATCGATGTCACGGGTGATGATGGCCAAATTAGTACGTCTATGTTTGCTGTCATGTTTCAACACTAACAAGGTGATATTCAGCAAGTCGTGTCGCACAAGTTCGACTTGTTTTTCAGCCTAAGGTTCCACGTTCTTCCGACCTGGTTCTTCCAACGCATCTTTCCAGTCCGCTCCTCTACATCCAATATTTTGACTTCATCGCCAATCCCAATGATCGACCTGAACTCGCAATGTGGACGGTAGAACGGTCATATGTGGTGGACCAACATGGCGAACGCTATAGGCGCGGTGGTGTGGTATTATTGACAGATGTAACGCACGCCGTTGAATTGATACCAGAATATGGTGACAAGGTGAACAAGAACGTTTCTTCAGCCACTTGTTTGGAGTCCTATGACCGGTTTTTTTTGAACAACTTTGCAGATAAAGAGAGTTATCATACATTGAGTACAGAGTTCGTATAATGTCAGTAGTTGATAGTGGTAGTAGCGCAGATGATCTTGAACGCCTGCATTAATTACTGCGAATCATGAATGGCCTTACTAAGTACCACCCAACTAAGTCTAGGGTTGGAGAGAAAGCGGGTACCCGAACCCTAGACTAGTAGTTCAAACAGCTACTCTCTCAATCTCAATAATATCATATAATATAATACATATACCCGTTTAATATTTATAACGCCACCGGCATTGAGATGTTTACAGTATCATATGGAAAAGTCTGTTCCACCAATCGCGTTGCTCCATCACCAGCGCCGTAAGCTCATCGTAAGCATCAAACTTCTTTCTGGTAAGCGAGAAAACTGGGTCTTTCACTGATGACTGTATGGCCCATCTGCATACACGGCAAAATTTGTCACTATACTATTACGAAAGCGGCGTCAATCTATTTTCCATTACCCACTCAACGATCGGCGAGTAAACATTCAGGCATTATCGTTGTTCTCTCGTCGGTTCCGCCACGGCTTTGGACAAGTGGACGCTTACGGATGCCACCTCCACCCACCGTATCAAAATGTTTTAACTACCTGCACACGCAACCGTGACGTTGATATGAAGTTTTTGCGGCCTTTTTGTTTACCTTCAACGAATGTTCAAAAGGATCTGACACTGAGATTCTACAAGCGCGCATCCACGAGATTCAATATTGACATCAAGTTTAACGGAACGTAAAGTTCTCGCAACACAGTCAACACTCTCTTCTCTGCGTATGGCTGTCCACAAGTTAGGATGCGTGGAGGACATGTACGTTCTCGCACCTTCAAAACCCAACCCTAGACAAGAGAATTTTCGGTGAGCACTAGGTCGCCAAAAGCGCGCAGACCGAACAACTGACTCCATATGTTCTTGTAGTCGAGTGTTATATCTGTGGAAGTAATCTAGTCCAAACGGAAAAAACTCATATCAGAGTGTTTGACTGGTAGTGCCCATAGCCAAGAAATCCACTGGTCTCCATCAAGGGTGGTAGGTGCGTGTTTTAGCGGCTCGTGAAGAGTTTATCCATGAAGGGGAAGTACAGCATTCCGATTCAGGGTATTCACTTGCGACTTGGAGAAGTTGCATGTGGCATTAATGTCGGGAGGAAATGAGCCGAATTACCACATATATTCGTTCGTATATCTGATATCGCACCTTGAGTAAGTTCGCTGTGTCGTAGTGACGATTTTCGAGCGTCAACACCGTTTTCGTGGAAAGTTCGTAGGAACTGGGGTTCGGGGAATTAGGAATCCAACTCGTCCGAAGCTCTCTGTAACACGTTCGCACCGCTCCAATCAAAAAGCTTCGTCAGTTCAACGAGGCCACACTATAGTCGACCGTCCCTAGAATTTCCCATCCGCATCCCAAAATCGCCTCCTCCGCCTTTGGCAAATGCTTACACCTTCAATTTAACCGTTATCTGCCTCTCAACTAGGTGGTACGTGAATATGTTTGAAATTGTACAAGATGGTAAAACACGATGTGAGAGAAAGTGAAGTGTGCATGATATGATGATAATAACCCTACAATGTGGATAGATTTTGGGTAATGATAACAGATCCAATAAGATACATTTAAATTGTGAAATGAGCTGCAGGAGTTGTGCGGGAGCGTCCAATGCCGCCAAATCATATCAATACTAAACAGAGAGTTCATCATGAAAGGTATTACCGCTCTGGGACGAGAGTCAGCCCGGTACCTATCTTGTCTGGTGATCCTGGATCAGCAGCTATGGACACGCCGTCTGGATCAAACCGTGGCTCAGCGCGCAATGAAATATCCGAGTCGGGGCTGTCACGCCCACGATTTGACATGGGCGAAGGCGAAGCGGTGACAATGCGATCAAAAAATGTGTAGGAATATGGGTTATCGATAGGTGATAGGAAATCTTGCTGTAGCGCGGGAGACGGACAATCATCCTGAGCTGTCATGTATGTCGGTGTAGATGTCACGTTCTCGGCGAAAAAGGTATACACGTAGGATTGTGCATGCTGCAGAGGTGATGAGTGCGCATGCCAATACCTAGGACCTTCAGGAGTCAGAGGGCCCGAAGGGTGATGCCGAGAAGCAAAAAGACCCTCCGCTGCAGCCTGACATGGTTTATACCTAGACCCTAAGGGATTTCCGCTTGGAACGCAGTCAGATATGATGTAAGTCATCTGTAGAACGTGGAACTCACCAAATAGCACATCCAACTCCTTCACGAAGACATCCACATGCACTGCGCACCATTCGGATAACTGCAGCACGCTCAAAGTATGACGTATCCAACGGAACGACAGCAGATGATGCATCATTCCTAGCTATCCACACACCAGAGTTACCCCGGCGTGAAGCTCGCATATGAATGACGGCTCCACATCCATTGGTTTGCCATCTGGGTAACTGATAGCCGCTCGAAGGCGGCGGCGGCGGATATGACGGAAGTGGCGACTGAACACAGGTCGAAGCCCTGTTTAGACATGGGTGCTCGTCCTTCCCGCCACAAAATAATGTGTAGCAGTATGGGTCTGGCCCTACTGCAGCTATCGAGTCCGTCTGCGGCGACAACGGCGCATCGTAGCTTTGCTCCCAATAATTTTGGCTTGACTCTTCGTCATCGCTAGGAGATTCAATCCATGAGGGTGTCCTTTCCACCCTCACTACTGGCGGAGTTACACGTCCAGCTTCTGCACGCTGGGTGTTGACAAGATTGTGATCAAGTCGCATTGCGCCTCTTCTCCGTAATCTGGATGCTTCGCCGCTGCGAACAAGATCTGAGAGGACAATGGAATCATCCACGTCTGTTGGTTCCAAGTGTTCTGAAGATTCTGTGTCTTCAATCCGTAATTCTCGCCTGTATAGCTGAGGCATGATGAAAGATTCAGAATCGGAGTGGTCGTCTCGTATGGCGGTCCAAACGCAACTTAATAAAATCACGTGCACGCACAATTTTCACGCACGCACAGCAGAATCGCGCGCACACACACCGAAAAAATCGTGCGCAGACTCGACCGTTGTTTCGAAAGTGCTAATTATGCAGTATCATAGCCGTATTGAAAAATTAATCAATGAGACATCAACCAGGCTCTCAGCTCCTCAAGCTTATCCTCGACAAATCCATCTTCCATCAAGAGACACCCTGTTTCCTTCACATTTACGACGGAAGATTCCTGGCAATCACTGCAGACTTGAGGGATCTCGACTGATTCGAGTTGCGGGATATCCCAGCTAGAATAAAAGGTATCTGGGTGTCGCAACATCTCAGCTGGCCCAGTTGTCCAACCTGTTTCCCACCCGTCGGCACATGTCAATGGTGTATGGCACATCCCAGCCATAGTAGGGGGAACAACAGCTGCCTGTGTGAGCCGGTGCATAGAAATCTGATGCTTAACTTGAATTAGTGCATGTAAAATGTATGCGGGAATCCTCGCTATGCCCATTGGTCCGAGGCCTTTGATGGGGAGGGAAACGAGTTCTCTGAATGCAGGTGTCAGCCATGGAAGGATTTTGAACCGGTAACAAAGCTGGAGCTTTGTCGGCAAGTCCAAATCAGGGCGCGTCTCCAGTTGACTGATGGCATATGATTTTCTGACATTGACATCAAAGACAGTGCTCATAGTCAGCAGCGACACAAGAGTGGACACAGATTCTGGTGTGAAGCTTACTTTCAAATCCAAGAAGCATGCTCACAGCAACTCATCCTTGTTCGGAGAAATGTCTGATTCTGACATCGAGCTTGTTGGTCAGCGACCAAGCCCGAGCCCTGAGATAACAGCCAGGCCCGCCGAAGAACCTGAGAAAAAATGTCGTCGAGGTATGCTAGGTTTTCCCATTATATCTCTAGCAACAAAACAATGTTAATTTTCTCTATTAGTTGTGACCATTGCAGCTGGCGCTACAGAGTTTGCGACACTTAATATCAATGATGACTCGGAGGTTTGGACATATACAAAAGCAATGACGAAAGTCGAAACCAAATTGCCAAAGGAATTTCACATTGACATGATGAAGGAGGACAATATCGACGACATCGAAAAGACAGATCAGGCTGCAGCCGTGGGAAGATTTTCATATGATTTCGACAGCAACAGGCCTCCTAATGACTTTGGAAATCTCAATGACGACGTTGTCAATCCATCCCCTGTGTCGTCCACTGTATTTTCGAATTCCTTTGCAATGAATGTTGTATCTTCGACGGCCGATTTTCTTGGTTCCGGCCATCCACAGGGTATGCTAAGACTCAAGCATCCCGCCCAACATTCGATATGCTTCTCAAGCCCAAGAATAACCCTTGGATTAGGAAATGAAAATACTACGATTCCTCTTTACACTACATTGTCCTCTTTATCGAGTTTCTTAATAGTATGCACATTGTGCGCGATTTTTTTCTGTGTGTGTGCGCGCGATTCTGCTGTGCGTGCGTGAAAATTGTGCGTGCACGTGATTTTATTAAGTTGCGTTTGGACCGCCATAGTCTCGATCCAAGGTACGCGCGCACGGTTACGTCAGCCATGACACTTAATATTGTTATATCAACCCCCCACAAGGGGGTCACTATCTATTCTGGAAAACATTTCTCAAAATCACCAGCGCCATTGCGTCTAGCATAGATTTGGCTCTCCACGAAGGCTTCCAGCCCACACAATCCATCACCTGCACCACAAAACGCCAAGGGTTGGATGGCATCGTTGATGAGAATCCGAATAAAATCTCCTGGTATCCCTGCCTCAGAACACTGTACCTTTTCCGTAATCATCCGCCCAGAGAAAGGTACAAGACGAGAAACTACCCATGTCCATCGCGGGTCAGCCCTTGTGGGATTAGGAGGGCGCATCTGGGGGAACAGTCCAAGTGCGCTATAGATGGCAGCCATCTGGTTGTCGTGGGAGAAGTCTGCGTAGACTGTTCTGTTAAGGGGGAACGTGACTGGTGATGAGTCAAGAGTCGAGTTGGTTTGTGTGCGATCTTCAACAGGTCTCCCTCTGAGGCGCGCAAGAAGCTCATTCACGTAGCCGACACCTTGCACTGGACCCAGAGGATTTCCATACCTTGTCACGGTTGCGGTGTGAATATCAGAATGATTTGTTGATAAGTTACTTACCCTGTCTTGTAATATTTCAGCAGGTCTTGATAATATTCATAGGCTTGGAATTCCTTCAGAGAGAAGAGGTCACAAAATTCGCTTTCTTTCTCCTCAAATACAGTCTCGAATGCACATAACGACATTAGCCCGGGAATGTCCTCGCTGAGAATGTCAGCTCCAACAGCAGCTGTGTTGAGGCGATGTACGATTGGAACTGAGAACATATCTCGCCACGAGTTCGCTTCATCTTGTGATGCTCGGGAGTTGGGACACATGTGGTCCTCCAAGGTATTGTTCGACTAGAAGAAAGACCGTAGATGAGCAAGCCATGAACTTTGATCAATATCCATCCTACCGTCTCTGTTTCAGGTATTATGACCGAGACTGATGGATGATAGAGCTGTCCACTTGCGTCGGCAAAACCTGAGGTTACGATTGTCGAGAAAAAGTTCCACATCTCAACTGTGTGCTTACCTGCAGTCCAATTGACAGCAGAATTCACTACACGGTCTCCTCCAGACGCTCTGACAAAGGGTAACATGTGATCGTCGACAAGATGCCCGTACCGATGGTATATTTCTGCACCCGACTGAAATGACCTAAACGCGATCCTTAAGCATCGACATTAGCTGGAATTGTGCAATGGTAGTCCTACTGTGTGGCACCAAAGGGCACAAGATCAGCTTCACCAAGATGCCATTGGTATGAACGAAGAAATTCCAGCCTCATGTCGGTATACTTCGAAGCGTTCAACAATTTCTGCAAACTTGCTTGGATTTCCTTAGAGGCGCCGCTGGTCGGATAACGTGCTCCATGGCGCTGAAGCTGTTGATGCTTTAAACGAAGAACTCGTGGACACTGGAGACCAGGATTTACTTACAATGTTGACCTGAATTGATGCGAGTATTGGGTATTCAGGACTAGATCTATGGCAAGTGTACTTGCCTGTGTTATGCTACACCCGTTGGGAGGTGGCTGGTACTCTTCGATAGGATAGTATGGAGAGTACGGCCCCCAAAATCGTTGTGACTTGCCGGAAAGAATACTAGTACGATTGTTACTTTCCGATGCAAGTCGCGGGACAAGTTGGAAATAATGTCCAAATAGCAACACTATCAAGAATACTAGCAAGATTGAAAGCGCTTTCCTGACTGGAAAAGAACTAGAAGGTACGCGAAAATATTTTAGACCAGAGTCATCATAGGCAGCAGGCCCTGACTTCCCGGAACTACTAGGGAACGGAAGGACGAGCGGGTATCCAGTGTGTTTGACCATCATAACCCATCGAAACAAGCCTTAAGGCTTCGAGAAGCAGTCGCCTAAGTACTGACATGTCGACACACGGTACCACGCACGTTGTACATGTGTTATATTTAGCCATAGAACATGATGTTACGTGATTGCACATGCTTGCGCTTTTCCTCCTGCTCATTCTGTAGTAACTACAGACACTTCTACCTGTAATAGCCTTAGATACTCAACCAATACATTTTTTCGCCATCTCCTTGGACTGAAAACCGCCACTAATTACACCATCGAATTTCACATGAAGCCCTTGGAGACTTTGGCCCCAGAGTCTACATAGACAATAACTTTCTCATCTGTTCACTGGTTTACTGATGGCATAGCCCCAGAGTCAGCCAAATCCATGGACTTTCACACTATCGTCACCTCACACGCTTCCGAAATGTCTGATGTTCACTGGGTGTTATTTTTGCCTACAGGAAGTCATCCAACACTGTGCGGGAAGCTTTATGTAGCCTGCATAGACAGGTTGCTACGCTGATTCTGAGTGGATTCTGTGCGTTTTTTGAATACTCAAATACTAAGCGCTTACAATATTGCAGGATGTGCAGCTGGAAAAATGGACATCAATTATCAGAACTACAGCAAGTAAACTGTACTTGTTTATGGGATCAAGCTTGATGGGCGGCCCTCTAACCACAGGTGCACACCCGACCCACAGGAATCTCTAATTATAAGGCTTATGTGGGAGTTGCAAGGGATCCAGCTTGTCGAGGCTTCAAGCCCTGCATAAATTGGCTGCTCTTTCGTCGATCAGCTGGTTCTGACATAATTATCACTTCCGTCTCTTCCCTTGCATAAATTCTTCACGAGCACTTTAACTGCTGCAGTCTCCATGAATCACACAAAACAAGTCATACCCAACATTACAATCGAACGGACGCAGAAGGTATTTGATAATACCACAACAAATCTAAATTCGAACTTGACTAGAATGCTCGACAAGCGGGATCGGGCAGGTTCGTTGTTGACAATTCAGCCCGGTCAGCAAGGGTGACATTCTGAATGCTATGACATCCTCTAGAGGACTGCGTTGCCCACACCGCTCAAGAAGTTGGATCAGCACACGATTTCTATACTCAGAATGCCACAGCCATCGAGTCGGCATCTGGTGCAATGGTCGCGGACCTCTCAAAGAAGAATATGGGCGACTTTCTGGGAGAGGCAAAGCAAGTGATGGAGGCCCTGAATGTTTTGCAACAGGTTCACCCGTTTGTTGGTGGTGTGTTTATCGCTCATTAATGTTTCTGCCTCAGCTAATACTTGGATAAATTGCAGTGGTTGTACTCGCTTTCAAGGCTATCGTAAATCTCGAGCTAACAAGAAGAGAAAATGATCGTAGAGTTGGACTGATGATATCTCAAGCATCTGACACGATGACCATGCTTCTCCAGTTCGCCATCTGACACCAGTTTTGAACGACTTTTACTGATCTATTCAATGGTAGACTTAAGGATACTAAAGATTCTACCATCGTGGGACCTCATGGCAATATTCGGGGGCGATTGGATCGTGTCCTGGACGGCATCAAGCAAGATATCGAGGATTGTGGAAATGCCATTGACAAATACTACAAGTCAAAATTCATGGGTTGGTTTCTCTCATGTTCTCGAGTGTTTCATATAAAGAATCACATTTCCAGTGAAATTTTTCAGATCCTCCCATTGGGCAAGCGAGTTTCTGAAAGTTTGCAGTAGCTTTTCCCAGCGTACGCAGGACCTCCAGCTCGCCTTAAATATCAGGATGACGTTGAGAGTTGATATTGCCATTGATAAACTAGACAAGCTGATCGGGATGCAAAGTGATCGCGAACAGAGATTCGAGAAAGAAGTGCAGATGCGCGGTGGAAGAGAGAAATGTTTGGAAAGCGAAGACAAACTGGTAGAGTTATTGAAAATCGCCGAACAACGGGAGGGGCGTTCACAGAATAAAACGCGTGTCGATGTTCCTACCAAAGATGCCAACAAGCCCACTTCAAGGACCGACCGCCTCGATGCATCGCTGCTCTACGAACTGCGTGCTCCGTTACGCGACTTGCTTGACGAAAATCGTGCACTCTTCATGTTCAAGCTTGATACGCAGACATCCGACATCAAGGATGCCATCAAGGATTCTGAAACGCGCATTATGTGGGCTTTCAACAGCAGATTCCGACGGGTCAAGGATCCGGTAAGGATTATGAAACTCAACTTTATGTATCACTAATTTGGTCAATTTCACTAGCACCTCCAATATATTTGGAAAGAGATGGTATGTCTTTGTACAGGCATAGCCGAAGCGCATGCTGATCATCACCAAGAAATGGACAACAAGTGTCAAGACGTCATACTTCATTGCAGAACTCCATGATTATTACGTGCACCGTTTCCACCACCTCCGTCGTGATACTCCGCTCGCAGAAGCAGCATTGGATGCTTCATCTTTGCTCCTGCGAGTCCCATCTCCAACTCCCACTGTCTCAGTCATTTCCGATTCAGAAGAAGAAGACCGGGAGCTTCCAGCAGTCGATTCTGCATACCACGGACTTCCTATCATTGACCCTGCAGACAAATGGTGCTTGAAATATTTGTCCGTTTTCTACGTTCCAAGTTTATCCGAAGGCTTCGATGGCGACGCGAATGGCTTGGTCAGTGTAAGGGAGGTGAATACTTTTACGTCTGCAATCCCCTTGGGTTGGACTCTGCCAAAAGCACTTGCATACTGGGCTGCAGGTAAGATTGTTATCGTCAGGTTGAGCCAGTGCTTATCTCAGTGAAGGCTGGAGAGTGGATAGCCAATACTATCATGAACGAATTGAGCAGGTCCTGAACAGCATGGTTTATGCGCAAGCAGATGTACTTCCAGCAAATAGGAGGTGTATCGCCGCATACTTGGACTCATATGTCATCGATGGTGCGCCGCTCTGTCCACCTTTTGACGAAGGTATTACACAGCAGACAGGAATCAAAAGGCTGGTCCGTTCTCTTGCAGAGCTTGGATCAGAAAATTCGGACTTGGATCTCGCGCAGCTGACTGCTCAGCGTCGCAAGGCTCAGGAGGAGACATTGGCGGATAAGCTCAACATCGTCAAGTATGAAATTGACTCCAAAGATTCCATTAAACTTTTCGGATCTGGTCGCATCGAAAATGTGGGTTATTGACTCAGCGCTTGCTCTTGCACTGGATGCTCATATGAGTTACTGCTTGTTCAGTTCTTGCTGCCTTTACTTTACCTCGTAATCAGGAGGCACTTACAGATCATGAAACTCGCCAGCACAGTTATTCTCGTTGAGAGAGAACTTGAATCTGCAAACCAAACAATAGTAAATATCTTGGAAGGTGTGTCTCTGCGCGTGGAACAACTGGCAGGTACGTTTCTAAGCTATATCATGCTGGGTTATATCCTTCCACCATTGCAGAATCATTTCGTCAGCAGGGCAATGATCCAAAAGCGAGATTCACGTGGTATGCACATGGCCTGGTACGTGGAGACAGCAACTTTATATTGATTCCCGGTCTAATATCTTGTAATAGTACAACTTTTGGTTCAGTCCAGAATTAATCACAGACGACACCGAATACTGGGAAACTCACAATTTTGGGCTTGATGACACTCAGTTGGAGATCGATTCAACAGCATTGAAGCTTGGTCCTTTAAGTCTTGTAGAGGGCAATGGAGAAGTAGGAAGACCTGTCAAGTTCACCGCAATTAATCCTGGTCAGCAGCCTGAAGATCCGATGGAAGAATACATCCGTTTGTGGTGCTTGAATGACCTGCACAATACGCAGAACTTCTACCCTCACGATATACCACCTTACCTATCATCGACCGACAAAGAAAGGTTCAATGTCTTGTCCCAAGAGCTACAGCCCGCAGACGTCGAGCGTTGGAGTTTATTAGCTAAACTTCATATGCGCAAGCAATTATTCGAGTAAGTCCTTCTTCTGTACTATTTATCATTCTTCAAACATCTGCCTTTCCGGTATTTAGGAATCAGTGCGATGCATGTTATTACCTCGTCAGTGATGTCCTTCACCAGTGTATAGACTGCGAGATCAGTGAGTGAGACCAATACAACCCTTCTGTGCAAAATAGCTAATCTTCTTACACAGACGACTATGATTTGTGTGTAGATTGTGAATCTCAGCTGGTCTCAGATCACAAACACCAGTCCGATCATCACAAGCAAACGCATAATATGCTTGTTTTCCGTATGTCGCTGCCTTATGGTCGCTACAACCGAATCCGGTGGTATGCCAGGAATTTCTTATCCACTTGCGTGCCTGCTGCAGCGCCGCCAGAAGCACCATTAACTGTGCGACAAGAAGAATCCCAAACGCAGTCAGATGGACCTGAACTTCTGCATCCGACAGAAGCCACTCAAGCAGATGATTCTTCCTCCTCTGTTGATTTACAGGAAGGTGATGAGAAGTTGAATGGGAATCCGGGAGTAGTATTCGAGGAGATAGCTAGAACCTCAGTCGCGAGTGGAGATGCCTATGTTTGTGCTGAATGCGGCGTCAAGATGAAGGGCATTTTTTATGTATGCATTACCTGTGGAGGTCAGACTTCCATATGTTTAATGCGGTACAAAGGTTAACAATTATCACAGAAAACAATTCCCCAATTGCCCTTTGTGGTGATTGTGCATTTCGCGATGTGTTCGACGCGGTCACAGAGCACCACCCTTACAAACACTGGCTGATCAAGATTAAAGACCGGGTTCGCGATATAGACAACGGATCATCAGACGAACCTTCAGATAATGTGGACGAGATCACTTCGCTTTCATTACGAGTCGACAAACTGGCTGCAATGGTGGAATCTCGCTTCGTGGAACAGGATCTCCGCCTTAATGCACTTGTTACGCAGATTGATCAGCTCGTGCATAGTCTAGCTGCATTGACGGGGAAAGAGCAACTTCCCTCTGAATCCATCACTGTTTGATGAGCTCGGTAGACCGTTTGACTTGATTTTTGCACTGCCTCAGCAACCTTGTAGATCGGCATCGACTTGTTATATGTTCTTCGTACATGTGAAATAAACATATTTGTTAGTTTCCCTTTATTGTGCAAACAAGTACGAAGCCAGGAAAGTTATATCGTCTTGGTGATCATGATTCACGCAGCAGTGGCATTTCCCCTGTCTGTGGAAGGCTGACTGTCACAGTAGACCATAACCCTGACAGAGACAGTCAAACAAGAGATAACGTGGACAAACGTATGGGATTCAGTGGTGCTTCAGCGGTTGTAACACGAGCGAGGGACTAGAAAGTAATATTTTTTGCACTACGATTTTTGTTGGAGTAGGGACCCCAGGGAGGTCAGGTCGTAGAGTGGGTTGCTCAAACAGTGGGTCAGAGTCCCAGGAGCAGTTGTAAGCCAGTTGCTTACATGAGTTCCCAAAGAAATGCAAAACGCTCCGCTTGCTTCCTGTACCGAAGGCACAACGGGTACTTGTGTGACCGTAGCGGGCCCTGAGCATGATTACAAATTGCGCATAGCACGCGCACAAAAAGAACTGAAAAGTTGCAGAATATGGTCTTCCGAAAGGGGTTGTCGGATGTTTGACGGATTGACCAGGTAGTGTAAGTCCAAGAAAGAAGAAAGATATATCTATTTATATGTCCATGCACCAGAAAATACATCATAATCGCCTCTTGGACCCGTACCAAGTGGCACCCCGACTAGGACCCCGAAAAATCCTTGTCAACAGCGCGCTCAACAGCGTCAAACTCGCCTTAAGGCGACTCCCGCCATCAGCGGCTTATCGAACCCAGACCTCTCCATCCAAATAATCTCTATTCAGTCGCTGACCGTTCAACAGACTGTACCACATCCCAGATGCCAGGGGGCCGAAGAAGCACGAGTATGAGCGTAAATGCAACACCCGCTTCGCGCACTCCGTCACCCTCCTATGGCCTCAACACTCGAAAAACTACAAGGTCAACCATGCCCCAGGCCACCATCGAGGCAATGACCAACACGGTAAAGAACGCGAGCAGCGGAAAGAAATTTCTAGAATCGAAATTGCTTTGTCTCATTGACGAACCATTCACACTGACCCATCTAATTTCAATACTGTTCCAGATCACGCAAATGTCAAACTCTACTCCAGTCCCAGTAGTTGCCGCAATTAGAGCGGTAGCCTTTATCATGAAGGACCATGTAGCAAGCGAAATTGCGGAGAAAGTCACGGAACAAGTAGCAGAGAAGGCAGCTGAACAGATTATGGGCTCCCTCACCACCCGACTAGTCGACCACGTCATCGCCGCCATATCCCCTCAAGTCGCGCTTGTCCATACGGCATCCCAATCCTTATCATCCTCGCTAGAACAAGCCACCGAACTCCAAAACAGAATGATTAGGGAACGAGACGAAGGAGAGGCAAATACAAAAACGGCCGCTGAACGCATAGAGGAATCAGCAGATATGCTATTCTCGTACGTCGAAACCTGTCAAGACGCCCTTAAGTCCCTCGCCCCATCTGTTGAGGCAATGCAAGACAAAATCAACGACATGTCCCAACAACTCCCACTGGCATCCTCCCAGCGTCAACCCGAATCCATAAGACCCTCATACAGTTCAGTAGCCGCTTCACACCTTCCTCCCACAATCGATCAAGCACTAGGACGGGCAGCCGTCAGAGCCCGCGAAATCCTACTCGACCCTATGCCGGGCGAAACTCTTTTCCCTCCAGATACCCCCAAACGCGAAATCGCCAACACGCTAAACAACACGTTAGAGAAAGCCTGGGATGAGACTACCCCCCCAGGGAAAGTCAAAGCGATCACAGTACTAAGAAACGGTGGAATAATTGTAGAGCTCGAGTCAGAAGCACTAGCATTGTGGCTCAATAATCCGGCTGGGAAAGCGGCCTTGGAAAGTAACCTAGACATCACTGTATCGTTCCGCCGTCGCACATACCCGATAGTCTTAGAATACTTACCCATCCAAACACAGGTTGAAAATGAAAACTTTACGAAACTAGTCGAGCAAGAAAACAACCTCCCGCCGAACACCATAGCAAGCATCAGATGGATCAAGCCCCCCACGAAACGATCTGCCGAACAAAGAAAGGCCTTTGCACTAATGCAAATCACTGACATCCATCTAGCAAATAACATCCTGTGCGATGGAATCTGCATCGCCAACGATCGTATCAGCATCCACAAAGACAAAAAAGAACCCCTCCGCTGCGCGAAGTGCCAGAAATACAACCACATCACGAAGAATTGCAAGACCTCACTCGACATCTGCGGTACCTGCGGGAACAATCACCGGACGTCCATGTGCAGCGCCTACCGTACAACTTGCTGCGTCAACTGCCGCAGTCAGCAACACACCAGCTGGAGCCGAGCATGCCCGGAATTTGCTAGACGCTGCAAGGACATCGACGATAAATACCCGGAAAATCGCATGCCCTACTTCCCGACGGAACACATCTGGACTCAAGTATCATGGCCCGCAAGATCATCAAGACCAACTACCTCACCTCATCCCTCCCTTACAGATCGCCCCAGGTCAAACCCGCCCCTGCACCTTAGACAAACCACCATCAACTTCGAGCAACAGCAGCAGACTCGGGACCGCTCTCCTCAACGTCCCCAAGACGAATCCATCCACAGTATCATTGCCCAGACATCCTCCCCAGAAGGCGACAACGGATTCTCTGACAGCACCCCCCCCTCGTCACCAAACCATGTCTGAATGGCCCGACGCAACTCACACGACACTATGGATATGGCAGCAGAACCTCAATACTTCCATGATCGCTCAAGCTTCCCTCCTCAACGATAACTCAGCCTCCGAATGGGACATCATAGTAATTCAAGAACCGTATATCAACTTTCTACGGAACACTTGCGCAAATCACAAATGGCACGTACTCTACCCGACAAATCACTATTCTCACCCCCAGCAACGTACCCGAGCGATCACCCTCGTCAATACCTCACTAGACTCCAACTCGTGGAAACAGGTATCATTCCCATCCTCTGATGTCGTACTAATACAAATTTCGGGGCCCTTTGGCCGCTGTACCATATTCAATATTTATAACGATGGTAACTCACAGAACACCCTGACAACTCTTGACGACTACCTAGAACATAACATAGAAATCGTTCAGCCCACGGAGCACGACCACATGCTATGGATGGGGGATTTCAACAGACACCATCCCCTATGGGAAGCCGCACGGAACCGTCATCTATTTAACTACACTACCGCTGGCCCACTAATTGACCTTATCGCTAACTTTAACATGATCCAGCTCCTTCCTTGCGGCACCCCCACTCTGCAATCCACCTCGACCGGCAACTGGACAAGACCAGACAATGTGTTTGGTACCGAACACCTCGCCGATGTAATCGTCTCCTGCGATATGAATCCAGGACAACGAGGTCCGTGCACGGACCACGTACCCATCCAACTCATTCTCGAATTCAACACCGCTAAAACCCAAGACGAACCTCAACGGAACTGGAGAGAGACGGACTGGAAGGAATTTACCGAACACCTCAGCGACATACTAACACCCTATCCCCCTCTCCCCTTAGCCTCGGAAGAAGAATTCCAAGCATCGGCCAAGCGCATCACTCAGGCCATCATCAGCACCATGGAAGCAAAAGTCCCCTACTCCAGGCCATGCCCGCATTCAAAACGATGGTGGACTCGTGAACTGACGGACCTACGTCACCAAGTCAACAACCTCAGCCGCCTAGCCTACCAGATGCGAGGCCTAGCCACCCACCCATGCCATGAAGACCTGAAAACCCTCAAGAACCGCTACGCAGAATCCATCGAAGCAATGAAGAAACAACACTGGATCGACTGGCTAGAAAACATCGAAGGTAATGATTTATGGACGGCTAACAAATACATATCCTCAGATCCGAAGGACGGAGGCAAGACGAGAATCCCGTCCCTCAAAATCCGAAATCTCAACGGAACCACCACGGAAGCCAATACCAATCAAGACAAGAGTCTTCTCATAGCTAAGTCTTTCTTTCCCCTCCCTCCGGCTGACAATCTTGTACCCCCAGACGCGATATACCCTGACCCAGTAGAGCCGCACACCCCCTTCACATCGGCCGAGATCACCCGCGCAATCTTGAAGCTTAACAGCCTCAAAGCCCCCGGACCAGACGGCATCTGCAACATAGTCTATAAGCAATGCGCTAAGATACTGACCCCCTATCTGACCCATCTCTTCAATGCAGCCTTCACGTATCGGACGTACTATGAACCTTGGCACCAATTCACCACCATAGTCCTTCGTAAACCCGGCAAGCCCGACTACACGATCCCAAAGGCATACCGGCCCATTGCCCTGCTGAATACCATGGGTAAACTACTAACCGCAGTAGTAGCTGAACGCCTCACATTCATCCTAGAGCAACATCAGCTTCTCCCTCACACGCATTTCGGGGGCAGGCCAGGTTGTTCTACTACTGACTCCCTGCATCTACTAGAAGAAACGGTAAGGAACGCATGGAGGTCTCAAAAAGTGGCATCGGCACTCTTTTTAGACATAGAAGGCGCGTTCCTGAATGCTGTTACCCAACGCCTTCTCCACAACATGCGTATGCACCGTATACCCAGAGCCATAGTTGACTTCACGGAAAGAGTACTAACAAACCGACAAACTCAGCTCAAATTCGATGGCTACATATCAGATTGGATCCCTATCAACAACGGGATCGGCCAGGGGGACCCGTTATCTATGATCCTGTATATCATCTACAGTTCAGATCTAGTTGACGTTGCCAAGTCTCGTCGAGGCAACGAAGCGCTAAAAGAACTCACCCTGGCCTTCGTTGATGACACAGCATTCATCGCCATTGGAGCAGACTTCGAAGCCACGCATCAGATCCTAGCAGACATGCTCGAACGTCCCGGAGGAGGATATGATTGGTCACGCAATCATAACTCCAAGTTTGAAACTAACAAATTTGCCTTAATAGATTTCTCCATGAACCGTCAGAAGAACCGACCGAACATGCACATTCAAGGCTCCGTCATCAGCCCCACGTCAACACACCGCTTTCTTGGAGTCATAGTCGACCAGGAACTCAGATGGAACGCGCAAGTAGACAACTCAATAGCAAAGGGCACGGCCTATGTCCTCCAGCTACGTAGACTCTCTGCTACCTCCAAAGGACTCCCGCTGCGTCTAATGCGTCAGCTCTACCAAGCAGTTGCCCTCCCAAAAATGCTGTACGCGGCGGATCTATGGTTCACACCCTCATTTCGGGAAGGTTCGGACGAGCTTCAAAGAGGATCTGTAGGAGTAGCAAAGCGCCTTACGTCGGTCCAACATATCGCGGCACTGGCCATCACAGGTGCTATGCGCTCAACCGCGACTGATGTCCTCGAAGTCCACACCAACCTCCTACCCATCCCCTTAGCACTACAAAACACATGTCACAGAGCGGTAATCCGACTTACCACCCATCCCAGCTCCCATCCACTGCACGGCCCCATTCGCCGCACAGCAAACCGATATGTCGGCTCACATCGTTCCTCTCTCCATCGTCTCACACGTCAGTACTCTATCGTTCCCCGCGACATCGAAACCATTCTGCCATCTCGCAAACCCCCCCAAAGCTCCAATCTGCACAAGCACAGAATAGCCCCCTCCAAGCGACAAGCCATCAAGGAATGCACCCGGCTCAAGGACGACATTCAGGTATACAGCGATGGTTCAGGATATAAAGGTAATATAGGTGCAGCAGCAATTCTATTTCGTGCAGGTCGTCGCCCAAGAACCCTTCGCTTTCACCTAGGCACTGAAAGAGAGCACACAGTGTTTGAAGGAGAAGCAGTTGGCCTCATGCTCGCGGCCGAACTGATCGCAACCGAGGACGATCTCACCTTCCCTATCTCTATACTAATTGACAACCAGGCAGCTATCCAATCCAGTGAAAGTTTCAATTCACGCCCAGGATCATACTTAACCGATTTGTTTTGTAACAGAATGAAAGATATCGCCAGAGAACACCGAGACTTCAAAGTGACCCTGCGCTGGGTACCAGGACACTGTGACATTCACGGCAACGAAGAAGCGGATAAGCAGGCAAAGAAGGCATCAGAAGGAAGGCACAATAACAGTCCAGCAAACCACCTCCCTTCCCTCCTCCGACATGGCGCACTCCCTCTAAGCACGTCGGCGCTCATAGCAGCTCATAGAGAAACCACGCACGCTCGCTGGGGTAGACTGTGGCGCAAATCGCCACGATACAATCACATCAACAATATCAACCCAAAAATCCTGAAGCGTTCATTCATCAAGTTTACCGCAGAATTCCCCAAACGCCTCACAGGACTGTACATGGCTCTCCGCTCGCAACACATCCCACTGAACCTTCACCTCAACCGCATCGGCAAGACCCCATCCCCCCACTGTCCGCACTGCCCTGCCACCGTTGAAACCGTGCCACATCTCTTAGTAGATTGCCCGCAATATCGGCGTGAACGCCACACCCTCTCATGTGCACTGGGTCGCAAAGCCTCATCTCTGCCCTACCTTCTATCCGACCCTAGAGCAATCCCACACTTAGTTCGCTTCATCAATGCAACGGGTAGATTCAGACAGACCTTCGGTGTAGTACCTCTCCCTAACAAACCTCCAGACTGATCCAGCATGCCCCATAGTTCCGCGCACCCAGAAGAAGACCATGACAAGACACACAACACCCCCTATCAAGCCTCCCTTGTACCATCATCACTGTAAACCAAAACCCATCCACTCGACTACATGGAATCACACGCCACAGAAGCGGAACTCAGCCAAACGACGCAATCACTGACTAACCAGTACACCAGTTAATCTCTACTTACATCGTTTGCATCCCTCCCGATTCCTGTACTAGCTGCCATGGCAGCCGAGTATGCGTTATTCATATGTACACCACAGCTCTGTCACATACCGAAAGCACGTACAAAAAGTCATCTTAATCAAGGACAGAGCGTCTAAAACGGCCGGCAGGAACGGCGGACGGTTGGGAGTACGCTCCACAACTGGGCATTCGCTAGTCCAAGATGCACTCGAGACCCTGGGGGTCTCTAGAATAGATCGTAATGTCCTACATAGAGTACTACTCTGCAAAGGACAGAAATTGGAACTAAAAAAAAAAAAAAAAAAAAAAAAAAATACATCATATTTCTGCTCGGAAAACATCCACAAGTGCTGGATGGGTACGAGAGCGTGCTGAGATATTGCAAGGGAAGACCATAGGAGAGCTAGAGGATGGAACTATTAGTGAGAGGAAGATATATTGATGCGAGAAAAACTAAGTACTGAGTGAGTCCCGTCGTGTACTGGGGGGTGAATTCGATCACTTTGCCCTGATCATCTTTAGCAGAAGAAAACTCCATCGTGGCCAACACAGTAGCAATAGCAGACCACACAGAGGCATCAGCAGCGTGTCGGCCTGATCAAAGAATGTATTAGTTCTATGCGGTAATGAAGCAATTCAACTCACCTGGACATGCACGCCGGCCAAAGCCGAAAACATATCTGGCAGGGTTATCATCCGTCAACACATTATTGTCGTCTAGGAATCTCTCTGGTATAAAGCTAGATGCACTGGGGTACCGCTTTTCATCTCGTGACATGGCCCTACAATATAACTTTAATATTTTGAAAACTAAAGAGGATCTATCTCACCATATGTTGGATATGACGGCTGTTCCTGATGTACGATATCACAAAATATTCGTTCACTTGACAAAACAGCAGACCTTTCGGAATGAAATAACCATCGTATGTATCATCACTAGAGGTGGCATGTGGAACACCTACAAAACTACTTTCAGCAAAGTGAAATAGCACGGCGAGGAAGATTACCAAGAGGTGCAATGGGACACCATCGCAAAGTTTCCCGCAGAACTGATTCAACGTAGGGTAGTGAGGCTCTGTCTTCAAATGTAGGCAAGCGATCTCTTCCAACCACCGAGTCGATCTCCCCTTGTGCGCGTCTCTGAACATCCGGATACAATACCATGGCAAGAGCAAAAGTCATCAAGGCCGACGTGGTCTGTGAAGAGGTTGAGTAACAGACCATATGATCAGACATCTGCTGACCGTCTCATATGAACCTGCGTAGTCATCCATCAAAGAGCACAACATCCCTTGTAAAAAGGTGACGAACCCGTAATACTAGTAGTAGCTGCATTCTTTAACGCATCCTTAAATATTAGCTTTGATGCCCTATCTAGATTCTCCATCCGTTGCAAATTTTCTGATACCATTGAAACCCGGCCGAGGGACAAGTTTTCGGCCTTAGCAAGCACGTAATCAACGTCTAGGACCAAACAAATTTAAAAGATGCCTACCATATGCTCCTGTGCATATTGGAACGGCCGGTTCGTCATTTCAGTCATGCGATGAGTCGAAACTTATGGAAACCCGGACACTCGTGCTCAATTGTGAAGAAATATCGCCTCATATAGTAATCGGACCTCGAGCACCGTGCAAGTGTATTTGCTTGTGTTGACCAGTGCAAACCTCCTTGTGTATTTGAAGCTCAGCCGAGTGTCCGCACTATAGTGATGAAAGCCAAAAGCTTTAATACATTGTGACGGCGTCCAAAAAGATAAATGTTCAACGAAAGTCAGTATCGTCCAAAAAAATGCTCAATGAAAACCAGTATCGTTTGAACTACTTCGGTCTCCAGCCCCAAACTCCTCAAGTCCAAACCCTGGCCATTTGCAAAAGTGGTTGAAAATGTGGCGACTCTCAAATTCACTGACTGCCTTCTCGATGTTGCCTCCCCCGAAGATGTCTTTGTTCTTGCTAACCGATGGGTGGGTCATAATCTGTGGGTCGGTCAACAGCTTGGTATTGCCTGTTCAATTCTGATATCAGTATTGCCCAATGTGCTCACCACAAGGTAAAGTGCGTACCTTGATAATCAGAGATGAAGACAAGCCCACCTGTCTTCACATATTGCACGTGTTGTGTGAAGGCAAGAAACAACGCAAAGTCATACCCGAATTCATCTGGGTCAAGCAATGGGTTCGGATCCATGTTGTGAATATATTTAACGAAATCCGCATCTCCGCCATCAATAACTTCTTCAAGAAGAAAACCTGCGCAGATCGATGCAGCCTTTGATGCTGGTTTCTTGACGCCAGTATCTTGTTGACAGTAAGATAGTGCCAGCCCAGCTTCGACGAAGCGCACACGGGGGATATCGAATGGTATAGGCTCAGATGCACCTGCTATGGCACGGTCAATAACATCATAGACGAGACCCAACAGGGCTTTTGCCCAGTATAGGACATTTGCTTCCCTAAATAACTTGGGCGACTCGTCTGCGACCGAAAAGTGACCGATTCTGTAATCCAAACTGGCTGGTGCGTCTTTAGGATATACCTTGTGGAATGGACGTTTTACAACAACGTCATGCCGTGCCCTGGACCCAAGACCTGAGGTAGGAGGCAACATCAAAGTTAGCCATCCTGCGTGTGCGGTTTTGAATCCGCCTATTCCAATGCGACCCTCAGGGGATGTGTCAACAGTCACATAGCCCACAGATGAATCGGCATTGTTGATGGAAAATGAATGGTACCGGGTGTTCTTCAAGAGGTCGTTGAGTTGTCGGGTGGGGATCGAATAAAAATGAATGTTTTCGGTCTGAAACTTGGAGACTTGCATCTAGGTGAGCGTGTTGAACACATACATCACTGAATGGCGACATACCCTGCTTCATATCCAAATCAGCACCCCCTCCAATTTCCAGGGCTACCTTGAGGTGATCGCGATCGGGAGAGCAGAGGAGTGTGGGCGGGAGATTACGAGGAATGCTGTATTTGTGAGGGGGTGAAATGGTGCTAGACGTAGAACTGATTGCACGTTCATGAGTTCGCTTGATGGAGATACCAGTAGTGGTAACTGGTGCAGGGAGATTGGGTGCGTCAAGCGAAGGGTTGGGTGCATCAAGCGAAGGGCTGGGTGCGTCAAGCGAAGGGCTGGGTGCGTCAAGCGAAGGGCTGGGTGCGTCAAGCGAAGGGCTGGGTGCGTCGAGTGAAGGGCTGGGTGTGTCGAATGAAGGGACTGTGGTAGTAGCAGACGATGTACCCTGCACTGAGTTAGACAATGGGTCAGCCGAGTATGTGTATGTAAATGATTCCGCTGAGTCGGCCAAAAAAAGTGGCTCTGCCTTGCCCTTGCCCTTATCCTGACGACTTGAGCGTTTAATCGCCTGTACAAATAAGTGTGAGTTAGTGTAGGTCGCAATAATACAAAGAATATACATACCATTTCGTTGGCTTCTTGCCAATCTTCGAATTCAGTCCATTGAGCCTCTGGCACAACTACCATAAGGCCAAATTGTTTCGTCTTGAATATCGGGGCCTTTGATTGACCTTTGCGGGTGGCCTGAAGACATTGTGAGTAGAAATAGGGTACTGATGGCTGGTGTGTCGCGAGATCAACCCATTTCAAGTCTCTCACGATGAATTCATGGTCGCGCCATGGAAAGGTCCCACCAAACGCATGCAGCTTTGGCAGAACTGTCTCCATAGCCAACTCAATGAGGTTCGGGGCGTCGATTTGGGCGTTAATGTCCTTCTTGCCCTCGCAGATATTCTAAAGGAATGTGTCAGTTAAGCCAGGTATCAAAATGAACATAGAAAACGTTATACCCCAATTAATGTACCTCTTGATTTCTTGCGCCCACCTGCTTCATGAACAGCTGAGATCTCTAGTGAAATGGTTTCAGCCATTGCGCCACCAGGGGTAGCATATGCGAGTTTGGCCCATCTCTGACGTTCTGTCGAATACGATCCGTGGTGGGTTGAATATCCAATGGGACCGGTGAGCCTCGATGGTGTTGGCGACACTGCTGACCCTTGCCAAGACGTGGGAACGGCTACATCGGGACCAGTTACTGTACGGCGAGGGACAGGCGGCGGGCCCATGGAAGTATTGGTCCAGTCAGGGATTGCAACGACACGAGGTGGATTGACACTCGCTGTTGGTCATGGTTAGGATCAGCTCAACTCATTGTCAGAGACTGAACGACTTACATTTCCGTTGGGAAGCATTCACTGACTGGCGGATGACCTGAGGATCAGGCAGTCGCCGACTAGGCTGCGACGCTAACATGAATATGTCAGTATCAGTAAATGACATTGAAAAAATTGTTAGCGACTCACCGGTGGGTTTCTTGGATGTTACGGACCTCATTTCATATCGCGCATAGCATGGTGCGCATACGTTGCGCCCAGGTCTGCCAGGTTGCATAGTAGCCACATAAAAACAAGGTTGGCCTTTTGCGATCTGGGCACGACAACTTGGGCGTTCACAGATTCGGTCTTCGGTGGCCAGTGCATCTTCCGTAAATTGACAGACAACGTCGTTCGGGTTCGCCATATGAAGAGTGAGTGCGCCGCTGCATGCCTTATATATGACAAAAAACAAGTTAATACGTTAGCTATGCATGTATAAGAAATTATACCAAAGATCCATCATTGGAAGTTGTACTGCAGAGAGCAAGGTCGACTTGAATCACGATATGCAGAGAGTTGCGCTGCAGACAGATCAGTAGTCAGTTATGTGCATTGTATATGCATATTGAAAACATACCCAAGACCCGGAACATTGTTCACCGGAAGTTGCGCTACCAAGAGCTGCAGAGAAATCAATAAGGAGACCACCTAACACACTATCAGTGCTCATACGACGGCACTTGGCAGTATGCCCATCGGTGAGGAGACCCGACACACCGTCAGTGCTCATACGACGGTGCTTGGCAGTATGCCCACCATCAGTGAGGTCAGTGCTCATACGACAGCGCTTGGCAGTATGCCCATCGGTGAGGAGACCTGACACACTGTCAGTGCTCATACGACGGTGCTTGGCAGTATGCCCATCAGTGGGGTCAGTGCTCATACGATGGCGCTTGGCAGTATGGTCAGTGCTCATACGACGGCGCTTGGCAGCATGCCCATCAGTGAGGAGACCTGACACGTTGTCAGTGCTCATACGACGGCGCTCGGCAGTATGCCGAGGAGCTGCAGAGAGATCAGTTACTATAGTACATCGTATATACAATTTTACAATACCAATAATGATGTGCAGAGAGTTGCACTGGGCATGCAGAGAGTTGCATTGCGCATGCAGAGAGTTGCACTGTGGAGTGATGATCAGTAGTGTATGCATTTTGTATAGTACTAAAACATACCAATTGAAGCCGTTGCATTCTATATACGACTTTACAACCCCCAGAATGTCGTCCACTGGTGGATTTGCAGTGAGTTGAGCGGTCGCGATGTCCTCCAACTACTAAATGTGAGCAGAGCGCTTTCATAGCGGTCTAATGCCAAGACATCATGGTCGTGGGCAGTGCGGCAGCTGCGGCTCGTGTCTCCAATGTCTCCGAAGTTTTGACTAATAGTACGTCTTAAGGTGTGCAGTGCGACTCATACCTCTGAGTATTAAATACTGTGAATGCATACTAAAACTAACCAGTAGCTACACCGTCACTAGCACGACCTTGCACGATGCCTAACCAATGGAAACCCATGCGTACGTCTGCTGTGCTCATGTTTTGGATTGACACCCCTAATTCGCATCCGACTCGCATCCGATTAGCGCCTTTGGACATAATTGAGCCGCACATCCATCGCCTTTGGAAGGCACGCCAGACCGACAAGCAAATCGTTGCGGAGTTGCAGAAACATTTCGATACATCACGCTACGGTCTTGGGTCAGCTTATTTTTTTTTCAATGGCAACTGTGTTCTGACAACATGCATAGACTTACAAAATTTCTGAAGGTTCGTGAAGCCATGGGTCTTCGAAGAACGCGCCAGCAAAATCATAATGTCGAGACTATCCGCAACGCTATGACCAATTTACGTCCGATGTATCCAAATGCTGGAGCGCGCGAAGTTGTAAGCTTATTATTTCATGAATGGAACATGAGTGTACCCAGGTGATCTTTTATTTTATTCACGTATCCTTGTTGTATCTTAATTGATGACTGTTATCACAGGAGCGTTGTCATATCTTATTTCCGTACATATGAGCCAGAGCTCGTTCGCCAGCGTAAGGCCAATCGCCTTCGAAGGAAGCGATTTTGGGCAGCAGGCGTGAACGATCTATTCGCAGTCGACCAACATGACAAGTGGTTGAGGTACGGTCTTGGCCTCCACACTGGCATTGAGCCATTCTCAGGCCGTATTATGTGGATGAGAGTCTGGCACTCGAACCGGAACCCACAGCTCATCCTCAGTTATTATCTTGACACAGTCGAGATGCTCGGGCGTGAGTCATTTATTACTTGTCTTGTTGTTGCACTAACTCATCTACCTACTAGACATGCCTATGGTGACCCAGAGCGACCCTGGGTCCGAAAACTATGGAATCGCTAATGGTCACACTATGCTACGTCAGTGGCACGATCCTGCCTTGCAGGGTAGCCTACAACACCGCTGGATGAGGTCGAAGAAGAATGTAATGCCAGAAATAACGTGGTCGCAGATGCGACGTCGTTTCACGCCTGGATTTGAGACACTTTAGACCGTGGGGTCACATCCGGTTGGTATGATACCAACAACACTCTCCAATTGTGCGTCTGATTTGTTTTAGTTGTCCGTCCTTACATGGGTGCTAATTTGGAGTTTAAATTTAGGATGATTTTTCGCTGGGTTTTTATACCCTGGTTACAGCGGGAGTTAGATGCTTACCAGGACCGAGTGAACAACACTAGAAAACGGCGGGACCGAAACAAGATCCTTCCCCATGGTGCACCAAACATCATCTACCAATCGCCAGAGAACTTTGGCGTCTTAGACTTTAAAGTAAGCAATACCATCTGTGCTTGTTCTCTTGTGTTCTTACTTTTTTTTGGTCAGATCAAAGTCGAACGTGAAGCTTTAGACCACATCCGTGAACTCTACATCGATCCTTCCCATGTGGTCTTCGACCTCGTTCCACAGCCATTCAGTGAGTTCATGGAGTATTGCTATACAGAACTCGGGCGGCCATTAGTTACACGGGATTCCGCTTGGGACGTATACCTGCGCTTACTCGCCATAGTGAATGTCAATGACGAGATGATACCACGCCACATTGAATTGTTAGATGAAGCAGAGGAAGAATTAACCGCTTTACCACTCATAGAGAACCTTCAAGAGTTGCCCTATAGCGAAGATGGCAATGGTGGCTACTATATGGGTGGGGTGGGTGGCGGTCTTGGTCTTGGTATGTCAGTTTTATTTTTGACGCAAATACAAGGGGACTAATATCTATGTAGTTGACGAACATTTGCATCAGTTGGAGAGTCTTGCCCGTGATGATGAACCTGACATCACACTTGGCATTGACGAAGATGTTGTGGGACTGGATGATGCAGGTTTGGTTGTGTGGGATTTCTCAGATAGCGACAACTCGGACGTGCTGGACGAATGGTAACTTGCGTTGATTGATTCCATTGGTACAAAATATTATTGCAGTCGTTTGTTTCTTATTAGTGATAGCGGTGTCCGCGGTCCTGCAGAAGGCATGGCCGTATTTAGTAATTTTTCCTTGAAATTTGAGCACGAGTGTCCGGCTTTCCATAGAAACTTGCGCATCGCGCTTGATCGCAGATCCCCAGCACCAATCAGGTAACCTCAGCACTGTATCGGAGCGCGGAATGTCAAGTCTTTCTCATCAACTAGAATGAGCTCACAGAAAGGGAACATTTTAAGTAAGACTGCTCTCTCTTGGGTCATCACCTCGAGGCCCATAGCCAGTGCACTTTCCGCGATTTGAACCAGAGGATCATCACGAGCACTAGTTTGGTAGCCATATGTCACCGACATTGCAACTGATGATGAGAATCTATTATCAGGTTAATGATCATTCGATGTTTAGAAATACATCGACTAACGTTGCGAAGTGAGAATAATAGTGTTGAGGGTCATCAATTAGGTTGACGATTAACTCACGAGCCCGCTTCATCTGCATTGGACGAAACTTGAGTGCAGAATCGGGACGGAAAGTCTGGTGGAAGAGTCGTCGTGAAAGACGCCATTCGTCATCATAGCCTGTTAATGCGAACATTCTCGACCAACCAAACCTGCCTGTACTCCACAATGACTGAATGGAAGAATATTAGAAGAACGTACGGCTGGCGTGTGGCTAAGTATGGTCGATCGGAGTAAATGCGAGAACGCTTTTCCATTAAGGCTTCTGCAACGTCCTGAGAATTGATCACCACGACTTCCTGGCCTAGAAGTCGCAAGAAAAACAAGTCTCCTGATATAATGATTCGTTCCGCATATGCACTAAAATATCTCCCCACGTACCATAAGCAGTACCCCATTCGGTATAAGTCAACCAAGGCTGCTTCAAGTCAATAGATAAGACATTTCCTAACAGTGGGAGCGGCGCTGGGCCAGGAGGAAGACAAGGTTTGTTCTTTCTGATATCAATGAATCGCACGAAGGCTTTTATGACAACAAAGGATACAGGTAAGGCGGCGAGGATAGCAAGGCGACCATTGACTGAAGAAAACATGGTTAGTACAATGCGTGGGTAGCCACCCAACTCACGAAGCACAACTTATAACTGCATGGAGAGCCGCTTGCCACACCCTCTGTACCTGAGGTCTGTGGGGTACCGGAGCCGGCAGAAGACTAAAGAGTGGAGAAGGATAATTCGGTCCCCAACTCCCAGGTGAGTGGGAGGAGGGCTTTCTCGAACGCAATAATTCCCAACACTAACAAGATGCTGTACATGTGTTCGCATATACCTATCATCCACTGTTTCTGGCCCCAGTGGTGTGACAAAGTGAACTGTAGAAAGCAAACAAAGTGAAACTACGGTAATGTGATCTGAAGACAGGCCCTCCCTTAGTTGGGCGGAGGTTACAGATAGTCTCTTCAGATTGCTCGTCAGAGACTAATCTGGAGACCAGGTGTGTGCCGAGGGGAGGATGAAGGACTCCCACCCAAAGGCACGGGCAGCCGCAAACGAAAGCACGCCCAAACCAAGAAAGGAATACAAAACAGGCATCTGGACAGAAATTGACTTGAAAGACCGTTTCACACGGGTTACCATCCGGACACCGAATGTCTACTTTAGGTGTCCCCTGGGAGAACGTCAGAATATCTGTGGAAGGCGTGCTTGATGCCTAGTTCGTCGACGAGCTGTCAACTTGCTACAGTATGGTATGTAAGCTTGGTTGATAGTGCAACGAGCATATCGGCGCATGCTGCTAATGTGTTGGTGGGCGTCGATGGTTTGAAGTGTGGACTGTCGTTCACTGTTGCAAGGACATCAGAGAGGTGGCGGGGATGATGCAGAAGATGTGCTTCGTACTGAGGAAGAGATATAGTTGAAGAGGGAGGTGAATTCCAAAGTTGTGTGGGAACCTTGGATAAGCCGAGTGCGTGAGCGGACAGCTGTTGAGGTTGTTGATAATATTTCCCATGATCAGTGGAGGGTGGAGGTGCTGTTGCGAGTGGGTAAATCGGTCCGTCAAGATGTTGTGTTAGCAACTAGGAAATTAGAAATATTGTTTCTCTTCCTAGTCGCTAACTTCTCTTCATATTATGTTCCAAGATGAGCATATGTGCGCCGAAAGTTAAATTTCAAGCGTAAGAGCGCATATACTTACCTGAGACGTCTCTGCATAACTGGTTCAGCACGTGCATCAGTAACGAACATAGAACATAGACTCGCACCATTCTACCCACCACTTCTACTTAAATTCCAGGCTGACCGAACAGCCATACGCGCGGACACCCTGATCTATCATGTCCTCAAGATTGTATAGAGAATCGCCATCCCAGATGTTCTGCAGGAGCATGTTCAAAGGGATGACGACCCTTGATCCAGAATTATGATTAGAGGTATATTTGATGAGTCGGACGTTACTGTGTAGGCCAGAGAGAGCAGTTTGGGACTGCTTGGAGTGCTTGCAGGGCCGTGCGGCGTGCGAGCATGTTGGGAGCCTTTCGTGGGTAGACGGGGAAAAGACATGGTCCAGAAACGGGTAGTGAACAATAGCAAATAGGATGATGGCAATGAGAAGTTCAAGAGTCCTTTAGCTAATTAGTTCCAAAGATCATGAAGGACTTGATTCAAGTGTTTGATAATCAGTTATAACACTGTTCAAGCGTGCGCGTGAGACGAGCGGGACCCGGGTATCCAGTGTTTTTGACCATAATACCCATCGAAACAAGCCTTAAGGCTCTGGGACGCAGTCGCCTAAGTATGTGCAAAGTAACTACTGCATGTTGACACGCAGTGCTGGGGCAGTGCTTGACAGCGGCACACCAGAATCATATTGTCCAATACATGCTGTTACGTGATTGCCTGTGCTCGTGCTTTCGTGCCTAATCTGCACTCTTGCTCATTCTTGACTACAGACACTTCTACTACAGACACTTCTACCTCTGGACTGCAAACTGCCACCCATTGGACCGTCAATTTTCACATGAAGCCCCAGACTGACCCTGGAGACTTTGGCTTTAGAGTCTACACAGAATAGCTCCAGAGTCAGCCAAATCCATGACTTTCACACTATCATCGCGCTCTCACACGCTCCCGCAATGTCCGATGTTCACTGGGTGTTATTTTTGCCCACAAGGAGTCATCCAACAATGTGCAGCGCAGTACTTTCGCGCAAGAAGCTTTATCTAGCCTGCAGACTCCAGAGACAGGCTGCTACGCTGATTCTGAGCGAATTCTGTGCGTTTTTTGAACACTAGACTCGGAATGCTAGGTGCTTACAATAACGCAAAACCTGCAACTAAAAAAAATAGACATCATTATGAACTATCAGGGCTACGACAAGTCAGTTGTACTTATTTATGGGAACAAGCTTGATGGACGACCCTCTAACTACACCCGGCCCACAGTAATATCTAATTATAGGGCTTAGGTGGGAGTCACAGATGGCCCACTTGCCACGACAAGGCCTTAAGCCCCGATAAAATGACTACCAAGTAAGCTCTTTCGTCGATTAACTGGTTCTGACATTATTATCACTGCTATCTCTTCCATTGCATAAATATTCAAGAGTACTTACCCTGCTGCAGTCTCCATAAATCACATAGAACAAGACATGTCCAACATTACAGTCGAACGAACGCAGAAGATATTTGATAATAACACATCAAATTTAAACTCGAACTTCACTAGAATGCTCCACAAATGGGATCAGGCAGGTTCGTTGTTGAAAATCCATTTCGATCAGGAAGAGCGGAATTTATCATACTATGCCATCCTCTAGAGGACTGTATCGCCCAGACCGCTCAAGAAGTTGAATCAGCACACGATTTTTATACCCAGAATGCCATAGCCATCAAGTCGGCATCTGGTGCAATTATCGCGGACCTCTCAAAGAAGAATATGAGCGACTTTCTGGGAGAGGCAAAGAAGGTGATGGAGGCCCTGGATGTTTTGCAACAAGTCCACCCGTTTGTTGGTGGTGTGTTTACCGCTTGTTGATGTTTCCGCCTCAGCTAATACTTGGATAAATTTCAGTGGCTATACTCGCTTTCAAGGCTGTCGTGAATCTTGAACTAACAAGAAGAGAAAACGATCGTAGAGTTGGACTGATGATAGCTCAAGCATCTGACATGATGATCATGCTTCTCCAGTTCGCCATTTGACACCAGTTTTGAACGACTTTTACTGATCTATTCAATGGTAGACTTAATCACACTAGAGATCCTGCCATTGTTGGACCTCACGGCAACATTCGGGGGCGATTGGATCGTGTCCTGGACGGCATCAAGCAAGATATCGAGGATTGTGGAAATGCCATTGACAAATACTACAAGTCAAAATTCATGGGTTGGTTTCTCTTATATTCTCGAGTGTTTCATATAAAGAGCCGAATTCCCAGTGAAATTCTTCAGATCCTCCCATTGGGCAAGCGAGTTTCTGAAAGTTTGCAGTAGCTTTTCCCAGCGTACGCAGGACCTCCAGCTTGCCTTAAATATCAGGACAACGCTGAGAGTTGATATTGCTATCGATAAGCTAGACGAGCTGATCCGGACGCAAAGTGATCGCGAACAAAGATTTGAGAAAGAAGTGCAAATGCGCGGTGGGAGAGAGAAATGTTTGGAAAATGAAGACATACTAGTAGAGCTACTGAAAATCGCCGAGCAACGGGAAGGGCGCCCACAAAATAAAGCGCGTGCTGATGCTCCTACCAAAGATGCCAACAAGCCTACTTCGAAGACCGACCTCCTTGATGCATTGCTGCTTCATGAATTGCGTGCTCCGTTAAGCAACTTACTTGACGAGAATCGTGCACTCTTCATGTTCAAGCTTGATACGCAGACATCCGACATCAAAGACGCCATCAAGGATTCAGAAACACGCATTATGTGGGCCTTTAACAGCAGATTCCGACAGGTCAAGGATCCGGTAAGGACTTTTAAAATTCAACCTTGTGTATCACTAACTTGGTCAATTTTACCAGCACCTCCAATATATCTGGAAAGAGATGGTATGTCTTTGTGCGGGCGTAACCAAAGCGCATACTTATCATCACCAAGAAATGGACGACAAGTGTCAAGACACCATACTTCATTGCAGAACTCCATGATTATTACTTGAACCGTTTCTCCCGCCTCCGCCATGATGCGCCGCTCCCAGCAGCAGCGTCGGATGCTGCATCTTCGGTACTGCGAGCCCCATCTCCAACTCCCACTGTCTCTGTCATGTCCGATTTGGAAGGAGAAGATCACGAGCTTCCAGTAGCCGATTCTGTATACTACGAACTTCCTACTATCGATCCTGAAGACAAATGGTGCTTGAAATATTTGTCCGTTTTCTACGTTCCAAGTTTATCCGAAGGCTTCGACGGTGACGCGAATGGCTTGGTCAACGTAAGGGAAGTGAATACTTTTACATCCGCAATCCCCTTGGGTTGGACTCTACCAAAAGCACTTGCATACTGGGCTGCAGGTAAGAATTAATGCTGTCAGGTCGAGTCAGTGCTCATGTCGATGAAGGCTGGAGAGTAGATAGCCAGTACTATCATGTACGAATCGAACAGGTCTTGAACAGTATGGTTGATGCGCAAGCAGATGCACTTCCAGCAAATAGGAGGTGTATCGCCATATACTTGAATTCATATGTTATCGATGGTGCGTTGCTCTGTCCATCTTTTGACGAAGGCATTTACACAGCAGACAGGAATCAAAAGGCTGGTCCGTTCTCTTGCAGAGCTTGGATCAGAAAATTCGGACTTGGATCTCGCGCAGCTGACTGCTCAGCGTCGCAAGGCTCAGGAGGAGACATTGGCGGATAAGCTCAACATCGTCAAGTATGAAATTGACTCCAAAGATTCCATTAAACTTTTCGGATCTGGTCGCATCGAAAATGTGGGTTATTGACTCAGCGCTTGCGTTTGTGCTGAATGCTCACATGAGTCACTGTGCTTGTTCAGTTCTTGCTCCCTCTACTTTACCTCGTAATCAGGAGGCATTTACAGATCATGAAACTCGCCAGTACAGTGATTCTCGTCGAGAGGGAACTTGAATCTGCAACTCAAACGATCGAAAATATCTTGGAAGGGGTGTATCTACGCGTGGACGAACTGGCAGGTGCGTCTCTAAGCTATGTCATGATGTGTTATTTCCTCCACCCTTGCAGAATCATTTCGTCAGCAGGGCAATGATCCAAAAGCGAGATTCACGTGGTATGCGCATGGCTTGGTACGTAGAGACAGCAACTTTATATTGATTTCCGGTCTAATATCTCATAATAGTACAACTTTTGGTACAGTCCAGAATTAACCACAGACGACACCGAATACTGGGAAACTCACTATTTTGGGCTTGATGACACTAAGTTAGAGATTGATTCAACAGCATTGAAGCTTGGTCCTTTCAGTCTGTCAGAGGACAATGGAGAAGTAGGGAGACCTGTCAAGTTTATCCCATTCAATCCCGGTCAGCAGCCTGAAAACCCCATGGAAGAATATATCCGTTTGTGGTGCTTGAATGACCTGCACAATACGCGGAACTTCTACCTTTACGATATTCCGCCTTACCTATCGTTGACCGACAAAGAAAGGTTCAATATCTTGTCCCAAGAGTTACCACGTGCAGACGTCGAGCGTTGGAATTCATTAGCTGAACTCCAGACGCGCAGACGATTGTTCGAGTGAGTCTATCTTCTATCTATTTGTTATTATTCAAACATCTGCCTTTCCGGTGTTTAGGCGTCAGTGCGATGCGTGTAATCATCTTATCAGTGATATCCTTCACCAATGTATAGACTGCGAGACTAGTGAGCGAGACGAATACAACCCTTCCGTGCAACATGGCTAATTTCCTTACATAGACTACTATGATGTGTGTGTAGATTGCGAAGCTCAGCCAGTTTCAAATCACAAATATCCATCGGACCACAAGGCAACACACAACATGCTTGTTTTCCGCATCGTGCTACCTTATGGTCGCTGCAACCGGATTCGGCGGTATGCCATGAACTTCTTCGCCACTCTCTTGCCTGCTGCGGTACCGCCAGAAGCACCAATCACCGTGCGAGCAGACGAATCCCAAATGCAAACAGATGGACTTGAACTTCCAAGTCTGACAGAGATCACTCGAGCAGATGATTCTGCCTCCGTCGATTTACAGGAAGGTGACGAGAAGCTTAATGGAAACCCGGAAGTAGCATTCAGGGGGATAGCTGGAACCTCAATCGCGAATGGGGATGCCTATGCTTGTGCTGAATGCGGCGTTAAGATGAAGGGCATTTTTTATGTATGCTTTACCTGTGGAGGTCAGATTTCCATACGTTTAGCGGCGCACAAAGGTTAAAAATCATCACAGAAGCCCATTCCCCGATTGCCCTATGTGGTGATTGTGCATTTCGCAATGAGTTCAACACTGTGACAAAGCACCACCCTTTCACACACTGGCTGGTCAAGATCAAAGACCGGGTTCGAGATATAGACATCGGAAAACCAGACGAACCTTTGGATAATGCGGACGAGACTACTTCTCTTTCCTTACGAGTCAACAAACTGACTGAAATGGTGGAATCTCAGGATCTCCGCCTTAGTGCACTTGTCTCACAGATTGATCAGCTTGTGCATAGTCTAGCTGCATTGACGGGGAAAGCGCAACTTCCCTCCGAACCCGTCGCCGTTTGATTAGCTCATAAATTGGTTAACCGTTTTATTTGATTCTTGCAGTGTCTCATCAAGCTTGTATAGATTGGTACCAACTTGCTATATGTTCTTCGTACAGGTGAAATAAACATGTTTGTTGGTTTCCCTTAGATGAGTACGAAGCCAGGAAAGTTACATCTTCTAGGTGATCTTGTGTAAATGATTCACACAGCGGTGGCATTCACCGTGTCTGTGGAAGGCCGGCCGTCACAGTAGATGACAACATTAACGGAGACAGTCGGACAAAAGATGACGTGGACGAGCGTATGGGATTTGGCGGTGCTTCAGCGGTTATGACACGAGCGAGGGACTAAAAAGTAATATCCTTGTTTTTCTGGGCTGCGGTTTTTGTTTCTCGCATTCCGTTCTTTATTCGATGACAATAGGGGGGGGGTTCTAGGTTAGAGAGGAGGCAGAGAGGTTCCCCACGGACGATTCAGAAGGCTTAGTCGGCCACTTCGACTCGGAGCATAGAGAGTGTGTATCAGTATACACGCTGATCACTCCAGAGTTTCTCATCGAGACCTTCCATCCCACTCCAGCGGTGTTGACCTGATTTAAATAAAAAAACTGCTCACACTAATAGCAAGACGAAGTTAGCCTATTGCAGAAGTATAAATGTGTCTAATAGATCGTCCACTCTTGTGTATGCAGCCGGCAACTTGAACGACGCCAGTTCTGATACAACGAGTTATATTTACCTTCAGTGATGAGGGTGTGTTCGCTGTTAAACATCAGAGTTTGGCAGCACCATCCTTGCGCTCATTCTGGCCACTTCGCCGCCCTGCGCCCTCCCCTACTTTCCAATGGCGTTCCTGCCTCTCTTTATGCATGTCTTGGTGTTCGTGAGTGTTGTTATGTTTCTCCTGTTTTGTGACGTTGGTGCTCTGTGAGATTGGTCCCTCAGTCGGGCCCCTCCAATCCTGACCACTCTTGTCCCACTCGATCATACCAGGCCCAGAGTTCAGCTCCTGCATAATGAAGGCAGCCATCATATTTGCGTCGATGCCCTCGCACTCGCACGCCAACCGTAGAGGATTCGAAGGCGTGAGGAGTGCCCGTGCGATCTGCTGGGCTTGCGTAGGCGCGTTTGGCGGCTGAAACTCAAAGTCTGGAGCGCGTCTGTACCCCCAGACGGCGATGTAGATCAATATGTTCCTACGATCAATGTAAATATTTGTAGGAATGTCTTGTCATAAGCGCACGCAGTAAACCCAAACACAGGTTTCACGCCGTCTGCTTCGCGTCCGGTGAGAAAGCGATGTATGCGGATTGAGCCGCCTCCGCTCCATTCCCACTCTGTCGTCGTGTGGTAGGGTATCGAAGAATCTGGAACACGGTATGGGTGGAAAGGGAAAGTTGACGCGAGGAAGGAAGTGAGGGGTTGAGAGAATATCGAGGTCACCTCCGACTCGTTGAGACTGGGCTACGACCCGAGAAAGTTATAACGTCCAATGATACGCCTCACATGAGTTCAACATACCTGCATGGTTTTGTCAAGAATGAGGACAACGACCCTAAACGACTGTGTTAGTCCGCGCAAAACACCAGCAACACACTCACGGTGTCACTACCATCTGGTTGCCAGCAAGAAAGGGCTCCATCACACACAGCAAGGGCACTCGTTCCCGGTCTGGAATAAGCCCAATCTATGGTGAAATTCACCTTGAACATCAGCACTATAAGAACCCGCATGATTACACAGTTCTGTACCTCTTCAAAGGCCTCACGTCTCTGCAAATGGCCGAGTCAGACCGATATTCAAAAAGGAACTTCATGTGGGTACCGCAGTATCTTCAACAGTAATATCTTGGGGCTCTACCTTTCCTCCCGGAAGTGCAGTATCACCCGCATACTGCCTCAAACTAGCTGACCGCCTTTTAGGGCAGCTCAGTCACAAACAGGACGCAGCTGACCAGAAGCTCACCGACTCAGTAACACATACAAGTCCCCCGCACGGCCGATAAATAATGGAACCAAGACTGCTGCGCTCTGACTCCGAGGGAACTTGGCCTGCGTACATCGTGCACGGTAACTCCAAAGATTCTCGATGCATCTAAGTACCATCAGCATGTACAACTCCGGCATTCTTGTGAAATCGAAATAGTAGGGACGTACTGCCTAGACTCCTCTTTCAACGTGGGAAGCGCAGCTTCGAATAACTCGAGGGTTGGCTTGGAAAATGTAAGGACACATGACTGGCGAGGAGCAGATGCGAATTTGTCTACAGGCATCTTGGGTGATGAGGAAAGGTAGTCCTCTATCACAGTGTGTTGATGTTCGAAAGCGTATCTCGTGAGCTGTCACGATTGATTATTTATCTGGCGCCCACCGGTATGAGCTGCGCATGGCTTTAATGATGGAACCAGCCGCTTTCGATGAACGGAAGTCACGTTCATCATAATGGCTGTGCAAAGCATAATCACATGGACCATCAATGTAACACTTATAAGAGAAAGAGTGTATTGGGAACCCATGTCCAGTGACTTAATTATGTAGGTTAAAGTCTATGGTACGTACGAGTGCATAGTCCAAGAGGGGTGATACAACGATGTAGTGATAATTCTCAGGACGAGCGGCAGTGTCCATATATGCGACCAAACGATTGTCTGAAATAGAATGAAAAATACGGTGACGAGAGAATGTTCAAGGCACCTCAGCGCCGTTCGTGAAGTAAGGAATATTATGGAGATCACGCAATAGAAATGTTGTAGTTACTGTTTTTTCTATGACTGCGACAGAATCTTGTCAATCGACTCGTTCAAAAAGTCTTTCCGGGATGTAAGATCGGCTTTGGGGAACTTGGCCATGATCGCCTCACGAGCGGTCCTGCAAACGATCAGTACCGGATGGTAAAAGAACAACACGCGACATACTTTTTCGTGACTGTCATCAAATCTTGCGTGCTGAGATAGTTACGTAGGGAATTGAAGAGGTCATCGTCGGTAGGATTGGGGTTGAAGCTCGGACCAGCGAATGGATTCACAGATGTTGCCATCGAGAACATCGACAGGGGTCGTGCATCTCCTCCGATCGCAGGTAGCATGCCAAAGCCGCCTGTCTGAGAGCCTCCCGTCATCATGGGCATGTTCATCATCATTGCACCTCGCGAATCTTGAGGCATCCCACCGTATACACTGCCAGAGTGCTGATACCCTAGAGGCGGAATCATGGGCATATGCCCATAGTCTGAACCATGCACTGAACCTGCTCCACCACTGAACGGCATAAATGGCATCTGCGGAAGGCTGTGCTGAGGTACAGATGGTTGCCGCCCGTCATACATCGACCCTTGTCGAGAACCATGGCTAATGTGAGAGGCGGGACCACGGAGATTGGAATTTGAGTTCTTCTTGGTCATGTTCGTATCCCGATAATAATCGCCGTTGAGAGATGGATGGAAGCTCTGTGGAGAGCCTTGGCGAGAAGGAGGGAAACGATTGGAACGAGGCTTGGTTAAACCTGTCTCATCGGAGCGATGAGATCCATTCTCCCAAGCTTCTGCTTCGTAGTCTGGGAATTCAACTATGAGCTGGCTGGTAGTACATAAATGCCGAGATTACTTACCACTGAACTTCTTCAATGGAATCATTGACTCGTCAAACTGCTCATCTTCGTTCATGACGACCTTCTTGTTACCTCCGTCACCAATGACAATACGCGTATTTCCCCAGGAGAAATCGTCCATGCACCAGAACGAGTAAATGGGTAGGAAGAAACTATACACCGGATATCTGCAGCAGAGGTAAATACGCATCGCAACGCTGTCCATGAACCACTCACGAGAGGAGGTAGACTACCATCCATCCTACCAGCATAAATTCACGTTTGATAATGAAGATCAAAGCCTGAATTGAACAGTAAGTTTAGTCCTGTGTGGTAGTACACGACTTACCTGTAAACCATAAGTGATGCCTAACATGATGATGGAAATTAGTGGCAGAGCCGCATTGCCAGTAGCAACGACAACAATGAGATAAGCCAACTGTTGGAAGAAGATAAGAAATGCATGCCAGATTCGATACACTTGAGACTCACGTAGACAACCGTGGCTGGCAAGATCTACAGGAAAATCTAAGTCAAGAAGTGTAGATGCAAAGACGTAACACTCACGATGGTGCCCAAGAGGTCGATAAAAACGAAGAACCTCATCGAGAAACAGCAAAAGCCGCAAAGTTCGGGCAAAACCACCAACTCGCACAAGTTATGGATTGTAGAATTGATCCACCGTCTCCGCTGTGAGAATAGAACACGCCAAGATTCAGGAGCCATAGTATGTGCGACCGCATCTGGAATGAACTTGGTCTTGAACGTAGGGAAGTGCTTGAGCAGGAGCGTCGTCAGGAAACGATCTTCACCAAGAGAGAACAGGTTCTTCTTGTGAAGCGTATCTATGTTGCCTTCGGCGTACTCGTCGATGATACGGTTGGAAATGATGATAGGCCGGCCTTTGTCCGCAGTACGGATACGGTAGAGTGAGAAACATCCAGGAAGACAAGACACTGAGCCGAACAGACTCTCAAAGGCTTTTGACAAATGATGAGAGATATAGTACTCGTATACCTACATTTGTTGTCACCTTGGGTAAGAACACAGGTCAAAGGTGTAAACATACCTGAATCATCGTCCACCACGAACCCTCCTCGTTCGTCAGCTTGGTCTCGCCACAGATACCAATGATGCTTGAATCATCTGCAGCGGACGCAACCAGTCGATTTAGAGACTCAGGCGTTACTTGCTGCAACGGACATCAGCATAGATGAAGGAACCAAGACGATGAACTTACTGTGTCAGCGTCGACGGTGAAGATGTACTCGTAGAAAGCAGGATCAATGCCGATAACATTCCTCATCTGGTGATAGATTTCAAGCTCGAGAGGCGACATTGGTGCATCGAAGTGGACACGATTCAAGTAGTGCATGAGGAGAATCTGACTGTCACGCTTGCCCCTGTTTCCAGGCTTCGAACGCTCAGTAGGCTTGCCAACTTTCACAATCACCATGTACCTGTAAAACAACTCTCAGACTCGCACTAAGGTAGATGAGGGACAGGCACTCACGGAACAACATGACCCTCAAATTCGTACAGGCCCGAGTATACTTTGCCATAATTGAGCTGTTTCGAGCCCTCACCAATTGACTTAAATAACAAAGGCTCAGGATCAAGCTTAGGGTCCACACCAAGGATATCTAACACAATACGAGGAGTCGTACGGTCGTTCCCACTGCCGATGATGTTACCGTCGCAGATGATGAAGAGCAATTTCCGCTTGTCATCATAGTTCAACGATGCCAAGGAATCGATTGTCCGCCGCAGAGAATCTTCTCCCTCCGTGTAGCAAGGGATCTGACAAAGAATGAACTTGTCCTGCATCTCAGGCGACCGCTTGGGAGACAGCTGAAGTGCGGAAAGGACTGAGAGGAACATTATTAATCGAATAGTCAGCTGAAAGAAAGGGACATACATTTCAGCACGATAGACGCGCACAGGATACTCGTAAACACCAATAGCAGGTAGTTCTGAACAAGACACCTTGGTGTATCCCGGAAGTCAGTTTCGCCGAGATAGAACATATTCTTGAGACAATTGATATTGGCTGCCGCTGTGGCAGAATCAAGACCTGCAAGAGCAGTATTAAGCGGCTTCGTAATGTCCTGCCCAGCTTGCTGTTTGAAGACATCTGACACGTCCGTGCTCAGAAATTGGTAGAGACTCGTTGCGCCTTGATTGATCGTCACAGTGTTGATGTAGTCAGTCAAGTCATATATGCCGCTTTCCCAGATAGCCCAGATACTAGAAGTTGTCTGAGTAACCAACAAGGCTATGAGCATGTAAGCATACCGTTCAATGTCCGGGTCTGCAGCTTGTGCAGCAATTTCCTTTGGAGTCCAGACTAAAGGTCCCTTGTGATAATTCTTCATCTTCGGCTGGAATGTCGCAGTGTACCAACCCGCATTGTCAAGTGCGGTTCCCTGCGTACTTTCCGCAGCACCAGACATGTGCATGGCAAGCGGCACAACAGGGGTAAAATTCTTGTACACAAGTTCCACTGAGGTTTGGGTGACGAGGGTCGGACAAGCCAGCGTAAGCGGTGGAGGGAAATAGTTCGTTAGGTCCTGCCCTACAAGCTCTTCGAGATCGCTCGCTGAGTTACTAGCAACACCGGATATATCGCTATGGTCACCGTGGATGAAGTTTGACATGTCATAAACCTGCCCCTGCACCGAAACCCACCAGTCATTGTTGCCAGTATGCTCCGAGACCTCCGTTGGTGACCACGCCTTGTCAAAGTTAGGACACAAAAGCCGTCCGAATTCGACGATGTAGAAGATCACGAGCGCATTCATGAGGAAAATGAGGATGAAAATTGTGAGTTTTTCGCGCCAGGCGAGCCGGATATCTGGGCGTTTCATGCGGCCTACATAGCGAAGGACGAATGAAGGTATCCAGCCAGTAAAACCCCAAACCAGGAAGAGCCACCATCGGCGTGAAGTGCTTGAAGGAACTTCTTCGACTGCAGCTGGGGCCTTGTGGACGATCATCTCACCCTCTTTGGATATGAAGGGAGGCGAGCTCATGCCGGGGCTCCCGCCTTTCTTGTCCCACTCGGATGCTGATTCAGCATCGTTGTCGTCATAGGCAGGAATTCCCAAGGAAGGGGAAGGTAATCCAGCGTTTCCGTACGGCGCCAAGCGGTTGGGATCCTGGTATCGTGACCCTAGGCTGCTTGCCCGAGCGGCCAACAAATTATCCCTACTCTCATTGGGGTATCCTCCATGGACACCATCTGCATGAGTGAACTCCGTCACATCATCTCCAACAACACTCTCGTCATCTTCAGCATCCTCTCCAGAACGCCTTTGCTCTTTCTCAGCAGCCCGTACAACATCTTCTACGGTCTTCCACGCGCCGTACGACAGCCAGATGCTCCTATGACCTACAACATAGTCAGTCCCCTCCATCCATCCATTGCTAGCTGCACACTGGCGGATCCGCTCCATCTCCGACCCACGCATTGTAGGCACATAGCGGTCGCAAAACTCAGCCTGCTCAAAGTCTGTGACAAACTCAATACTCCGGCGTGCAACGATATCAGGTATAAGCATCGACCGGACCTGCGCCTTGACACGGCGCTTGTCAAACGAATTTGGTGAATTGGAATCATTCGGACGGATGCATGATAGGGTCCAAAGGTGGGTGTGGTCGAGAGAGGTGATGATTTCGGAAAGGGTATGGTTGAGTTGGGTGGTAACGGGGTATATCTTGGACGTATCAAGACGTGCATGTTCTTCGCTTGCTGGAGGTGCCGAACCGTCAGGAGAAGCAATAGGGGTAGGTGAGCGAAGTGGGCGAGAGGATACTTGGGCTTGTACGATAATAGCCTCGTCCTTGGAATGTCTTTCCGCTGCAAGAGAAGGGCCGGAGACAAGCTTCGACACGAATGCATCAGAGGAATTGCGTAGAAGGGTCACAAACGCAGAATCAAGCAAGTCGGAGTCCTTCTCAATAAAGTTCGTGACATCGTATGAGCAGTTTCCGGCATAATGATTGATGCCAAACAGGTTCCTCTCGCTAGCACCGATCTGGGATGGGCTGGCCACAAAGGACGTGTGAGGCCCACACTTGGAAATGAGGTCCTGCAGCATATCTTCGTCTTTCTTCTCACCCGCCTTTCCAGACTTGAATGAGGAGCATGACTTGCTGAGGACGCCAAGCATGCCCCCTGGCTTCCTTGTCGAGCGCTCCGACACATGGGCACCTCGAAGCAGTTCGATGCAAGCAGAGTTATCCATAGTAGATATCGAAGGGAGAGGAACGCCGTCGCCGATAGCGTGACTATTATACCCAATCCGGTCCTCAAACATATTGCGAAGCATGTAAGACTGCATGACTTCATCCGCAAAATTGATACAGAACTCGTCGAACCCGTTCTGTCCATATGCTGAAATTAAGGGAGCGGTCCCCGTGAATGACATGGAGCCACTGCCGGTTGGCCCACGAGACTGGAATCCAGGTTGGTCAAAGATCACAATCTGCGAGTTTGGGAGCGCCTCCTGATTGGTGGGAACAACCTTGTGGTTCGCGGTTTCAACGACGTATGCAAAGAGGATTGCGTATAGATCACGCATGAACTGGTCACGCTGCACTGCACTCTGCTCCACGTTCAAGAGGACGGTATAGAGTTCCTTACGAACATAGCTCGTCCTAGTCGTCAAGATCAGTGTAAGATCCTCAGAAGACACACCAAGAAGCTTCGCCACCTGCGCCAGCACAGGCGCATTAGCAACATATGCAGAGACATCGCGTGCGTCTGCTTCTGAGAACTGGATGTTGCTCAGTAGGAGAATTGCAACGAGCAGGGTGAATATTGACGAAATATGCTTCGCCTTGAAGCCCAACATACGCATTGCCGCGAGCACTTCCTCCATCGCAATGGCGTCATCACTGAAGGGGCCACTCGGTAATCGGTAGCACCCTGACGACGCCAACAACGAATAATCCGAGGGGTCCTCGAGCGCAAAGTAATCCCGCTCCTGGGGTGTAGCACCGGCTAAAAACTGGTAAAAAATATGGAACGTGCGCTCCTCATGAGTGAGGCGCGTAAGGCGGGATTTATCAAGCGCGAATGCAAGGACTTTAGACGACTCGATGCGTCCACGGGCATTGAAGTGAAGCTCAAGGTAGCGCGTGTGGCGTGAGGCGTTTGGGTTCATAAGAGTTTTAGCATTCCCAAATGAGTCGAGCAACGTGGAGAACGCCTTGATTTGGCCTGCGATACGCCTTTCCTTCTTTGAGCGCGCAGAGAGCCGAAGAAGCTGGTCGACTAGCAGGTGGGTACTGTGTGACTTGCCCGAGCCGGTGACGCCTCTGTAATTTTTGGCGATGTGAGTAGGTAGACAATGAGAGACAATGTTTCATACGAACCGAGTAATGACGGACTGAGACTGGTTCCGCCGGCGCATAAGGAGGTACATTTGCGCTGCAAACTCATAGAGGTGCGGTTGAAGCAACCGAGAGCTCGCAAGTGGCAGGCTGGTATCCTTGTAGCACCGTTCCTCATATTCCTTGGCACTGATGTCATTGACGTTGGCGAGTGTTTTGAATGGGTTGACGACGAGCAAGTTGGTGGTGGCTATTCTTGTGTACGGTAAATCAGCACGAAAACGGGTGTTGAGGACGGTGACAATGGCATCGTCGTTGGGGTACACCGTTGCAGAGGATGATGAAGAAACGAGGTCGACAAGGTCGCCAGAGTTGACGGCGTGATTGGCAAGCGAGCCCGACGCAGAGGCCATTGCTGGCCCTCAAATGAACGACAGAAAGACTGAAAATGAAAGAAGGAAGGATCAACGACACTGAAGAGATGGGCCAGAAGGAAAAAATGCGGCCTTGTCTGGCAAGAGCAGGTAAAAATCCAAAGTGAAGTGCCTGCCAACCGTGTCATCCGCCCAAATGGGTCATTGGGGTTCTAGACCCTCCCGTGGAGTTCAGAAGCCAATCAGTAACCAACAAACCAAAAATCCCGTTCTCTTTGAAGCATAGCTCATTGTCATCCTACAGTGCTGAGTTCGACGTCGTAGTGTAAAGAATAGAATAGCATTTAGACATGCACAGTAAAACTGTATGCTATAAGTAGACTGATCGTCCTCCCACTGCCCCAATCCCATGATCATGTATCCTCACTCTCATTCGGGGAAATGTCTAAATCCCAATTAGTCATTGACACATGTACAAGCGCCCACCAGATCCCAGACATAACTTACCGGAATCTCCGTTCACATCTACAGGCCCACCAGCCTCGCGTGCAAGAGCCTCTTCCCACCCCTCCTCAAATAGCTCTGCATGCTCAGATGGGTGCACGATGCTCCCTGCGATCTTGCCCTTATTTTTAGTCCGCAGCTCGCCTCGCCATATGTCGACCACCTTTGGCACTTCGCTGTGCCGAAATCAGTATCAAATGTTACATCCACGGTCACGCCATACCCACCTCGGTGCGTATGTTCGTGCAAAAAGCGCAGCTTCTGGTGCACGATTTGTCTTCACAAGTAGATCCACACACGATTTGGCGTCGCCCAGCTGGAATAGCGTCGCAAACGCCAAATTGTTTGCACCCTTCTGTTCAGCTGTCGCTGCAAGCTTCTGCAGACCCTCTCGATCACCCGTCGAAAGCAGAAGTAGCATCAGCGCACTCAAATCACCCGCCTTTTCGAACGCCTCCCGAGCCAGGTCAAACCGCCATACCGTAAGGGCACGATCGCCGATCGCTTTCCACTTTGTCTCTGACTCTGGCTCTAAGACAGAGCGTGCGATATTGACCGCTGTATCTAGGTCATCGAGCTGCAGTGAAAGATCGAACTTGTGGTCAGGGTCTGTGGTAACCTGCAGAGCAAGCTCCTTGAGGTCTGAGGAAAGAGCGGCTGAATCCTGGACCCTAATATGTAATAAAAACCATGCATACCTCGACCCTCCAGGAACCGAGCCACTTTGTTTAACTGCTCCTTGGGTAAAGTAGGTAAAATTTCGGCTGCTGAGTCCATGTCGCCACGTAGGACGGCCGTCTGGTATTCAACAACGCTTAACGACAATGAATACCCGAAGATATTCATGTCCTTGTCCGCAAGGTACACCCGATTATGTGCGGGTATGTATCCCAGTATAAACATCGAGCTGCAGCAATGTCAATTCAAATGTGATGACCCAAGTGCATCATGCACGCACGTATCAGATGGGCTGATCGTGTACGATTCATTGCCCACGAAGTAGTTAAGGCGATTTCCAGCCGTGGTGTAGATGAAGCAGTCACCTATCCATTTTGCCGTCTTCACGCTAATAAAAGATGTAAATTGTTGGGCATGAAACCTCTTTTAATAACACCGCACCTATCTGAAATCTCAGCAACAACGTCAAATGCTTCTTCAACACCCTCATCCGTGATTTCCACGCCTTCCTCTATTTTGGAATTGTAGGCATCCCGATCAAATTTCAGGATATAGTAGGAGTCGTCCGATACAACCGCCACGAGCGTCCCTGTCGTTGACCAAAAGATCTATCAGAGTATTAGTATCATAAATGTCCAACCCGTGTCACAAACTCACATTCTTCGCATCCACATCAATCCGCCTTACAATATCCCCACTTTCCCAATCCCAAAAGATCACAAAACCCTTTCCACGCGCACCAAGTACTGGACCCCCATAAATGGCATCCACAGCCCAGCTTCCTGCACCTTTCATCCCCGCACCACCACGCTCTTTGAAGTTCTTGAATACACGGAGCTTCACCTTGCTCTCCAGTACCGCGTATGTGTTCGAGTCACCAGCCCATGCGAAGCCCGTACCTGATCCAAAAGCCTTGTTGCGCCATGCGAGCGCTGTGTAGATAATGTATTCTCCATCACCAACGACAGTTACGAAGCGTCCATTCGGCGAGTGCAGCAGCGCCGTTGCGAATATCTCTGTGGTACCGATCTCCTTGATCGACAGGGGAATGCGGTTACCATCCGCAGTGGCGATGTCAGAGAGTGTGGCAAGGTTGCCAGACAGCACCACTTGGTTCTTCGTGTATATCAATTTGCCCGACGGGTCCATGCTGTATGTAGGCTCATCCCGGCCAAGCTTGAGAGGTATCAGATATGCAGAGGGTGTAAACGATGCAAACAGACCTTGATCACGACAATACCCTCATCAAAACCGACAGCTACCTCATTCGCATCTCGGCGCAGTGAGACGCACCATGCACGCTCAAGTGCATAGCTGAGGGTGTTCTCTAGCCGGTAGGTATTGCTATTCCATATCTTTATGGTACCATCTTCACTTCCGCTGATGATGATGGGCAGGTTGGGGTGGAATACAGCGAAGCTTGGGTTGTTTGTGTGTCCTTCCATCGTTTGCACACAGCTTTTGCTGAGGTAGTCCCAAATCTTGATGGTCCGGTCGTCACCTGTCGTGACGAGGTATGGCTTATCTGAGCCAGGGTAGAAGTCGACGTAGTTGACACCCTTGTCATGAGCGTCCATGGTAAAGTTAGCTGTAGGAGAGGCAAGGGACCACATCTTGACAGTCCGGTCAAGACAAGCAGATGCGAAGGTATTCGAGTCTTTGGGGTTGAAAGTAATGTTCATTATGTAGTGTGTATGGCCTTCATAGACCTGGCACAACTTGAGCCTGAGAGTAGACCAGATCATGGTAGCGCACCTGAATACATTTCCACTGCTTGTCCCAATCCCAAGCTTTGATGGTCATGTCATCACTCCCAGTGAGCACGATGCTTGCGGTTGGATGCACGGTGAGACATCGTATATAATCAGGGTGGGCCTCGAACGCGACGACCTTCTCATGCGTGTTGTAATTGAAGACGCGCAGCTGGAAGTCATCCGAGCCAGCAACAAACCAGTTTTTTCGGGGAATGAACTTAACACAGCGCACAGGAACAGAAGAGACCTCGAAAGTTTTGACAAGTGCGCCAGTTTCATGGTTGTAGATGTTGACGGAACCATTGTACAGACCTGTTAGCAGCCATGGCTCAGTAGGGTGGAAATCAGCGCCTTTGACTCGGTCGGATCGAGAGAATAATTTTCGCTTATGATGTCTAGGTTAGATTTATGAAGATAGACTGGCTCTGGGACTTACGTTGACATCGAATAACATGGTGTCGGCGTCGTTCAGCTCGACGTGGACGGTGTTTAGTACAGTAACCACTTATGGATATTTTTCCACCCCTCGAAAGAGGGTCAAGAAACGTGGCTTCTGCAAGGGACCAACAGCAACTTGGAGGTCGACCACAATCATTTGCTCCTCAATCATAACACTTCGAAACGATTTGGGGTATATTATCAAGGCATTTACTCGTATCTTATTTTCCCCCTTGCATTCCTGATAACCAAACGGTACTAGAATACACGCCGCGGTGTGTCAGGGGCTTGTATTCGATCTTGGCACTTATGAACGCTGAATGTTAACTATAAACCATTCCATGGAATACAGTCTTCTTTGATCTATTGTAGAAGATGCATTGTGATGGCCTGTGCGGTGGAATGATACCTTGCTGCCTCGCGCATCCCATTACTGTAAGTTACGCCTTGAGGTGCAACACCTTTTATGGCATGGCCTTCAAGGAGGTTTTAAACTGGGCGCCGAGGCACTAGTTGAACGCTCTTTCTTCTCGTCAGAACATAGGCTCTTTCCCAAGTATTGCAGGTTTTCATTGTCGTGAGTGCACTTTCCTCTGAAAATTGATTTGGTCTAAGACTACTGGCAGGATATGCCAAGTCACCCGCACAATATCAACTGCCTTCCAGCGAAACTGCTCCTGAGCATCTTCCAACTTACAGAGGTCAACAGTGATCCCCGCGTACTACCCGGAATCGTCATTGCGTCGCACGTTTGCAAGCGCTGGCGATACCTCATTCTGCACACACAGTCTCTCTGGACTGTAATGTCAATTTCTAACAGGGAAAAGGACTATGCCCACCATGCGCGGGTCTGGCTGACGCGAAGTGGCGTATTACCAGTTGATATCACTATCCACTGGGACTCGTCATGGGTGGAACGCAAAGCCGAAGAGGCTCTCTTTCCCATTGACGATGCAGCTCCATGGGCTGATGATACTCTGCAATACGTCAGACGCTCGTACATGGAGTATGAGCGATTCCATGAACTCGAGCGTCAGTTACTCATGAGTGAGCTCGAGCGCCACAAACGCCGTTGGCGCTCCTTGAAATGGTATGCAACTTCGGACCACCTGATTCAGGAAAACACAGATGAAGACGTGGTAAGTGTGGCATGGTTTTCATCTTTACGATTGCGCATTTTCTTATTGCACTGAACAAGCAGACATTGGTGGATGCCCCCGATCACATTCCTGGCATGGACTTGACTTCAACAACTTATAGAGCGGTGTCACACAACTTCCCCTCGCAGTCTTCATATTCTATCGACGACTCGCCTTCCATTACCAAGATGTCACTAGATTCTAAGGCATCGGTCCACCCAAGGAAGAATTCCTTTTTTACAAAATCCAAGATCTGCGCGCGCAGGTTCTGGTCAAAACTTTGGGATTTGCTGCACTTTTTAAACTTTCTGTCATTGAATCGACCATACTATGTTTACTATACGCAGTACAAATGATTGCGTGTGTATTTCTCAAATTTTCACCATTGACTCTGTGCTCCTAATTATAATTGATAGGTCAGGTATCGCGTTAATGTCAGCTTCGATGATGTACTACATGTTTTTAAAGTCAATATAAATCCATGATATACAGCTACGCTCGGCTGATAAGACACGTTTGAGTAAACAATTATTTAGTTTGTACATATTGAAAACAGAAGCCTTTGCCAAACAAAACCAATTGCAGCCATCCAACCGCCCTCTTCCATTAGACAATCTACAATTCTGTGCTAGGTCAGCTGTCAGGACTGGCAAAACCTGCTGACGTCCAACTGTTACGGCGACAAAAGGGTCTCAAAGCAATGGGAAATGGAAAACATGAGTTCTGGGGCAGGCAACAACGTGTACGATCGTTTTGCCTCATACACCCCCCTTCTTGCCGCATTACATGCATTCACGAGGCTAAGAAGCTGTGTCCATCGAGGAAGGTGCTCGGCCTTTGATTGATGTGACATGAGGCATGGCGCAACATTTTGTCCGCAACTTACAGCATATCCTCCTGATGAGTCCCCGAATTCTGATGGGGTTGTTAGTTCCTCTTTGTCTGTGACAGTGCTAGTATTGTCAGTGCTCGGCCCCGCAGCAGGCTTTAGGGGTTCACACAAGGCGTCTTACACCTCACAGAACCTACACGTGTTCGCCTGATGGCCAATCACGCGATTATCATCCATCAGTCGCGCACATCTCATCATATCACTGCTGCTTAGAACCGGTGCTCATGAGTAAGTAACTTCCACGTCTTTCACCTCGGTGAAACCGCCAGGCATCGCTACTATTTAGACTGCACAGTCCGACGTTTGTCCACATTGCATCCCCTTGACATCCTACTCGCACTGTGTGCTCTAGTGTGTTATCTGTACTTCTTTCCATTTTCCTTCCTTAGCTTCTCTTGAAGATTATTCGCATCGCTTGTAAGCGAACTTGGAGTGATGTCTACAACGCCCCCTCCCAAGAAGACCTTCCGCTCTCGTGTCGGAACGGTGATGCGTCGCTCCTCTACGAGCTGGGGTCTACCAGGGCTGCCAAATCGCTCAGGCTCAACAACTCCCCCTCTAGCAGAGCCTGACTCCGCCTCCATGGCAGGGTCAACCTCTCCAAAGCTCGAGCGCGAGGGCTCCTCCACGTCCCTTTCGCAGGTCGACACCACCCCTCCTCCTAGTCAAATGGCTCCCACTACTATCCCCGAGTCACCTGCTCGTGAAGAAGCTGCCCTGGCTAGTGAGACGTCTCTTCAGAGCCCTCAGGGTCCATCTCCGCTCTCAGGGGGCGTTGTTACCGCCGAACCTGCTTCAGGTCCTTCTGTCAAAGCGCCTGAAGAATCACGTAAAGCTGCTGAAGCGCCAAAATCTGAATCCGACTTCGTAATTCCCTCTGTCGTAGTCAATGAGCCCGAGCCCGCGAAGGAGAATGCTCTCTCCCCCGTGTTCACAGACGAACCAGAAGAGATGTCTCCTGGCCCACCCGCAGAGCGCGCTCAAGTATCTGCTCCTCCAGCGGCAACAAAGGCTCCTGATGTCGCCTCTACGCCTACTCCAGCCCCTTCTACGACACCACCACCTGCCACAGCCCCTTCTACGACACCTCCACCAGCCCGAGCTCGTGATCCTACATCTCCATCAGCCCGAGCCCGTGATCCTACTCCTCCACCAGCCCGAGCCCGTGATCCTACTCCTCCACCGGCCCGAGCCCGTGATCCCACATCCCCACCAGCCCGAGCCCGTGATCCCACACCTCCACCAGCCCGAGCTCGTGATCCCACACCTCCACCAGCCCAAGCCAGTGAACCTACATCTCCACCAGCCCGAGCTCGTGAACCCACACCTCCAGTTCCAGCTGCTACACCTCCTCTAGCAGGAAAGGCGGCAGATGATTTTTCGGCAGCGCCCCAGAAACCTGCTTCCTCATCAGAACCTGTGTCAACTGCAGCATCGGCACTATCTCGCACACAAGCTTCAACGCCTCCAGCACATCCATCGGAGACTTCTCGTGTTCCATCCTCTGTGCCACCGACCCCCCCTGTACAGACACCTGGCCCTACCGCAACTACGGGTTACTTTGACCTTTCGGTTCCCCGCACATCGTCTCCATTGGATGAACATGTAGATGAGGGAGCCAACGTCTGGGCAGACCATATCTCCACTTCACCTCCGCCTCCGCCTGCTCCTGCTCCTGTCCCTGTCCCTGCCATCGAATATGACCCACTTGCAAATCGCCCAGCTCCTAAAGCAGTGAAAACCACTTCCCGTCCTCGGGGTTCATCCGTCTCTTCTGCTCAGGTGATGGCCCAGCGACAACCGAGCCGGAAGCCGAGCTCGACCTTCCAGCCTCGTGAGCGGGAGATCGTTGGTACCACATACACCTGGAGTAATCCAAGCAGTGAATTCAATCGCAGCAAGGCGAGCTTAATGTGCGTCCTTCATACTTGTTCTCTTTGACAATGGTCTGATGGACACTTCAGAATGCCTTCGGAGGACCCGTTCGCAGATCAAGGCCAGCGTGCTCCAGGCTACCATATATATCCCCCTCAACAGTCTACTGAAATTTCGTCGCCCATTGTTCATGAGTATGTGCTGTGTTCTCTGTGTTATCTTTGAAGTAATGGTCGCGTTAGTGATTTTGACCCTCGATCACCACGAGATGATACCATGATAGCTCCTGCCGAACCAGTGGCGGTACCACTACCCGCCCTGCATGAAGTCATGCTTACCCAGTGAGTTGTGCGTTAATGTTCCTCGCCGTATTTTCATTCTTGATAGCTCCGTTCGGCAAGTCTCTTCGGGCTACACTTCGAGCGATGGGGCCAGTACTGGGTATTTCCAGAGCAGAGATATACCCATAGAAACAGAGTTTGTCCAGATCGATATCTGCACGAGGTCCTGCATCTGACCTAACCTTACAGCGAACGTCGGCCCTTGATCACTCGCCCAGGCCGCCCTCCCACACCTCCCATCGTGACCACGTTCTCGCAGCCCAGCCCATCAACACAGTCTTATCATTCACATACTTTTGATGTCAGCCACCCCACTCCACAGCGAGCCCAGCCCGCTCGACTCGAGGGTAATGGCTCCGCACATACTTATTCGTATGGGTCAGTGTCCAGACCGTATGCTAGCCGTGGATGGATAGAGCAAGCGCTACCTCACGGTGCCAAATACTTCGTGAATCCGCGTATTCAAGCTACAACCGATGTTGACCTTCGCAACTTGTCTAAGCTGGATGCGGTCATGTCGGTTGTGGAAACAGCCGGTAGCGCCCCTGAAGGATGTGAAATGTGGGCCAGAGACGGTCCTGTCGTGAAGAGAGGTTGGAGGAGACAGAAGATGTCTGGAGGGCCAGTTATTAGTTGGATAGACCACCGGATCCGCAGAGTCTCGAGCGAAATCCCTAGTGTCGATGGAATCATCTTCTCTGGGGAAGACGACAGTCAGTGATACCTTTTCATATACAGCTCGCTTGCTAATCGGAATACGCAGGACTTGATGACGAGTACAGATACTGGTCATTTGTGGAGACTCACCCTGCGCATATTTCATTGCCACCAAGTGCTCGGCAGGAAGCTTTGGACGCTCTTCATTGGTCTTACACAGACCCATTATTGGCACATCCTCAGCCGATCCCCCCTCCCTTCACTCAAGACGAGTGTCATAAGTTGTTAGGTCATCTCAACGGTCCGTTATTGTCTACTTTGTCAAGAGACAACTAATTGATCCCTTGTGCAGACCCCAACCTGCGCTCAACTACGACGCATACACGGATGATTGCTCGTATCCTGCTTCGCGTCGGTATGTAGTACTCAAATGATGTTGAACACCCCTTGATTGTGTAACACTACAGCTCACTGGCGTCAAACGAACTTCCGACCGCACAAGCCTCTTCCTCGCGATGTCCCTATCATGCAGCGTCCCAGACGACGCGTGCCTATGGGTCGCATGATTCTCGATATCCTCACTGGCATTGTCTGCCTAGGTATTCCATTCTTCCTCGTCGACCGGTCAGACTATGGCGGTCATTATGACTTGGAGGGCAATATTGTATCTAATTCTGCTGGTCCTTTGTTTCTTGTTGGTGCTTGCGCATGCCTCGTGGTGAGATTTACTCCTCGCCCTTCGTGTCGGGTATTTAATACGATCTAGGCTGCTGTCATCCTCAGCGCTTCTGTGACACTCATGACATTACCTGGTCTGACTGGTATCGCACGCATGTCAGGTCTTATCGCCATCATGTGCTCGGTATTGAGTATGATCACCTCGTTCATTTCCATCATACGTCACAAGACGGAATTGGCGCATGGCACGCCTACGTCGGGCTCCGAAGGATTTGTACTTCTCACAGTATGTTTTTGTTGCTTGCATGATGATCCCATGCTGACATCACTCTGTCCTTAGCGCCGAAGTGTCTTTTTATCTCTCCCACTTGTATTCCTAGCCTACTCTGTCGCAGGCTTCATTACTGGCGTTGTCATCTACTCATTCAACAGTGTGGTGCTGAACGGAACAGCGAATGGCGCTCTATCACAGGTACATAGATGACTGCAGTTATAGTTGGCGCTCGGTATCTTAGGAGGTGTCGCGTCGCTTTCTTCAATGTCTACAGAAGCTATTTCATTACCATTTATATTTATTTAGTGTGTATGTTAGAATTTTGAATCACGAACCTGTCACATACCTAAAGCATGACGCGAGATTCATTTCCTGCTAGAATCTCGGTGATACTGGCCAGCAACAGCGGCCCTCGATCATACAAACAGCTCATAGGTGAGATCTTCAGACTGCGCCGATCGACAGTGGTGCTCATACGGTCCTATCGCTAGTATAAAGGATAAATCCCCCATGAGCATGCGATCACAAAGTGGCGGCTCTACGATTAGATATAAAGCTCAGATCATGAAATTTGGAGAAATGGATGCATTGAATATAATACAAATAATTTAAATGCGTGGTGAAAAATGCTAATGATACATGTTAATGAAGCCAACATCTCAATCAACGACAACAAGTCCACCGAAACTCTTCCTCCCCAAGGCCATCTCCATGAACTCCACAGGAGTGAACGTTTTCTTCGCCGTCACCTGAGTCACTCCGTCCCCGTCCTGAACTACTTCTTCCCAATCCTCTTCTTCCTCCCCACCCATGAACACCTTCAACAGCGACGGCGAGTACCCGTTCAGCAGTGCAACACCCTTCCGCTCGGCGGTCACGGGAGCGGTGATACCTGGGTAACAATCCGCAGTGGACAGGTCCCAGTACACGATCTCCGGCATCTCGTATCCTGCCTCCTTGTACGCCTTCTCGATGACATCATGATTCGTATCCCACTCCGCCGCATTCTGTGCAGCCCCAGCATCGAACTGCATATCCGTGAACACGAAAATCCGCTTGATCATCTGGTCCTGTGGCACGGCGTGCTTTTGTGCAAGCGGGAGAAGGAGGTCGAGGAAGACAGCGTTAAAGTCAGTGTTCACGGTCCATTGAGAACGCGACATATTCATCACCGTCTTGCCGAGCGGAACAGTGCCTTCTGGATCAAGCACGACCATCTGCGGATTCGCGGAAAAAGTGATGAACGCATCCTTGAAAGGTGGCTTCGCAAGACGTGCCAAGACGAGGCTGAGGGAAATAGCAGGCCAGATAGGAGGCACATAAGAGCGGAGTGATTCGAGGTTGTAATAATTGATATCGCCCATGGACCCCGAGACGTCACAGACGGCAATGCAGTTGTCTAACTCTCCAGCCTCGCGCAGACGCTCGAGGAGTGTCGCCCACTGTGCCTCCGCCACGCGCGCTTGTGTCTCTGCAAGCTTACGCTTGTGCTCCTTGATGGCATTTTGGAGGCCTCCTTTCATTGGACAAGAGGGCACGAATGCCACGGCCTGCATGACAAGTTTGTGTGGGAGAAGCGTTGCACCACTGATCTGCTTCTGTCCTGACTCCACATCAGTCAGGTAAGAAACAAAGCGGTCAGGATCATGATTGAAGAAATGTTCCTTGTTGTTGTCCATGCAGACAGATGAAACACGGGAGTAGACGATTTCGGACCAGCGATTAGCGGACATGAGGGGCTCCGGGAGGGACTTGATACGACGGGAAGGTGAAAGAATGTGACGGCGGAGGAAGGAACGCAAGACATGCAACTCAAGGGCACTGGGGGAGAGTGTGGTAGGGATTTTGTGCGCAAGGGAAGATGTGATTTGAGCGTGGTGCAGGAGGATGCAGATAGCGGAAGTGATATTTTGTAACCCTATCGTGCGACCCCCCAGGAGAAGGTGCCCATTTTGTCGCTAGGGAAAGCGAAAATATGAGAGATACGCGATCATTCTGTGTTGCATCCGCCGGAAGGGAGGCTAGCCGATCAAGAATCGAGACATCTTTGGCAAGCTGATCTGCAAACAGCCTAGAAACCGCGACATACAGAGCACGATACTTTGGCTGCTGTAACTTCTCCACAATTCGAGCGTGGTTCGCACCATGAGTCTGGACACGCCTTTCCTTCGACCACGCTTCCTGCTCGGCATTAGACTTGAATTTAGGGCGAGAGTTGCGAGGTGTATGGTTTTGAAGGAACCTGGAGCGTTCAGGGGCAGGATGAAGCTCGTCAACAGTGGCCAAGGCAAGGATGTTGAGTAGGTCCTTCCAGTAGCCGTGAGACATGTTTACACGCTTCTTGGTATCTTTGCCTTTGACAGGACGGAGGCGAGTACAGACAGGCTCTACGAGAAGATAGAGGTTGGAAAGAGCAGTGCGAGGGTGGTATTCGAAGAGCCAGCCAAACGCCATGTAAAAGAGTTCCTTCTCGCCTTTTCCATCATGAATGCTCCTGAGAGCCCAGATGATTCGGAGGGTGAGAGCTGGGTTTTCAGCCCAAGCCTTGAAAAGATAGTCATCAACGGAGGACCCAGACACACCGGGACGTATACCATTGAATGCATCGAGTGTGGCTGAAAGAGTGGAACTAAAGGCGGGCGAATAGTTTTCAGTGAGTTTGTGGTGAGCAGTCGAACGGAGCGCATCCATCATGGCATTGGAAGGTACTGGAGAATTTTCGGTGATTATCACGGGGCTGGCATCCTCAGAAGCAGGAAGAAGAACGTCAAGGAAGTTGGGATTGGTGAGCTCAGGGATAGTGAGGAGAGTCACGTTCTGGGAGGAAGCAGCGGCAAGAGGGGCAGTCATAGTAGTTGTCAACATCTTCGTAATAATAGCAGCAAGAAATGAGCTAGGTCTGATTAATTGGGTTGTGGTGCAGGTGGGGAGACGACTCCACGACAAGGCCTGGCATCTCCTAAGTGAAGGGGTGCCCTTTATAAACCGCCAGACCGACTGTGACATTCTGTGTTTGTCAGTCACAATGACTCCGCTACCTGAGAGCTCTCGTCACCATTCAGCACAGGGGACTGAGTCTGACTGACTCAAGAGTCGATGTTATTGCAAATCGAGAGCGGCACCGAAAGTACCTACATGTGAAATTACCAATCAGTGTCGCGGAGTTCTAAGTTGGTGATCAGATAGAAATGCAGTCAATTATGTCAGAGGGATATCAATCGGGAGGTATCATACGGAGTATAGTAATGCATCATGTCAGAATAAATACACGCGAAACAAGTGATGTGGTATTCGAGGTCAACTCGTTCGTATCACTGGCAGGAGCAGCCAGCTGAAGTTAACTGTTTGTCACGTTCGGCCTCAATATATTCTAAAACTTCGTCAACCAAGGGTCGCGTATCAACGCATAACGATAAACATCGTTCAATATAGCACCAGTAAACATCATCGATTGCAGGCGGTCGTGTTGGCGGAAGGCGTTGGAATTTGGCCACAGTGACAGAATACTCGTTTTTATCAAAGTACGGGGACTGGCCAGATAACACCTAATTATGAGATATTTGGGATCATTCACTTGCGACATATAGATAAGAGGGTCGGCATTACCTGCATCATGATGCAACCAAATGAATAGATGTCGCTATTTCTACTTGGCTTACTGACTTCTTCGTCAGAATTTGCAGGATCGAGCGGTATGATTTTTGGATCAGCCCAACGAATCGCGCCTGGGCCGAGAGACTTGAAGAAGGATGTTTCATGTTCCAACAGGTGCGACAGGCCGAAGTCTGCGAGGAGAGCATTTTCGTTCTCGTCGATCAGAACATTAGACTGAAATTTTATGAGTAGGGCCGACAGGTGAGAAAACTGTGACGTACAGGCATAAGGTCCCCGTGTATAATGCCTTTATTATGCACTGATTCATTGCGTATAGTCTGAATGAAGTCACGGAGCCACAAATCCACTTACGATACTGCAGGCCTGAAACGACTTGGAAGAGCTGTATTTCAGCTGATTTGAGGGTGCATTTATAAGATATAGACAAAAATGCTCACGAGAGAAAAGAGACGATGCATTTCAGGCAGTAACTGCTCGTGCCATATTATTTTCAGATATTGCTGTAGAGAACCGTTTTCCATCCATGGACACACTAGTGCCGGGATAGTGTCAAATATGTACGTAGTGCCATACAGAGGCAGTATATGTTCGTGTTCCAGCTGTTGCCAAACAAAAACTTCCTGACGCAGTTTCTACACAGAGAGTGATTATAGATGCCACATACATCGACTGCACGAGAACTAACCTTGATCAATTTGTTTATGTCATCTGAGTTCCTTGATAGTACTCTGAAAGCCTTGACTGCGACGTCTTGCGGGGGCGTCTATCAGGATCGAGTTAATCTTTGGAAAGCAAACCAATTGATAAACGAACTTTGACACCATTTTGGGAGAAGGATTCCAATTTGCACTTCCATACGTTACTGAATCCACCATAACTGCAAGAGTAATTATCGGTGCATATAGTCATATAACGAGTGAGATCCTGAGGTTCATTGCCGTATTTTTTGAGGTCAATGTCCCTAGAAATGAGGACGTTCAGCATCAGCTAAAAGCGCTGTATTTTTCAAAGGAATATACACACATTTTCAGGCGAGGTGGCGTCGGTAAGGAAGGAAGATCACCGTCGCAGTAATGATCTTCACATGCAACCGGGGGTGAAAGGTCCCCGAAACCTGAAAGTGACCCAGAAGGCGAGACAGTACAACGCGATTCAGGGTCAGTACTACTTGGTGTAAGACTCGAGACAGTTTTTGATTTATCAGAATTATTATCCTATCGACACACATAATTTGGTCAATGTCTGTAAGGCGCCCATTGATAGGCAAGTACTCGCCGAAGTGGCGCCCTCACTGGTGAACCGTGAGATAGACTGTGAGATAGACTGCGGCAAGTTAACGCGCAGCCATTTCATCCAGTCAGTTCCTAATCATTCGTCATCAGCGTGAAACTGCCAGGTAGAAGACTACTTGCTGTTGGATTTCGAATCTTCCATAGGTGGTTGCGACATTATACCGAGGCAGCAACAAAGAGAAGACTAAATAAATCTTTCGAGAATGGGAAGTGTCAGGAGCTACAGCAAAGGGAGAACGATCTCACATTTATTAGACTGGGGGCATCCTTGCAATTTTCACAGAAGTACAGCATGCGCGTAAACTTGCGACCACATATCAACATGAGCACTCATTTGAGAATCTTCTAGCTTGCTAGAACATGCGATCTTGGCTGCGAAGCCTCTAAAACATCAGGTGGATGATCACCTTGTTCACGGTGGCTGAGCGCAGATTAATGAATTCACTGTGGCAGGCAACCGCAGGTTTAAGGCGAGTTTGCAGAGTTCAACGGACCCTTGTGATGTCAAGTAGCCTTACTGTAATAGTGTTGACATGAGCACTCACGATGCTGTTAACTCCACAAGAAGTGTTTCATATCACCAGATGAAACGCTATACAACTCGGTGCTGTGTAACGGCTGACCTGTGCTTCTCTACGAACAACTATACTGGAGTCTGGACATGACTGTTCGAATATACGCGATAAGCAGGTTCAAACATTCTGCCCTTACTATGCTGCGGAGTCCAAATTGGTGTTCATGGATTCGGGCTCAGCGCTAGCGCTCAAGTCTGGTAGCACCATACATAATGGTCAAGTACTAGTAAGAACTTTACGAGGAGGTTTGATAGATCTGATATAATATGCCAAGTATCTCAGAGGTTCGCGGGACCAGCGCTGCCAGTGGTAGTTGAGTTTTTCGAAGCCAGCGCTATGTCTACCATGGCCTTATCGATCCTGGCATCAGCCCTTGAAGCTTCCTCTCTGGTAAATGAATACCTCGAACCGACCAAGTCGGAAACCTAACCTAGCAAACAAACCCTCCGAGTTTTCATTACCAGGCTTCTTTTCCAAGTCCGGCGGTAATCGGTCGGATAAGCAGTCAGGGTCCATTAATAGCTTGCACTGAAACAACACAGCTTCTTCTCAATGGGAACATGGCCCATCCACGCCCTGAGCATTCAAGATCGTTCGAAAAACGTTGCAGAGATTTAGAGATTTTTCTGCCAGTGCGTCCTTATTCTGCGTGAAACTCGCCTTGGTCATTTTAGTATCAGAACCAGTTGATGCTAAAGCAATCGCGCTGAAATGCCTTCGGCCGACTTGCAAGATCATATGCCACAGGCCTCAGACCCGAGTGGCGCGTGAAAACTCCAACATGAAACTTTAGAACAAAGTTTTTCCTTTCGCCATGTGTTATAACACCGGATATAACTTTACTTCTACAATTGCCGATGATCACTCAATTGACCTTCTTGATGCTAAACCAGCGGACCTCGTGCATGGATCATCTAAAGCCGCAGACTGGTCTGGGAATCTGAACAACTGTATGAGGCGTCGTTAGTGTGGATGCACTTACATCCAATTCCCTACAGTGAGTTGCGTAGCTGGGCTGGTATACACAGATGATGATCAGTGGCTGCAAGTTCCACAGGCCGTATTTAGCATGGTGTGGATCCGATGCACACAGGTGGGTTGGATGCATGTTATAGAATTGTGACTTCATGAGCTGTGAAAGAACTTAATTGAAAATAGCACTATAGGTCGTGCTGTAGTTATGGCATTCCGAAAGGTATGAATATCGCCTGCATTCAGCATGTCTGTTTTCTAACATCCATATCCTAGCACTCGCTCAATAGCTAGCTAGAGGTCATGTCCAACAATCCGCAGGACCATGCCCCTACGGCCCCTCAACAGGGCTCTGGCATATCTGATTTGCTTGCATATTTCGGGCTAGTGGTGAAGTTACCTTTGACATTCCTTCGATGGTCATATCGAGGAGTAGTATCTACGACTCTCCATTCGTTTGCTGAAGGCTCGTGCCCCGATCTACAACGCGCCGTTCCGAGTCCAGTGAACTCTGAGTCTTGGACCGTCCTGAGAAATGGAAACAGCTCGACGGCTTCACCACTAGATTCTTCCAGGTGGACACCAACCCCTTCGACCAATTTTCAGCGGCATACTGTGGGAGAAATTCAATGCAACTCCCCCCGTGATCTCACCGGCCAGGTCATGCGTCGCGAGATATACCCAACGTTGTCGGGTACATATAGTGACGTTTGGCAATCAACATGGTACCATGACAAGCGAAAGTATGATGTAAGCGGAATTAGCCTGTAAAAATCTTCGAAACGCGAATGACTTTTTAGGTTGCGGTCAAGTCATTGAAGATCCCATTCTCGAATGAGGATGAGAACGGTCAGAATTGCAAGGTCCGTTTTTTTCGTTTGTGTCCGAGAAAACTCGCTTACTGATGACTTAGAAACTGATGGGTAAAATATCACGTTGGGCGCGATTACATCATAAAAATGTCCTACCACTATATGGAATTGTACACAATTTTGGGCACTTTCCATCGCTGGTCACGCCTTGGGTAAACGAGGGGTCGTTGAATGACTACATCGCTAACCATCATTTGTCACTGCGGAGCAAATTGGATATAGTAAGACTCTGGCCTTTTCGGCGGAAATGATGTCTCATTCTTGCACTTGTGTGTTCTTAGGCCAAACAAGTAGTAGCTGGGGTCGGCTATTGTTGGTTTTTTCATTCGTCATGGCAATGGCTTTAATTGATTTCCAATATAGTACATGCTCATTCCATTGTGCACGGAGATATCTCTGGAGTAAGATTTTTGTCACTGGCAATATGATTCGCTAACATTGTACAGCTTAATATCCTGGTGGACCATCAGGGCAGGGCGCAATTATCCGACTTTGGAGTAATGATGCTGCTCGCGGAAATCCCAGCTTCGATACAGCCATCTGGAGGTATTCGTTCAGCGGTGCGTTGGACTGATCCTCAGTTATTCGAGGTGCAGAAAGGCGAAAACGATCCATGCACCCTGACGGAGCAGACCGATATCTATTCAATAGGAAGCGTTCTCCTGCAGGTATGGTGCATCATCTCGTAGCATCTCCCGAGTACCAAATTGCGACTCTAGTTGCTCACAGGATCAATACCTTACTACGATATCAAGGATAACATTCGTGTCCTTGTATTATCTTCTACAGGCGTAAAGCCAAAATGTCCTCCAGACGCGTTTGTCACTAGCGCACAGTGGAGTTTTATTCAAAGATGTTGGTCACCTCGTGGACTTCCTAGTCGTCCGACTATCGAGGAAATAGAAGAATTTCTCGAGTCCGAGATTCGGATAGCAGATTTGCCTTAGCGCAGGACCTGACTTCCAGTACGTACACCTGCACGTTCATAACACGCTCACAGACAGAGTATTTCATATAGGCTGTGATTCGCTGTACCGTTAGTTGTATTCGATGTTGTATTCACCTAGATATAGAAGCCGTTTCACTACACTGCTCCCATGTCTTGTCTCACCAGTGGTCGTTGGACCAGGGGTCCCAAGGCATAGATTAGAGGAACACATCTTTAAGTCTATCTATCCTTAAAGTAAGGGAGAACTCCTGGGAATCCTCTCGCTAGCTCGTGTGGCTTTCGCTTAGGAAGAGTTGTAGGTGCCCTGTTACTGTTCCGAATAGATCGGCTCCCAAAAGCTCCCGAAAACAAGGTACGTGCAAGGTGACGTTACTTAGTCATCCATGGACCCCAGCAACTCCTAGTATGAGTAAATCTGTTTATACAACTTGGCTGCAGTCTTATGTTACATTATATCATCCTCCCTCATCATTACTCTTAACCAGCACTGATATATGCTAGGCAGGTTTCTCTTGAAGGTGAATGTCAACCACACGAACATCAAGACCGATTAGGTTGCAAGTATTTTACTACATCTATAGTGCTATAACCTTGTCTAACAATATTTCATTGAATAATTGGACAGATCTAGTGCTAGTGTCTTGTTAACTGCACCATCTAGTATCATGGTGCTGAAAGTGGTCGCCAAGTGCTCCTGCTAGGGAGCTATATGTTGAGATGCACCATTTCAAGTCGTCTACAATAATTGATGACGGAGACAGTGCACAGGTCAGTGAGTAGTCTATGATTCATGCATCTGGCTGTAATGCAAATGACAGGCTGTTGAATGTGCTGATTTGTGATGACATCAGTGGTTGGTGAAGTGGGACTGATGGTGGCTCGTCAAGCTTGTCATATAACAGCATTGCGATGGCGCATGTGGTGGCAGTGTGTCCGGTTGCTGATTGTACTGGCATCATGACATTGCGGACAGTACAAAGTTGTGGAGGTTGTGGTGTGGCCGTTGTTTGTGAAGACTTGTAGCATTTTTTGTGTGCCAAAGCTAAAGTAATGTTTAGTTAAATTCAATAATCAGGACAATACTCATACTTTGCCACACAATACACCTTGTTGCACGATAAACTTGAGTTGCCTCTTGGTCTCGTGTTGATACTCCAAATGTAGCATGAACATTGATACTACTTGTTGCTCCTTGATCAAATTTCATGCCCTTCATGATCCCAGCTAACAGAGTCAAGTGTACACCTTCATGGTAAGCATTATGGTGAGCTTGCTCATTCCCATTGGTTGTAGAAGGTGATGCTTTCCATATTGTGAGGGGAATCAAGCTCATAGGTTGGTACAGTGCTGGAAGTGCAAATTTCATTCCATCGAGTTTGTCTTTCAACCATGCTAGTGAAAATGTCAGTGAAAATTAACTGTTCCTGTGATCGTGAATTATTACCTGCAGCCTTTGGCCCACTGCAATGAATAGTATTCAATGTTCTCTGGATGTCTGGGTGTTCCTCACATGTCACTAAACTAAGCATTGCCAAGTAAACTTCATCCGAAACATGCATGTGAAGAGCATATTCCTCTTGTAGTGAGCTACACATAGCCAGTAAAAACGACGAAGATGATCATATGGGCTCAAGTCACACACATGTTGGTGGGGTTCATGTGTGCATGGTGTTGAGATGGAATGTGAAAGCTGTACACAGTACATTCCTAAGCCTATGCCTCATGCATCAGTGAATGCATGGATAAGGATAATCAAACATACCAAGTCCTTGGCCTTTGTGGCTGTCAGCAATGACAATTTTGCACCTGAAGCCATGAATGTGGTGGAATGAAAAAGATTGGCCAGTATCTGCAGATGCAATGTCAAAAATCCACTGAAAGAGAATTAAGTGTGCCTTTGTGCTCTGTGATGTGGTGAAGGCACGAGCGCTGACAACAGCTGAAGAACCATTAATACCCAAGGGCATGAGTAGTGATTTACTTCACTCACAGCGACAATGTTCACTATCCCATGATTCAATCTCAAATTCTTGCCAACCTTGTGCTTGTTTGAATGAGGTGTCAATCGACAAGCGTTTGGCTTGCACAAGATGTGATGACATTCATGATGTCATACACACGACCAGTTTGAACTCCACACCACGCTCAATGCCATGTGTCTCTGTGCAGCAGATGTAGCGCTGCTCCAGAGGCAAGGATGCATGTTCATTTGCAAGATGACATGCACCTAGACAGAAAATAATAATAATCAGGGATTGTACTAGATATTTTATGAACATACCTTCAAATCCAGTTCCACTTGGATAATTCATAGACCTTGTTATGTTAATAAGGCGATGCATGTGGTCAAGATTAGTGAGCGATGGATGGAGGTCTTGAAGCATTGCATCACGGCCATCAGGAAATTGCCAGTTGAGTGCTTGATGAAGACCCTCAATGAAGGCTGTGTCCAGGTATATTCTGCATGGTGTTGCATCCGTGAATTTCCACTTCATGAGGGAGACCAATCCATGAAATACATCAATGAGGGGAGGTGGAGTTTTGACAGGTAAAGGAGGGGGATGTGAATGAGGATTGGTGCAAAGGACAAGTATTTGAGGGCAGGTGAAAAGATCTTTGGGAACATATATGTCGAATGATGCTACACAGTTGTGCACCCATTTTTGTAGAACACCTTGCTTCAATGTACCATCAGTTTGGTGATGTCAATGTGCTGAAGCACAAAAATGTGATTGAAAGTAACAAGCTACAAAGCAGAAAAATCATACAGCACACTTGTTTTTGTGATGAGGGACCAGTAACAAAACTACACAGTATCAGGGGACCATACCCCTGCAACTTCACAAGTTGCTTGCACTTCATAATCATGTGACAGTTGTTGTCCAGCAATGCCTGTAAGTAGCAGGTATCACTCTCCTGCAAATTTTGTATGAATAAGTGTGAGCATGCAGTGCGAGAATGCAGGCGCATCTGTGATGCAGAATGTGAGATAAATGTGAATGCAGTAAATAAAAAAAACTTACTGAATGAATGGTTGATTATATGCATCAAAGTACATAATGAGTCTTCCATTACATTTCTTTTTGAATGATCGACGACTCGATGGTATGCAGCCAATATGGAGATCAGTATCGGAACTGGTGGAGATGCTGTCGAGATACTGGTCAGCCATCAGACCCTCAAAATCATCATCAACATCTATGCTACTATGTCCTAATATATCAGTGTTAGCAGTGGAATCACCATTGTGTCCATCAGCAGGAGAATGAGGCAAGCAGCCACGAAGACATAAGGCAACAAAAAACGCAAGCGTTTTCTTGAAAAGTTCTTGGTCAGCGGTGCCAGCAGGACCTTGTGGTCACAATGCAGATGGATGGTGAGCCAGAACTTCAGAAACATTGGTGAAATTATGTGCAGAGATATTGTGTTGATGTCCTGAAAAAATCTTGAGGCCCTTGCCTGCAAAACACTTGAGAATTACCCAAAGAAAATGTATAAGTTACTTACACAATGTTCTGAGCTTTGCGCATGAAACTGGTTGCCTTCCAGCATCACGGAGCATTAGACACTTCCCAATGATTTGACCACCATGCCCATCACCCAAGGAATACTGGAAGCTCGATGTAGGTATCACAACCTGGCTAGGCACTAGCTATAATAATGCAAAACCAGTATAAGTGTGTCTCAGCTCTACCTAGCTGCTATACTCGCAGAAGCAAGAGTGTTCAACCCTAAAGGGTGCAAGGAAAGCGAAGATCCACAAGTGAATGCTGATCAACCCTGATCAAATGCGATGAAAGCGCAAGAAAACATGAAGAGATGGGGTGAAATGCAAAGAAACACGAAACACGATGGTCGCGCGAAGCGTGGGAAAGTAGCGCATGAAGTGCGCAAGTGTAGAGAGGGCATATAAATGATGCTGGGATGTGAACCAAGGCAAGGAGGACAGATGCTGGATGGATAATAGACGGATAATGTGATTGTCACTAGCTATAGACGGATGCTAGGGACTACAACGACGGGTACATGCACTGCATGGAACTAACTGGTGATAGATGATGACTGCCAGAAGCTAAGTTGTAAAAACAGACATGGCAACTCTAAGTTGCACATAAGCGCCTTCCCAGGGCTTGGAAGTGAATCAGGAGTGCTCTAAGTATGTAAGTGAGGTAAAGTAAGGGTCCATAATGAAATAATAATTGTACGATGCCAAACATAGTTAGATATAGTAATAAATGGAATGCGACGCACCAAGGGACTGGCTGGACAATGGATGGATGCTCCTGTGATGATGTGCACTAAATCGTGATGAAATGCGAAGATGTGTGATGAAACGCAAAGATGTGCGATGAAATGCAAAGATGCGCAATAAAATGCAAAGATGCGCGATAAAATGTGAAGATGCGCGAGAAACGTGAAGATGTGTGATGAACGTGCACTAAGCGCGAGTGCAGGAATGTATTGCACGAGTGTGGGAAAGTGTCGTGAGTCTGGTGCATTATTGCAGGGAAGCTGTGCATGACATGTGGAATCACTCTACACATGATGGTGATGTTGTGCTGTGAAGCCCAGTCGTCATGAGCTGTAAAATAGGCCAATACCAGCCTGTAGAGAATTGAGTCTCTACATCGACTTAGGATGCAAAGTAGAAGTAAACATAGAAGGCTCTATATGAAATATGTGAGTGATGGATTCATTGGCATGGCATCTAGTCTGTGGGTACTCGACTATGGCACCAATTGGATGCTTGACAATAGCATGTGCAGAAGTCTTGTGTGTGACATGATGCTGTCCTTTCATACGATCTTCCACTGTAAAAGGTCACGCAGGAGGTGGAGTATAATGGGCGCCAGCAACAGCTAGACAGGTATTACGAGTAGACAGTGAAGCAAGGCAGAATTTAGGTAGAGTACTAGGAATAGGTGATGAAGGAGATGGTGGTGGTGGTGGCGATGGCGATAATGATGATGGTGATGGCGATGACAATGAGAATGAATCCAAGTCTTGTAGAGACAGACCAGCATTTTCCAGGAGGATCTGTGTGCTCTGAGCCACAGAGCGCTGAAAGTCAGTAAGAAACAACATAGATACAATACTTACCTGTTCTACAGACCTCTTAATATACTGTTGATATTGGTTAGGTTAGACATCAATCAGTTCTGGAATCTAATATGCTTAAGCACTGAGTGCAACACCAAGTCCTATTGCCTGGCTTGGAAGATTATTGGCACTTTCGGTTAACTTAATGACAAGCAGGACCTACATCATCTAATAATCCAACTGTAGTTTAAGACTCTTGCAAGAGTCTCTGTTTTAGTTAGACTGAAATCTAGCCTGAGTTCATAACTATACCTATAGCTTAGATCATTGCCTGTCATTCAACTCAAAGAACTTGGTGATCTGGTTTTGAGTGGACTAATTCCTGTTTGCCTACTCATGGAAAGGGTGATGAAGTGAACAATGCAAGTACTTACATTAAAGTGTAGACTTGGCTTTGACTCAAGCCGGTGTGCACTGCGCCAGCACAGGAAGCTAACTGTCAAGTCTTTCAAAGTCCGAAGACCTGACGTTTCACAGCACACAGTCATTGGGCCAGGCAAATGGAACTTGCATCTTCAAGATCACCAGCTTCATCTCCCCCTCGACCAAGCAGTCCTGCTTTCACCAATACTACGTCAAGTAGTGCGACTCGTGTTGAATTAACACCCTTGGAGATTTTTAAGAAGGCCGACTACTCTGAGCTGCCAACCAATATGACCACTGCACTCTTATCTGGCTCTGACTGCTCCATTTCTCCCAAGCTGTCTCCTTCCCTTCCAAGTTCTCCAAAAGTCTATTTCTCCCCAGTGGAAGAGATCCCATATCTTCCTGATGTACAGGAGAGCTTATTGTATAAGCCTGGCCTCATACAATCATCAAGGTCACCTTCTCGGGCAACACACTTGCATGAGAGGTCGTCCAAGAGGCATATTCCATATCCTCTCAGGCCATCTCCACTAGAGGTTCACCTTGCAAACTGCATGACAGGGCGAGTGCGTGAACCAGATTTTACACTCAAACAACTCCAAGAGGTATTTGTATTTTCCTTTCTTTATTCTAGAGTATCCTTACATAGTCTATTCAAAAGCATGAAGATGCGATTTCAAGTGGTCTTTCATGGATGAGCTATGCTACATTGTACAAAGCATTCAAAGCACTACTCACTGGTCGTGAGGCTATTCACCATGAAGTGGCAACATCACTATGGCAGGTCGAATACTCAGAACAAATGACAGCATTCAATCAAGTGCTCCACCAGGAGAACAAAGACCAGCTGAATATGAAGGATGAACAGCTGAAGAAAATTTGAAATCTGTTTTCTGAGCGTGACCACACAGAAATTGATGATGACACTGATTACCTTCAGGCTGTCTATAACAATGAGTGCAAGATGCTTCGTGCCATCACTGCCCAAGTGGAGATAGTCTCAATGCGCCTGGGTCCATGTGCCAAGCGTGAATTATTGGCATCTACCAGCGAAGCTCCATATCTCCCTCATTTCATTGGTACTTTGCCCAACAAGGACAGTATCATGCATGTACTTCATGGTGGTTTCACAGATGTCGGTACTGATACAGATACTGACTCCAATATTGATTTCGGCAAAGATGGTGAGGATTGCGGTGTGCAGCCGGGCCACTGTGGTATGCAGTTGTGATTATCTCGGTATGTGACTGCCAAGTCATTCATGCTGCACACACTGATCAATATCAGTGACACTCAATTGATTTGTGTCACTGTTCATAGATTGCTATCAACTGATACTGCTCTGCTTCCCCTGGTTTTCGCCTGTCTACCATATGCTTTGACTGTTCATAAACACACTTCGACCGTTCAATAAAGTGCTTTGCCCACTCCGGCCATTCATAGATCTTTTTCCCCCATTCATATTTCGCCTTATCGGGCCATGCCCCTCCCCTCTTTTCAGTCTTTGCTAGGAAATGTGTTTACTTTGTTTGTAAATCACCTTATCAGCCTGCCGTGTGTTCCCAGTTTGTAAACGATCATGTAAAGTTTGTGTTTCTTTCCTCCTATGTACTATTACATCGATTTGCAAGTTAAATGCATGCATGCGTGCGCTTTCATGACTCTATGTCCATCTTGAATACCTAGGGATTGTGGCTCCCAGCAAAAAACCAAAGCCAAAGTCTCAATCGATTGACTTCACATTCCTACTGAACAACCACAGATGTCTTTTTCAGCTCTGATGCGCATGCGGCCAGTGGAGGCTGGCAAGGTAGTAGCGATGAAACACTTCCCCCTCAAATGTCAACTGCTGGGAGCACATGTAAGTGCATCACACTTTCGGTCACTAATTACTGAAAGTTCTGCAGCTCTGCATGATCACTGGTCCTATGGTAGCATGCAGGGCGCCTCCCAAGGTACTTCATCTCAAGGCGCTGACATGCACAAATTCTGCTTTGTACATGGTCATAGACATATTTTCATCTAAGTTTCTACACTATACAAGCTCCTAATAATAGTCCACTATACTGTCCTGAATTTTCCTAATCAAAGGAGAATTTTATTCAATAATTTCTGAGCCTACAAACATTACTTTACAACTTATCTCTTCACAATAATACTTATCTTGGTCAGAAAACAGCTTCAAAACCCTTTAATTTTCATTAGTCAGCAATTTCCCACACCTTTCATAATTTTTTCACACATTTTCACATCTTTTGAGATACTTTTACAGAAACACCCCAACATCTAAAATATTAGCAATTCTACATCTGGACATAGTTATGTCTATGTAGGGAATTTTGCTTTGAAGAATTGTAAACAAACACAACATCATTTGAGTAATGTGTTGTCTGTAAATATGAACAAACTCAGAATTAAGGTATTCAGTAAAAGAGCACTAAGAATGTCTATTTTAGGGCTAGTGGCTAGAGCACAGCAACTAGGCAGTGCAAAGTCTTGGCACACAGCCATAAGTACAGCATTCAGGCAGTGTAAAGTCTTGGCACACAGCCTTTCAAGCACTTTACCTGAGACTTCCAAATTAGGTTAGCTCTGCACAGGAAGCACTGCTACTTGACCCAAGGATGCCAAATATGGGTTCCTCTGCCAAAGTGCTTCATAATACTTTATTCAACAATTCTAGGTATTTTACTTGTATACCAATAATTTCTAGCATAGCCACCAGTAGAGTAGTATATAAGGGGCTCACTTTCTCCCCTTTGCAATAATAATACTCATCTTTTACACCTAAGAATTAGTAGGGGAATCATAGGGAAAATTCCCTAGGTTCTCAGTGAGTGAATATCTGAGTGACTACTTGAGAGAAATATTAAGTTATTTCCTCTAGTGCCTGAGCAGCAGAGGGTTGGTTTCGAAGTCACGTATTGGGTCGTCTTGATAGTGCCTGATCTTAGTTTGATCTCCATTGTTGAGGATAAGGAATATCCAAGAAGGATACAGCTTTAGGTCATTATATTCTGTTGCACCATTATATTCAGAGAAGTCATAGCACTGCATCAAGCCAGTTATTGACTTAGCTTAGTAGAAGATCATAAGCACTGCATCAAGCCAGTTATTGATCTTATTTTCCCTCCACCTTTAGTCACTAGTATTTTGCTTAGAGAACTCAACAAACCTATTCCCCACGAACAACCACGTTATCGACCGTTGGTAATTGTCTGAACCGTTGACCGTGGTAGGATATTGAAATTGGTGATTTTATTGCTTTTTATATCCTAGTAAGACAGCGCTTTATCCGAAGGCACTTCATTCCGGGATGTGCCCTTCCACTCCTTCAACAACAACTTTTCTCAGGGCTACTCTTATGGTACCTCATCCTCCTCCCAGGGCGCACACTTCAGCGGCACTTTATCATTTGAGATGCCCTCCCAAGGCCCCTCCTTTGAGATGCCTTCCCAAGGCTCAAAGACGACACTCATCCAACAAGGTGAGGTACCTCAAATGGACATGATGCACATAAGTCATTTGTTTTTCTTTGATTCATTCAATACTAATATACATTTAGATGACAGCCCCAGCAATACTACATAAGATGTGGGCTGACCAACGATCAACCCAACCTACACCATGTATGGAGCCCTACCCAATGACACGTCCACACAGCATGTCCGAAAGCTTGACATCATCAGCATCCCAACCCCTCCTCATCAAACTTTCCTATGACATCATTAACCAGACGGTGAAAGCCGTTGTAAGGAATCATAATTCTGTGGGCGTGAAAAGGCTATATTTACACGAGCTGTCATTTGATCATTCGCACTATGGAGTAACATGACACTTCCCTGTATAGCGCGCCAAAGGCGCACGCTTTCCCGCGCTTACGCGCTTCCCGCGCCTACGCCTTCTCGCGCCTACGCCTTCTCGCGCCTGCGCTTAGCGCGCATTCCTGCGCTCTATCGCCTATCATCCAGGAGGACCGATCCATGTCCGAGCACCCCTCTAGTACGTCATACTACATGCTGCACGAGTGTAACAAGGACTGCAGCGCTATTACATGTCATTACATACTATCGCGCATGTTCTCCCTATCCCTTCCGCGTCCGATGAGATCTTACTTAGTATAAAGCCTGATGGTAGCGCTACTATTCATTACTCCCCTTTACTGTACTTCCCTAGCGTTTGGGTTTTACTTTAGAGTAGTAGTCACCATTAGGGCGCGCGCCCTGTGGTTATCGCGTTTTGGCTTAGATTAGATCGCCTAATCAAGCCTTGCTTCTTGTCCGCTTCGCCTTTGCTCTCACTTTACATCACGCTCGCTTTCACTCACGACACTTCACGCTCATTACGAATCCCTACACCGCTCCTTGCCTTCTGCAACACTTGCGCGCTTTCACGCGCCCACGCGCACTATAGGCGCGCGCCTTCCCGCGCTTCGCTTACCTTAGCGCGCGCTTCCCGCGCTCCGCTTACTGCGCATTTCTCATCGCGCGCTTTGCGCCTTTCTATATCCTTGTGCGCGTCCCCTGTCTACTTGAGTTCTCTTTATCCCTGGTTCTGTGTGTGGTAGCAGTCCCCTTTAGGGTCGAACGTGTCTGTCTCAGACATAGCAGCATAGGCGCAGCGAGACCCGACATACTGCCTCACCAGCAGTGTTGTTGATCTCACATCTAGAGGTTGATTGCGCACGCCGCAGTCAGACTTAGTTCCTTCACCGTGATGAAACTCATCACGCATGAGCTGTTCAGCAAGCACGTGATGATGATTGAAAAGACCTCGAAAAAGGACATGTTAAAAAGGGCGATCCAGGATGCAGTGCCACGTTGTTTCGGACCTAATGGTAAGCCTTATGCGTCGATCATAAAGCTTATACTGACCTCATTCTATTAGTGATGTTCGAGGAGTTCATTACGGATAAACACTGCAAACACGTTGCAAATGTGCTGTCAGTGACATGTGTAAAATTCGTTGAATTTGTGCGCGAGGGCGTCTTCAATGCATATCGACTATTCCCTCCACTACATAGTACTACACCCCCTACTGTCTATTGCAAACGACTGATCAACAAGATTACGGTGGATGTCGATGGTCTCATTTTTATGCATATCTACATGTTTGATCAGGTATGTTTTCGTTTTCACACATTGTCGGAGGGCTCAACTTGATTTTTTCAGGAGGGGAGGGTCATAATCAAAGCAAAATTTCAACATCCATTTATAATGTCCAACGTCATCTGCTTTATTTGGTATGGTTTGCACTATGGATTCCTTGGTGAAACAGAGGAAGAAAAACTCAAGAACTTGAGGTTCATCTGGGCACTCACTGGCGCCACTATGTTTTGCAGCTTGTACAAGCAATCTGAAGATACTGTGCAGGTTGATCGTTTCGGGGGGCTGGCATGCAACTGGAAGTTCCTTGCCATTCTAAATGCAATGGATAGCCTGACAGACGATGAACTAGCAGAACTTCAAAGGTTCTTTCAGTATGTGTTGGTAGTTGGACTGACTCAAGCACCTTCATAGATACTAGTATATTGCGCCGGCTTCAGTTTTAGTCTATTATTTGTACTACTAGATAACACATTATCACACTTATAATCTCACATCGCATCAATCATGTGGAGTGAAACTTGGTAGCTTGGGTCAGGGTTCAAACATTCAAACATAACCAAAGCTATTTATGAACTAAGATTTCATCAGACTAAGCTAGAACGGAAACTCTTGCAAGAGTCTTAATTTCTGTTCTAAACTATCCACCAGGTGAGTAACCATTGCTAATTTCAAGCCTTTCTTTTTATTGTCACAGATTTCACAGCATTAACTCCCTCTACATCTGAGCGTCCAAGCACACCAATCGTCCCTCGATCCACATGCACTATTCTTGCAAGTGTCTCTATTTCACCAAATCATGACCCAATTCCTTGGCAAGGCAGTTCATAATTACTCAAAGCTCACCTAGGCAGTAGCAAACGAGCATTAGCAATGTCTTAGAAGTATTGGTGATCCAGGAGCAGAAAATGTTTTTGAATGATGCTAACGGTGAGCCAGGTGTATAAAAGCTAGTATGTGAAATAATTCACCCACTCACTGTGCTTTTGTCTCCCCCCATAGAATTCTACCGCCTTACCAAAACCAGTACCATGCCCACATATCCCGAAATGTTTCACGTTGTTCGGGCGCTTCAATGTGCCAGCACGGAGCTCACCATTTTCTCCTGTGAGCTGGGTGAAACAGTTACAATAGCATAGTATGTATAGCGCCTCGTGCACCATGTTTTGCCCCTTTATCACTGACTTGTATTAGCCCAGTCAACTGGGCTACTGGTGAGTGCATCATCTCTCACAATCTCAAATATTGGACACAATGTTGCAACATAGCATGGGAATGCTTTTGTGGGCTTTTGACGGAGTACTGCACTCCAGTCCACTTCGAAACTAACTGTCATGGTCATGCAATGGCTTATTGTCACCAGTCTCCTAGCATATGCGGTTTCTCATGTATGTACCCTCCTGCTTGTGTATTGGACATATCTTGATGCTTTCTTCAGTGAATCTTAGTGAGGTGCGAGTGATTGCCCTATACAAATCAGTATATACAGATGCCCTTACTCGAGGTTCATCAAAGTTGCCTACAGTCTATTGTACACTCATCTTTCAAGTCAATCCTTCACAGCATATCTTAATCACCCGCACCATGTGAATTTGTGTGATTTGGTACTGCGAGTCCATCATGACCGACTTGCAGCAACACCCAGTGGACACACTGACCTTTTCCCTTACTTTGAGGGTTACTGTGGCACCCCTAGCTCAGCATTAACACTGTCGCAGCAAGGCGGCACTGTTTGTAATGTTGCATATTATCATCATCAAGTTCCAGGTAACTATTTGAAAAGACTCTAAATATTTGTTAATACAAGTGCTAATCATATTCTAGCTGTGAATATGTGTCAACAACGAATCACCCCGTATCTCCGCAGACAGCCTGCCCCTCTTGTCAATGAGGTCACAAGTCTGTCACCGACAGAACAGAAGGTACTGCGTTCACTTGCTGATGGTAATGGTATCACCAAGTACGAGCATATTGGACTATTAGAACTGTGTGGAGGCTGTCAGAGAATGTTTGCAGCCAGCGCATTGCGGACACACATCCTCACCTGCCCGCAAAGTTGAAGCTTATATAATCTGGTGTGGTTTCCCAAAAAAATTTACCTTATGCGTCAAACACCGGTGACTGGAGTCCTGGTATGTTATATAATTTGATACTTGCATGTACCTTGTTTTCAGAAGCTTTTGGGAGCCAATCTACTTCGGAACAGTAACAGGGCACTCATCACTCCTTAGGAACGCTTAGCTCGCTTATTTCACTTAACCTCTTTTTGGAAATCTCACGTGGTTTTTTCAAGTGCCAACTCAATGGGTCAACAGGTTTTTGAGTGCAGTGTATGTCAGTAAATAAATAATGAATTTTTGAATTTTGAATGAGAGAACAGGGGAATGGGTGAACATGGGAACAGGGAAACAAGCCAAAGGATTGTCTTGTGAGCAATCCTTTGGCCTGTTTCCCTGTTCCCATGCTCACCCATTCCCCTGTTCTCTCATTCAAAATTCAAAAATTCATTGTTTATTTACTGCACATATTAGAATGTAGCCAAGGCCAGGAAGCCCAAAAAGGAGTGCAAAGTGCTCCTTTTATTTCCTGTGCTGAAGGCACAACAGGTGTTGGACTAGTCTATAAAGTAAGAGAGAAGAGTGTGGGAGGGTGTGGCATGCTTGCATGAAAGCCACATTTTGTCACATGGGATCCTATGTTTGGAAGTCTTGTGTGGTTTTTTCAAGCACTGATGTCCTCTGCTCTGACTCCAAACACAAATTGCACTGTTCGACATCCCAATTTGATTCGACTGTGTGCATGTCTTCCATTTGTTACAAGAACATCTGTTGCTGGCATGGCCCCTATTTGTTTTCTTCCTCGCTCTTACCTTCTACCTATACCCTGAGGATTATGCGCACATACACATGCAATGCCTTTTCTGGTTGACCATACTCTCACCTTACCTTTTCTGGTTATATTCCCTTTGATCATTTTCCTGCTCACTTGTACTATATCTGCTTGCCAGATCTCTGGCTTGCTTCCCCTATGCTCCTTCCATCTTACTGGTACCCATCTTATTATATCCTGAACCCCTTTCCTTACTATCGGTCCATGACATCGTCACCCCTTACCCTTACCACACTCTCGGTCAGTGACTTGGTCCCCATTACCCTTACCATAGTTTCAGTGTAGGTATCACAACCTGGCTAGGCACTAGCTATAATATGGCTAAACCAGTATAAGTGAGTCTCAGCTCTACCTAGTTGCTATACTCGCAGAAGCAAGAGCGTTCAACCCTAAAGGGGACGCAAGGAAAGCAAAGATCCACAAGTGAATGCTGATCAACCCTGAACAAATGTGATGAAAGTGCAAGAGAACGCGAAGAAATGCGATGGTATGTGGTGAAATGTGATGAAATGTGAAACACGATGGTCATGCAAAGTGTGGGAAAGTAGCGTGCAAAGTGCGCAAGTGTAGAGAGGGTGTATAAATGATGCTAGGATGTGAACCAAGGCAAGGAGGACAGATGCTGGATGGATAATAGACGGATAATGTGATTGCCACTAGCTATAGACAGATGCTAGGGACTACAATGACAGATACATGCACTGCATGGAACTAACTGGTGATAGATGGTGACTGTCAGAAGCTAAGTTGTAAAAACAGACATGGCAACCCTAAGTCGCACATAAGCACCTTCCCAGGGCTCAGAAGCGAATTGGGAGTGCTCTAAGTATGTAAGTGATGTAATGTAAGGGTCGATAATGAAATAATAATTGTATGATGCACCAAGAAACTGGCTGGACAATGGATGGATGCTCCTGCAATGATGTGCACTAAATCACAATGGAATGCGAAGATGTGTGATGAAATGTGAAGATGCACAATAAAATGTGAAGATGTGCGAGCATGGGAATGCATTGCATGAGTGCGGGAAAGTATTGTGAGTCTGGTGCATTATTGCAGGGAAGCTGCACATAATATGTGGAATTGCTCTACACATGATGGTGATGTTGTGCTGTGAAGCCCAGTTGTCATGAGCCATAAGATAGGCCAATATCAGCCTGTAGAGAATTGAGTCTCTACATCAGTCTGTGACTCAGTCTCCCCTTTACCCTTACCGCACTACTGGTCCCTGACTCAGTCTCCTTCCTGCCTGCCTATCTCTGTACTACTACTTACAGCCTGGTCTGTGCTCATTTCCCTTACATATAAAACCCTACATACCATAGCTGTATTCTCTAACTTGAATCTATTCTGTATTGATCTCATCAAACTTGTGCCGTTGGTAAAGATCATCTTCAATTTCAACATCCTCATCAAAATCTGCATCATCTAAGATATTGTTCTGTAAGTAAGCCTCATAGTCCTCCCACATCTGTGTTGCAATGTGATCATGGTGTGTATTTGTGGCTTGGATGAGTGGTGTACTCTCATCTGCATCAGCATTTCCTGGATGGGTTGGGTTGTCATTCACAACACTGATTGGTGGCAGAGGGTCTTCAGATGGGTTGTGAATCCAAATAAAGTTGTGTAGCATGCATAATACTGCTGGAATGCAGGCTTGTATGTCCATTTTGCACTTCAGGGATAAGAGGAGGATTTGGAAGAGTTGCTTCAAGACACCAAATATTTGTTCAATGACATTTCATGCCAAAGAATGGCAAAGGTTAAAGAGTTCCTCTTTATTTATGGGTCTGAATGATATATTAATTTGATTCAAATAAAAAATGCAAGTGAAAAATTACCTGACAGCAGCACAACCCTATTTGGTGAGGTGATATTGAATACCACAGTGTAGAGCCTAGCACCTCTCTGAGCCCATAGATGGCTCATCCTCCTTGACCATTATGGTTCAGTGTGCATTGGCTGTGCGTGCTATACAGCACTTTGACTCAACACAGGACACACACATCTGTGCGCTAGCACTCCACTTCCAAGATCTATTGTGTGCTCACACCATACCCTGTCTATTTCCATTATTATTCACTCATATGCATATATTCTTTATTTGCTTTATCTGATGGCATATGAAAGCATGCCACCTATGTCTCATTATGGACCCTACTTACATACATTACATGCCCACTAGAGACCCTGCACTACTTACTCAGTTCTGCACCCTGAGAAAGCACCTTAGTACAAAACATAGAGACTCGACTTAGGATATAGTTAGTTACTGCCCACCTTGACATAGACTGAGCCTCTCTAGTACAAATCTAATTCCAAAGACCTCTCACCTTTGCACTTGCACACTTTCAACTTGCATGCACCTTCAGCATAGAAACAGACCCACAATAAACATAGACTTATTACTCTCAACTTTAGGATGAAGCACATTGTCTCACAAAAACCCTCTCTCAACATGTGCACTCTATTGTCTCCTTACAACTGCGCATGCTCATAGCACCCCTTGTGTGGTGAAGGGTCAACAATTCTGCTGGGATGCAGAACAATGTTGGGTGAATGCTGCCTAGCTGCTATTCGACCCAAAGGCTTCTAGACTAGACTCAAGGCTCAAGAGAGAGAGAGAGAGAGAGAGAGAGAGAGGGAGAGAGGGAGAATATGAAAATGTCACTCCAGACAATGAGGACAAGACTGTGTATCAGGAGCTGTATAATGAGCTATTGAGCTACTGCTAAAACTAATGAGCTGCAAATCTGGCGAAGCTATTGAATCCTAGAAGGAGAGCTACCAGAAATATAACTGAAAGTCTAGCTAATGAGTGGAAGTATAGGGCGAAGATTTGGTGATTATGTAAGCAGATATAAGCAAGGAAAGTAAGTAAGAGAAGCTAAGTAAAAACTGTCAATACAAGCCTAGAGAGAAACTAATCCCTACATTAGATTGTTGCGAATTTGGGTAAGGACAGGATCATCATCACCAGGAAAAGTAATATACTTGTGGTAGAATGGGTGGGATGCAAATATATCAAGCATCTTGTGAAAATATCTACAAGAGCATTAAAATCAATACATTTTTCCTGTATAAATTATGTGTACCAAGAAATTGTATCATTTGAACACTAGAAGTGTTCACCAACATGCTGGATTGTCAATCCTGCAACACAGGAATAAAGGAAGATGGTGAGTTGTTCTTTAAGCAAGACATATCATAAATCCATGTGACCAAGGGAATGAAGCTCATTTATCAGGCTCTAAAAAATGTGAACATACATCCCAAGCTCACAGTGTATGTGATCAGGATGACCAATAATAAGTTCCATGACCCATTCATGGCCAGACAGTGTGGAGGTATGATATGGCTCAGGGGCTTGGGGAATTTGTGTTGTTGGAAGAGCCAATTGTGCAGTAGCAGCTATAAGAATACTAATAAGAAGAATAATATAGTGAAGCATCTGCTCATGGATTGTCTGCTGTGCCAGCTGGGCAGTTGGCTGAACATGGCAAGCAGTGAGAAGCTGCTGATGTGGAATGAAAGGGTTAGCGAACAAGGGACCAAGCAGGGGCTGATGAGGAGGCTGTGTGTGAATAGGCCCATCCATGTTATTAAATCAATGGGTAGTACCACTACTAGGATTGAGCATCAAAGTACTGTGCCAGTATGCTAGGGCTTATCATATTTAAACTCAGCTTATGGCTTGTCATGGTGCTGGGAAAAATGAAATTTCATATTTTGAGATTTTGGCTTACACAATGGTTACTGAATGAGCCCTTATGCTTTATGGTCATCATAAGCACAATGATGACTCTAACAAATGTCCTTGCATGATCTTGAGAGTTGGAAAAGACTACAAGCTGGAAGATGTGACTAAAGATCAAATTTTGTTATTGCATCGCAAAGTAAGCATGCAACATACACTAATTAACATAATAAAAGGACTCTAGAGTAAGTGCCACACACCAAATGTACTCAAAAAGAAATTAAAGAAGAGAAAGTTGCATTTGGGAGGGGGTGAGAAAGTGAAAGGTGCAGGAGAGGGAGGTTTTATAGTATAATCAGTGGCACTACCTGTGCTTCTAGAAAAAAGAATCAAAGGTATTAGAAATGCATGAAAGAGAAAGAAAAGCATCTTTCTGATGATAAATTTGTCTTTCCATTGGATAGATGGAAATATTAATTGGTGGCCTGTACTATAATACATGTGTGTTGCTAGGAGCTCTAGTGGTATGGCTTCTGAGAATGAGACATTGTGTTTTTATTAGTATTGACAAGTTGGGGGGATGCATTGGGAAATGTAAACACATTATTTATTATTTAGTTTGTGGACATCCCACATGCCCTCAATGATATCTAGATGTGAAGAAGAATGAATAAGAGTTTGAAAATGATCTGTCCTGAAGCTCAAGCTATTAACTACATGATACTAAAGATGAGCCAGAACACAAGACTTATTAGATGCTGTTATGAGTTACTCCTTCACATCATTCTAAGTCATGATAGTGATCAGTTAGTTATTGGGATGAGTGGATAGCATTGTTTGCACAGGACACCAAGTTGGCTCAGTGTTTTGTGAGGATGCAGCAGGAGGACCCTTCATTCATCCTTTACCATTCTGTGTCCTAGATAAAGAAGATACATATCACTTGGATGCCCCTATCTTATGCCCTTGGGTCCATCATCCAGTTGATCTATTCTACTCAATTGTTCTTCCTTGGAGAAGAGACTATTATATGGACCTTGCACCAAATCTTAGATTCCAGTATAGAAGACCAGTTAATCCTAGGCACCCCAATATGCAGCTTCCAGTTTTCCATTTTAGAAGATTAAGCCTTGTCACTTAAATTCAAGTTGCAGCACGAGCTCTTGTACAAAGTATGTACCCTCCTAGATTAATGATGTCATATCTAAACACACCCAAATTCTTTTTCAAGTTGTATAAGCAAGGAATTAAGAGTTGAGAGAAGCTCTCAAGCACAGAACATGAAGTCAGAGGATTGTTCTGTTGGTTTTTCTTTTTGTCCCTAGCTTTCTCAACTTTTATAGTTTGTTTTCTCTTGTGAACATCATCCTTCATCTTTTAAGTGTATTCACATTTCAATCACTCCTGCCTTTTGCAAGGTGTGAACCAAATATTTGGTATTTGCAACCTGTAGTTCTATAATTTCCTTTTTCATCATGAACATGTTAAATGACATGCAGTCATTGCCTCAGCAGGTTGATTCACATAGTGATGTACACCCACTTGGCCTCAAGCTGAGCCATGGACTGAAACCAGGCCAAGATAGAACATATACATGACATCCTATATAAACCACTAATTATAAGTGAGACTAGTGAGAGCACCAGAGGACTCTTTTTGGTGGTTCATACTAAGTTCTTCCATGTTACAGTTCTACCTTTTTCTCTATTACTAATCCTTCTATTATATTCTTAGACATTCTATCATACGATTCTTTTCTCATTGGTTGATTTCTTTTAAACTCCTTTTCATTTATTAAAGCTCTGCTTTAATCACTCTATATATACCTTTACCTTTACGCTTGTATTCTTTAACTTGACCTATGCAGACCAGGGCCTGCAATCCACTGCTTTACTTGCACGACTCATATCTAGGGATACGCTAAGACCTTTGTTTACTGTTTAGACGTCTATTGAGACGCCAAGTGTAACATTCTATGTGAATTGGAAATGCCTTGTAACACTGGTTATTGGAGTCAAAGATGAGGTAGTGATCTGTGAAGTTTATAGGTTTGAATAGTGACTTTCTTTTTCTATGTCAAGGGTGAATATGTGGTCCTTTTCTTTTTATGGTGTTCAGAAGTTTCTACAGCTTTTGAGTTGCATTCATCATGATGATAGTCCATCATAAAGAAGTCTAGTCTAACTTATAGACTGGAGGTCTAGCTAGTATTAAGCATTAACACTCAATATAGGTAGTGAAATTGTAAAGATAGGCCTGAGGAAATTTGGAATACAAGCTTTGACTGGAAATCTGACTAATATTCTATATATGGACCTTTGGTCTACTATCTGAAGCACAAGAAATCAAAAGATGTACTTCTTACACTCTGCTTGACATGATAATTAAGTGAGGTTGTATAGTATTTCAGCTGGTTTCTTTTCACATTCACTATATGGTTTAAATATTTTAATAATACTGGAACTGTTTCCAAAGTTATCTCATTATTATTTTTTGCATATTTTTCATTATGATGTAGTTATTTATTGATCTTTAGCTTGACCAACAGATACTATTATGCCACTATAAATATCTCTTTGTGAGACTCAGCTGCAGAGAAGTCAACTCAAAGGAAGCTGCAATCATAGTGATAATATATCTAATGTAGAGCATATTTATCTCCTCACTGTCCTTCTACTATATAACTCAAGCCCTTCACCATTTGAGAGCAATAACTTAGGCATTCTGATGCTGAGAATCCAGCATGAATGAATAGTGTGACTCAAATAGGTTAAAGTCATTGGATAAGTATGAACATCAATTCATAATACAAAGGGCATGATCTTGGCAGTTCTCAAACACCAAATATTTGGCTAGCTCCACCAGATGTGACATGTTCAAGCAAAGGTCATTCCTCAGGATATTGGCTAGTGATATATTGTGAGGATGACCATCTAAGATTGTTATCACTTTCTTGAAATGGTAGTGGACAGCATTGGCGAGATGGTTAAAAATCCCATCATGTTTATTGTCAGTGTGCTTGCTCTTGATGTCATAGGCTACGTGAATGCATTTAGGATCCTGACAGATGTCCTCCCTAAAGGTATCCCAAGCTGTGAAGCAAATGAGTGGCAAGTGCTTCTGTTCTGTATTCACCAACACTACCACAACAGGCTTTAATGCTGGTAAGAATGAGCACTCAAGCACATTTCTAAGATTGGGCACCATCCCCAGTGCAAGTCCTTTAAGTTGGTTTATCTTGAATTTTTTTTTCTTAATTTCATCAAACAGGCTCTGGACCTGGCATTCTCAAAATATCTTGTTTGACAAAGGAGACACTCCACCATGCATCTGTGAACAGTGTCATAGGACAGTCTCCCTGCCCTTCACACAATAAGTGCAGTCAGCTATTATGTTGTATACATATCCAGCAGCAGAGATTACAATGAGTTGAACTGGTGGTCCCCTAGGAATCAGTAGTAGGATATCCAGTAGGTTTTCATGGATATTGTACTCAGAACATCAGTTGAAAAGGATGTGAGATCTGATGAGAGGACCTGTTGATTTAGAGTGAGTTGCTCAGAACTCAAACATTGGGGCATAGATGACAGTTGAACTTCCCAACCTGATACAGATTTGTGAGTAAGTAGTTTTGAATTCTACATATTACTAATACTAAAGATCCACAGTATCCCTTACCAGACAATGACACCATCAAAAAGTTTAGTGTTTTCTCTAGTATCACTGCAAGAATAATGGAGTTGAGAAAACACCATGTGCATCTGCTGGAGTTCCTTCTTCCAAATGGCACTCATATTAGCAATATAAGGGACCTAGAAATATCTGAGCAGATCAGTGGGGATAGGCTAGTCCCCCTGAAACACAAATCACAGCTGTTTCTCTCAGAGAAATGAGAAAGAATTACATCAATACAATATTATTTATTTTGTGTATTTGATCTTTTAGTACTAACATGCAATACAACACTATAGAGAACAGATATGGACAAATATATGGTAATGTTCAATAAGGGCAAGCATATTATAACTGTCAAATATTAGCATTAGACACAATTTGCAGTGGGAGCAGGCAAATACTGAAGCACTGTCTAGTGGACATAACTGTCAGTGGTTTGTAAGGTGCTTTTATAACCATTAGAGGTTCAACTGACCATAAGATCAGTGAGAGCTCCAGACAACTTATTTCAGTGTATGATACCAAATTCTGTGATGCAAATTAGAAGTTCCTTGTAACTTCAGTCTTGGGAATCAAAGATGAGGCAGAGGTCTAGGAAGTTTATGTATTTGATACCAACTTCCCTGTCTCAGTGAATATGTTGTTCTTGTAATTTGCCAGTGCCCAAAAGTCTCTACAGCTTTGAGTTGTATCTATCATGATTATTGCTATGAGCCATTGAAGATAGAGAACATTTCTGAAAGTCAAATGAAGTGTTCAATATTGAAGAAGTAGATACTAGCTGGAAATTACTAGCTAGAGGTCCAGAAAGAGATCCCAGACTCAAGTTAAATGAAATATTTAATATTGAAGAAATGAATGACAAGCTCAAAAATGTCAGATAGGGATCCAGAGATTCTAGGCTAAAGTCAAACAAAGTTTTTTGATAAAGGAAAAAAATTGATAATATGCTGACAAATACCAGATAGAATGACAGCATTTGATAGATATATAAGTTTCATGTCTTATATGAGCTGGTGCCCCAGGATAATGCCCTGAAGGATATTATTGTCTCCTCATCTGTAGAAGAGGGTTGGATAAAGAAAATATAGGTTGATTTGCAGATGGATGAAGGTGAATTAACAGAATGAAGTTGAGGATTGCATTGCTGAGCAGTCATAATTCTGACCAGGTGCTTGTGAAGTGCATTACTGATAATTAGAGGTCTGGCCACTAGCTGTATATCACAAGGCATACCACAGAGAAGAAATCTAGAAAGTTAAACAAAGTGTTCACCATTATAGAAATTAATAACTAGCTGGAAATTATGAGCTAGATGTTCAGAGTTGAGAAGTTAATATACAAGTTAACCCTAAGATGACCAATCTATCAAATTATTCTATTTTCCCAAATGCTATAATTTTTCATCCTAGATGACATTTTGATCAACTAATTACATACAAACAATATCCACTCACCTTCAGAAAATATACATTATGTATTATATAAAACTGAAAATATATTATAACTGTTTTTTTCATCTAATGAAGTAATATCTATTTATCTTCAAGTTGGTATGCTTGGACTGACTTGTCTAAACTTTACATATTCATACCAAGTGTTAAGGTTGTGCTCAAAGAATAACAGATTCAAAGGACTTGGCCTCAGCTTGTATGCTGTGCCCTTTTCCCAAGTACTTGTTCTTAATTTTGGAAGTTGATAGAAACCAGATCCAAGACTTCCAGATAAATAATTAACTATTGTATTGGTATCCAAATGGATAAAATGTTGGACATGTGGACTAGTATCAAAGGATGCTTAGAGACATAGATATAAGACTACTCAGAATATGTTCTAACTAGAAACTAATGGAGGTAGACTATCTGAGGATAGAGGCAGATATATAGACTATGGGGTTCAATCCTATAATCTCAGAGTTTGACAAAAGTTGAGGGAACTTGAGTCTGAAGGATAAAATGAGTAAAATCTAAGATGATATTTGAACTGAAGTTCTATGGAGATGTACAGGACATTATATACCCTAGGTAGCTAATAGAATGTTCAGTAGGCAGTGTCCAAGGCTATACATACTGTGTAATAAAAGGCTACTATAAGTCTGTATAGTAATGGAAGTGGGATTGGAAATGAAACATATATAATGGATCAGTAATTATGATGGATATGCATACAACTGAGTACCAGTAACAGGGGAACATCTAAAAGGAGTTCAGCACTAGTTTTTGGATCTGGAAGTGCTAGTTGATTCATCAATCCAAGAAAGAGTTGTGGATCTGATGGGATATGACACCAAGTCCCTGAAAATCATATAAAGCTACAGAATACAGAGGCAGGATAATGAGAGAAAAGTCTGAGATTTTCTGATATTATCCTAAGATTACTTTTAACATTCTATCAATAGAAAATGTGTCAGGATTTACAGAATTTATTGTCACTTTCCCCAGAATACTTATACCATGCATTTCTCTGAAGTTGTCCCTTAGATTATCATATACAGTTAATCTATAGTAGGAGTAATGCACATTGCTCATAGCCCTACTAGAGACTTTCTGTCACTACTGTAGACTTGCTGTTATTTATGTTAACACATCTGAAGAACACCATGTACTTTGAAATCTTATTAGCCTCATTATGCAGTTTGCAGTTATTATCAGCAATAGACATTGAGCAGCTCATTATGAGCTTGTAAAGTAATGCCTATTGAATCATTTAACTTGAGAAGATCTTGAGTGATTTAGACATAACCAGAATGTACTATATTAGTAACTTCTCCCAAATCACAAGTGTTATTGCATATACTGTATCCTATGGACTTCTATGACTTCTATGGCTTCAATAACAGCCACCAAGTTCAATGATATCAATTTAACTCAATAGGGAAATTGCATAATGAGTCAAAGGTAATTCATGCTACCACTGACTCTCTCTCCCAGTCAAAATCAATTTACAATGCCTAGTAGAAATTAGATATGGTCATTTATATTCATAGCTATACAGATATATTGTGGCTATAGTACTTTTTATTGCATAGATATGCATCAGTATCTATGCTTTCCATAGCTGTGAAAGTGGTACTACTATACAACAAATTCATACTTGCTTTGGTTTAGGCTTCTTCCATCTAATAGCTCTATTTTTCAAAGATTCACATCCTCTGAATGGATTATTATTTAAGGTTGAGATTGCAATTGCAATATAAAAGTCAGTCAGTTAGTGAAGTCAGCCAATCTTTCACTGAAATTAGTCAGGTTAATATGGACTCTTAATTGGCTACTATGAAGTTGAATGGAAATTTGGACAATATAATAGTATAACTGTGGTATTTGACTTTGCAAGGTAGCATGTCTGAGATATAGTATGTATTGTATAGAACTCACAAACAGAAGAGTTTGAATAGATTATGGATTAGATGGAAAAATAATCTTTCATTCTGTACTTAGATACAATTATTAGGGTAGGGTAATCAGTTGGTAATTAGACTTTTGATTTGAATGACATGTTGACTGTTTACAAACCACAAATATCTGATATCCTTGATTCTTTTCTACTTTTTTCACTTCACCTTATATACTACTTTGATGTACATTTGAGTCACTTGTTTGCATGGCTGAACTTTACATTGGCACAGATACAGAGCTTATAAGTGGTAATGAAATGTAAGTGGTGCTCTTATGTGCTAACACAAATACAATTTATTTCAAGGGATAATAATGACCATGACTACATTCTAGTAAACCAACATGATATTGATTTAGATTAATAACCTAATAATATTCCATGTGATATCACTGAGCTCTCTGAGTAGCTCACAACTACTGATGGACACTGCTAAGAAGAAGTGCAGAGAGCACTCTATCAGCAGTAGAGTGATTCTGCTGGTGATTATATTATAAATTCAAAACCAATTTTATCCAGATCATTACACTATAAAAGCTTCACAGCTTTTACAATAAGAAAGATATAAAGAGAGCCATAGGTCTGCTTTACCACCATAGAAAGCTCATAGTCAATGATGAGCATCTAGTGTAATAAGATAGTCTAAGTGTGATTATGAGATTTTATCAATTGCATCCTATACATCAGCTCTTGCAGGGGATTAGATACAGCATTACCTAATATTATTGCTGACCACAATTGGCAGGCAACACTCAATCTTACACATACTTATTACTTGTGGCCAGACAGCAATATCATATGCCTTCTATTCAACCCCCTTGACCATATGATATATATTGGAACATAACTACAAGAACAACTTTGAATAACCATAGTTCCAAATACATTCTTTCAACCTAATCGCCCAGAAAACAGAAGAAAATAATTTTCAATTCTTAATGCACTAATATCTTCTCTCTCATAGCAACATATCTTAATAGTAGTCATGTTTATTGCCTTTGCATTGGAGGATTTGCAGCTCCAAAACATTCATTGCATTAAGACTTATCTTATGCCACTTACTCTAGCCAACATTAAGACATCCACAGAGATCCTATAAGTTAAAGCCAGCCTATTTTGAGAAATCAAGACACTAATATTCAAATAAAGGGTGAGATAACCATATTAATATAGTCCATTGTCTGGTAGATGTAAAGACACTGCAAGTGGCATTTTATACAAAGTGGCAAGAACATCCGCTGCTGGCATGGCCCCTATTCATTTTTCTTCTCATCCTCACCTTCTACCTCTACCTGGATGTGTCATATCCCATATATCCATGCTTCTCATCCAAAGTTCCAGATCCAAGATCAGATCAGATTTGATGCACAGATCCACTTTAGATCTGATATGATAAGCTTTTTAATTCATATCCTGTTCATATAATGTTAAACACAGCTTGTTTCCTCTATTCGGTATATTCTCCCTTCCAGTGCTTCAGTTACTCTTCCTTCTGGCTATGCTTATTGATCCGCTAACCTGTGATTAACTTCTGGCTTGCATTTTACTTGTAATAAGTGTTGCTTATACTTTACTTATACTTTGTGCATAGCCTTCAGTTAGTCCTCTCATATATAAACTCTTGTATATGTTCTGTAGTACCTCAGTTTGAATATCATCTTAGATTGTTCTCTTTCTCTCCTCTGGACTCAAGTCTAATAAGCTCTTGTCACCCTCTGAGACTTAAGGATTGTATCCGATAAGTCTACATATCTGCCTCTATCTTTGGATAGTCTATACTCTGTTGTTTCTAGTCTAGACTAGCCTATAAACTCTCTTCCGATATCTGAATGCATTTCAGATAGTAATACAATAATAGTCCAAACTTTTGGATATCATACAATAGCTGTCCAGACCTTCGGATATACTATGATAGTCATCCAGATCTTTGGATACACTACGTATACTACTCTAAAATATGGGGCAGTACTTGGGAAAGGGGCACAGCATATGAGCTGAGGCCAAAGCCCTTTGGATTCAATACCTATAGAGTATGACCTTAACAATTGCACTATATAATTAGTAGGTAGTACATCACGAGGATGCAAGGTAGGAGTATGAGAAGATGTAATGAGTGTCAGATGAGATTGATGGGGTAGAAAGAACAACACAGCAAAGCACAAACAAAGCTCCTGACTGTATCTATAATTGTTGTAAGGTCGTGTGTTGCCTAGTCTGCTATACATGAGGCAACAAGTGCATTCGACCCTAAAGGGGAAGCAAGTGCAGCAAGGATCTAGTGGTATGCACTGAAGGTGCTACTGGTCAGCCAATACAAGGTGCAAGAAAGCGCAGGTGCACACAAGGCACGAAGGTGCGGGAACACGCACGTGTGCTGCGTGAAGCACAGGAAAGTGCATGCATGTATGTGGAAAATGAGAAAGTGTAAACGAATGGATTTCTACTATGTTCTGCTAGGTGAATAGTGGGTTGAAAATCCAGTCAACCGAAAAGTAACCTAATAGTAAGTACTGCTGGCGCTTATATATGGCGCCTAAGCGCTGTCATGCGGAGCCAAAGTGCTACCGAGTAAGGTATGTAAAGGTATATATAAGTAAGGGTCCATGATAAAAATAAAAGTGGAACAATATGCAAATCAGGGAAATGGGAATATACACACTTAAAGAGTTTGGTGGACAGTGGATGGACGCTTCTGGATGGCTGGTGCTATAGGATGCTCAAGCACAGGAAGTGTGCACACATGGCGCACAGTGCACGGGAAAGCTACACCTCATATGGAAATAGCTGCAGATAGCACCCAGAGTGGTGCTGCAAGTTCATGCTATGTGCTCCCTAGTGAAAAGTGTCATATTATGCAATGAGAGGCATGATTCTCTACAACAGTATGCATTGAAAAGCACAAGGAGGAACAAGAAATGAAGTTAGCATACCTGTCACTCAAAAAATAGACCTGGGCCTGGTCATGGTTGCAGCCAGATTATGGTGGGAGACCAGTGTGATGCACAAACTTGGCTAGGTAGTAGGAACACTCCCTAACTAATATGTGGCCAATACCCTGCCTAGCTGCTATGTCCTAGAAGACAGTGTTTGACCCTAAAGGGTTTCTGATCTAGGCTCAGGCTCAGAGGTAGTGAAAACTCATCAAAATTCAGGCTGGTACTGGTGAAAGGGAAACATGCTTATATAAGCCACAAATATAATGAATGTAAAGTAAGTAAGTAAAGCTAATATCAGCCCAAAGAAAACTTAATTGTCACACCAGGCAAAATAATGTGAGATCTCCTGCTGTTGGGCTGTCAGAACCATGGCCAAAGCCATGCCATTTCATGGTCTTCAACTGCCTCCACTGTCTAGCAACTCTCATGAGCTCTCTGTATTGATCCTTGCCACATGCTTCATCAATGTAATGTCCTTGAAATGATGGAGATATAGCATTACTGGAACAAGGTGTGGAAACATGCTAGAGGTCATTTGCCAGAGCTTGCTGTAATAGTTTATCACTGAGGTGCCACATTCAAGGTTGTCCAATAGAAAATAATCCAGCACTCTGAAGGTGAACGCAGTCTTCAGCCTGTTAGATGATGCAGGGAAAAATCCATGTCGAAACATTTGAATGACTGGACCTATGGCATTTGGACAATGATAGCATTGAACCTTGAGGTGATGAACTCTGGACTTGTCAACAATGACCATAGTGTTTTCCTTCAGCTGAAACTCAGGTCCCAACACAGATGGTAGATCTTCAGGGTCAAGCCAGTCTTCAGGTTCTTCTCCATTGAACAAATCCCACATATCTGTGAGTACCGGACATTGTCTGCCATCATGTCTGAGGTGTATAACTAGTCCTACATGAGCGAGACAACTCTGCTCGAAGAATTTACCATTCCATTGACTGATCCAATGGAAAGGATTGCAACTATGTTGATTCTGGCAACATCCTGTGCAATAGAGTGGCTTCCCAAGACAATCTTGACATTTGTAGACCCCATCCTGGTAGCATATGATGCATCTTTTGTTTTCCAGTGGAGCTTCTCAATCAAGGAGGTGATGTAGATATGATTCTTGCCTTGGCAGTCATTGCCTGAGGTAGTCATTCTGACTCTGCACTGCTTTTACTTAGCTATCATGTGAAAGACACTCCAATATTTTACATGAACTTGCCATGGTTTTTGGGAGTTGCAAGGGCTCAAAAAACCCATGGTTGTGCTCATATGTATTGTCAGGAATGTCTTCCCAAGGAGATGGTCCTTGAGTAGGTTGAAGTGTTGGTGATTCTGGGGGAGAGTTAGGCATGGACCTGTAGGCATGTCATCTTGTGCTTGCAAAAGGGACCTTGACCCAAGTCTTCCTACCTTTGCTACCCCTTGCTTCTATCCTGTGGGATTTTGTAGTGGGGTGCATTGACCTATCTTCATCTTATTTGCTGATGTTGCAAGCAAAGCGTTAGCTCAGGAAGGTCAAATGAATTGTTATTCCTATACTATATTATGCAGTCTTGTTGGCTCATTACAAATTCATTTCCATTAATGGCATGTCATCCGATATAGGTCAATTAACCAACTGTTAGGCTTTGCTCAAAGTTCAACTTGCAACTATTTTTACTTCCACCTTGTATATCCTCAGCCCATTCTTTATTTTGATTCACCATGGCAAGATCAGGACATTCCATTCACTCCACTTCTGGAAGACATAGGGTGCATCAACCACAGATACAGAAGCTCATGGACAAGGAAATTGCTGAGTTGAAGAGCTACCTTCCTGACTGGACTTCCGCAAAAAGGAGTGAGAAGCAGGGAGTTTTCACTGCCATAGCTTGAGCGGCCAGGTTATTTGCTCTGAAAATCAACTTAGGACAATGGAAAAAGAGGAAGCAGGTGATGCATCCTTGTTGTGTTGAAAATTATAATTTTTATATCTTATTCTTCTATCAATGCTCAGATGTATAAGACTTGGTTGTTCAACAACAAGAAAAAGAAGGAAAAGAAGGACATGATCAAGTATGGGAGGAAATGGATGCCTAGGTTGGTCATTAACCAGCAGAACCAAGGAGAGGTACTAAAGAGGATCAAGGATGAGTCTGGGGAAAAGCCAGGAGCTCCCGGTGAAGGTGAGGAATGATGAGTGAGTGGGGGCTAGACCTGATGTGGGCTCTACAGTGCTCCTCTGGACACGAGATATAGCTCGTCCCAAGGGGATTGCTACTGAGAAAAGATTCCTCTATAAGAGAGGGGAGTCGTGGACTGGGCTTTGGTCTGGAGGCTCTTCAAGCGCTCTCGAGGGAAGGGGAAGTAGTGGTGTGCAGTCTGGCTAAGGGCACGTGAAAACACGCTGTAAGTCGCAAAGCGCGGGAAAAAGCGCGAAAATATCGTGAAATGTGTTACTCTCTGAAAATGCAAAAGCAGGGCTCTCTAACTCGAGGGTAGATACTGAAGGAGAAATAGATGTGATTCTCGAGAATATCCTCAGGCTCTCACGGAATGCAACGATGGAATAGGAAGTCAATGGATTTTTGATGCTAAGTCCTACTAACTAATGTGTAAGTGATGGAAGAGAAGTGAAGTAAAAACCTCCAACTATGCACTGATGTGTCAGCATGCTAAGCGAGTTCCCAGGGCTCGGAGCCGAGTAGGTAGCGCTAAACGTACAAGGGTGATGTAATATAAACACATAATGAGATAAGTGAACATAAATGGGAATGTAAAGACATATATGATGTAATGCGAGTGAAACAAAGTGAAATACACACCAATGGACCTTGGAGGATGAGGACAGGACATGTGAACGGAATGCAACGGATCCTAGGGAGGCACGCAGTAGCACGTGTCAAAGCGCGAAAAACACGAGAATGCGAAAATGCGAACTGTGTGGGATCGTGAAATGCATGCAATATGTGAGATGCGCGAAAACGCGAGGTATCAGAAATGCGAAATGCGTGAAATATGCGAGATGCGCGAAACGTGAAAACATGAAAATCGCGAAAATCACCGCGCTGCAGCAGGTCCAGTATAAGGTCTTGCGATATGGTCTGTATGTGCCCATAGAGACTTGAGTCTCTATACCGGTATGTTCAAGCATTATCAGGCAGCTGTGAAGGGAGTCATGGCTGAATTGGACAATGATGAGCTGGAAAAGGCAAAAGAAACAGCAGAAGAATGGTCTAACAATTTTCCTCCTCCTGAGATACAAGCACAAGTTGCTTGTAAGAAGGGACCAGCATATATGGAGCACTTTTCAAAAGAGATGTGGAGGCAATGTGGGATGAGAGTGTTTGTGTTATTAGTGTGAAAGAATGAAAAGGGCAAGGTACTGTTTAGGATGTAAGTGAATTTATCAGTCATCAGAGATCATTCTTCTCAATATATGTCATGCAGGCATGATAATAATGAAGTGTTAGGAGATAGTGATAGCTTCATGAAGATGAAGGACTGGGAAGACATCAAGCCTGTCTGGCAGGAGTATGTGCAGGAACAGTTCAGTGAGTGCTTGAACTGTGAATATGAGATGAAATGTGTTGATCCTGGTGATGATAGGTGCCAGGGCACAGGATGGAGGATGACATCTCAAGGGAGGTCGCAAAAGAATGAAGAAACCAGCATTTGAACTTGAAATGGACATGGGTGGTATGCTGGTGCTTCCAGACATCACCGAAACAAAACTTGAGGAGAAGAAGGCCATAGTGAGGTCTTTTCTTACATTGCTGTGACAATTACGTTTTCTTTGGGCTGATATTAGCTATACTTACTTACCTTTACATTCATTACATTTGTGGCTTATATAAGCATGTTTCCCTTTCACCAATACCAGTCTGAAGTTTGATGATATTTCACTACCTCTGAGCCTGAGTCTAGATCAGACACCCTTTAGGGTCAAACACTGTCTTCTAGGACATAGCAGCTAGGCAGGGTATTGGCCACATATTGGTTAGGGAGTGTTCCTACTACCTAGCCATGTTTGTGCATCACATCACACTATAGTGAGGCTGTCATCACAACATTTTTTAAACTGATGTACGCAGGGATCTGTTCTGGGAATGACAAGGCAGTCATGCCATGAAGTGCCATCATACAAAGTCAGGATGACTTTGTGGCAAGAAAGTATCTTCCAGTGGATGTGGACTTGAAGAAGCTCTCAAAGTTGCAAAACTGGTACACCATGGCCTTACTGAACTTTTGGTATGCCTGGCAGGAGTCAGGCGAAACTCAAACATTCCTCTTCAAAGCATGGAAAAATAAAGATGGAGACATGGTAACATTTGTTGTCTCTGGTAAGCCACCTTCACATCTGACATGGAACATCAGAATGAAGCAGAGGGTAATTGTCCAAAGCCCTCAGGATTATTCACCCACAGCCAGGAGTGACACTCATCACACAGAAGAGGATGCTGATGATGCCTTGGCTGACAGTAGACCCCCACAAAAGAGACCCAGAAGAGCAGGAGGTCCTCCATCAGCAAGTGCAGAAAGAGCAGTTGCACAGTCCATTCCAAAGCCCCACCCAGTCAAGACTGCAAAAGTGGAGCACCTATTGAACCATCAGTGAAGTGACCTGGAGTATGTTGCTAAAGCCATCAGACAATACACCTCGAGTGACCTGAGTGAGGGGAAGGACATAATTTACATATAGCATACTGGCTGCATTTGTACCATACATTCTGCCTTCACATCCATGTCAACATTGTGCAATTGTGATATGGTATTCAGTGTTCGGTGTTCAGTGATGAATGCTCAATGCTTGATATTTGAAATGTGCCCAGCTCACCATCAGCTCCACATTGCTGAAAGTAGTAGACACCCTCATTGCATGATTTGATGATAAGACAGAGATAATGAGATCTGGATTATTCTTTGGATCATATAGTTGTAAATCACTACTCATGTGAAAAACCACTGAGTGGCAGGAGATAAACTGGATATTTCTGAGACAGTGGGTGATAACAAAGGGTAATGGTGCAATGATGTCCACTTCTTTAAGGTGAGAGGAAGATGTTGGAGTGGAACCGGAGTCTGTGTAGTTGATTTTGTATGTCTCCAGGTTGAGGGACAGAAACTTCAATGACAATAAAGAAGCTAAGCAAAGCAGCATTTGTGCATTAAGAACACCTATACCAAGTCTGATAGAAGACAAATCATATGTAAAACTCTGGATGTATATATAACACTCCATGTTTCATATGTGACTCTGCCATTGGCACTTGATATATCATGAGAGTATCACCGAGGCCCAGGTATCCATCACCAAAAACCAAGCATTGGAATGACATCTGATGCTTGGTTTTCGGTGATGGATACCTGGGCCTTGGTGATACTCTCATAATATATCAAGTGCCAATGGCAGAGTCACATATGAAACATGGAGTGTTATATATACATCCAGAGTTTTATATGTGATTTGTCTTCTATCAGACAATGCATAATTTACATGTGAAGTTGATCATCAAATCATGCAATTAGGGTGTCTACTACTTTCAGCGATTCAGGGCTCAACTGCTGAGCCCTTTGCATCCTCCAGAGGTCTGCATCAGCTCTTCTGAGTTTGTCAGATGTTTCTGCCCAAGCCATTTGAAATGGTCAATCGGTTTTGAGTAGTTGTTGTATGGAAGGGTCAGGAAGATTTCCATGATGCTCTTGGTTATGAGCAAGTTGATCTTTGATTGATTGCACTTCCACAAAATGAGCAGAATGACAAATAATCTTCAATTCTGATACTCACATCCAGTGTGGTCATAAGACCCAAGTGGCCAGAACTCCTGGACCATTGAATACAATTCTTCATTAGTGAGTTCAGGTGAGGCTGAATGATGTCTGGGAGATGTCACATGTGCTGTGGACATGGAATTAAAATGGGGAATTGCTTAGTAGGAATTTACACACCTGAGAGTGATCCTTCTTGGGTGGCCAGAGAATTACTATCTATATCAGCACATGCCAGGTCCTCATCACAGTCAATGAGTTCATCATCGGGCCCAAGATACAATGCCAGGTCATTGAACAAAGCTATGTCATCACTGTAAACCAGCAGTGATTGATCTGAACAATTTAGTGAGCATAAATAATTCCATGTTTGCCATATCAATGAATAACCTTACCAAGGAATGTATCCAAGACATCTGGACCAATGGATGACAGAGGATCATATTCAATATTATCATCCAGCCCAAGGTATACATGATCTAATGCATCTGATGCATTTCCAGTCAATTGCAAAGGTATAATACATGAATAACATACCTAGTGATATCTAGGACTCAGTTGAGTCATCCACATTCATTGAGTTATATTTAGTTACTGTGGGGTCATTAGATCTAACTGAATGATGAAGACTCATGTTGACTGATGAACTGATCAACCACTGGACTGATAACAGATAACTTCGAAGTTGAACACATGGCTGGTGAAGGCATGAAGACTGACTGCAGCGTGTGCAATCACTCTCTAGATGTGAGATCAACAACACTGCTGGTGAGGCAGAATGTCGGGTCTTGCTGCACCTAGGCCACTATGCCTGAGACAGGCATGTTTGACCCTAAAGGGGACTGCTACCACACACAGAACCAGAAAATAAGAGAGAACTCAAGTAGACAGGTGAGCGCACAGGGGCATGGAGAGGCGTGAAGTGCATGATGAGAAATAGGTAGTAAGTGGAGCGTGGGAAGCGTGCACTAAGGTAAGCAAAGTGCGGGAAGGTGTGTGCTTATAGTGCACGTGGGCACATGAAAGCATGGAGGTGATGTGGAAGGCAAGGAGCAGTGTAGGAATTTATAATGAGCGTGAAGTGGTGTGAGTGAAAGTAAGTGCAATGTAAAGCAAGAGCAAAAGTGAAGCAGGCAAGAAGCAAGGCTTGATTAGGCAATCTAATCTAAGCCAAAACACAATAACCACAGGGCGTGCACCCTAATGGTGACTACTACTCTAAAGTAAAACCCAAGTGCTAGGGAAGTACAGTAAAGGGGAGTAATGAGGAGTAATAGTGCTACCATCAGGCTTTATACTAAGTAAAATCTCATCGGACATGGAAGGGATAGGGAGAACATGCGCAATAGTATGTAATGACATGTAATAGTGCTGCAGTCCTTGTTACACTCATGCAGCATGGAATATGATGTACCAAAGGGGTGTTCAGACATAGATCAGCCCTCCTGGATGATAGGTGATAGTGCATGGGAACATGCACTAAGCGCAGGTGCAGGAAGGCGTGGGTGCAGGAAGCATGCCAGTGCAGGAAAGTGCAGGAAAGCATGCGCCTTTGGCGCACTATGCAGGGAACTGTCATATAACTCAAGCAGGACCCATAGTGCAATGGTGTCATATCCCAGATTCCGGACCTATCCTATAGTTGGATGTATGGACTAATCCTTAGATTAGGATCCTAGACTTCATCCATAACCAGTTCCAGTCTCATCCACTATCGCAATTGTCCAACTACCAACTACCGCTCGTCCGTCCAATCTGATATGCCTATCCGCTCCGGATCTGATACGATAAGCTTTCTTATTCATTACCTGTCCATATAACATTAACACAGCCTATTCCTTTATCCAATATGCCTATCCGCTCTGGATCCAATACGATAAGCTTTCTTATTCATTACCTGTCCATATAACGTTAACACAGCCTATTCCTTTATTCAGTATTCTCTACCTTTCAGATAACCGGTTCTATACTTACCCGATATCTTCGCTACTTGTCTATTACCGGTACTCGGTTGTTTACCTATCCGCTATGCTTACTGATCTGTTATCCTTTGACTGTGCTAATGTACATAGCCTTGGACACTGCCTCTGATTATTCCATTAGCTACCTACAGTATATAAACTCTTGTAAATCTCAATAGATCCTCAGTTCGAATATTACATTGTCTTGCAGCATTCTTGTCCTCTGTTAAGATCGTGCTCAAAGGTAATGGATCCAAAGGGCTTTGGCCTCAGCTCGTACGCTGTGCCCCTTTCCCGAGTATAGCCCCGTATTTCAGAGTGCTATAAGTATCGTATCCGAAGATCCGGATGGCTGTTGTAGCGTATCCGAAAGTCCGGACGACTATCGTATGGAATCCGGTTAGAGAGGAAGGTAACATATTCCTATCCGAAGATAAGGAATAGTATCGTATGATATCCGAAGGTAAGGATTGGTATCGTATTCCTATCCGAAGATAAGGAATAGTATCGTATACGGATCCGGATGGCGTCCGGATATCGGACGAGAGTATAAGGACTAGTCTAGACAAGTCTAGGACTAGAAACTAACAGAGTGTAGACTATCCGTAGATAGAGGCGGATGCGTATAGACTATCGGATACAATCCTTAAGTCTCGGAGGGTGACAAGAGTTGTTAAGACTCGAGTCCGGATAACAGAATGAGAACAATCTAAGATGATATTCGAACTGGGGTGCTAAGAACATATACAAGAGTTTATATACGATAGAACTAAGCGAGAGGCTATGCACAAAGTATCGCGAAGTATAAGCAACGCTTATTAGAAGTTAATCATAAGCCGGAAGGTAATCACAAGTGAAGCGGATCAGCAAACATAACCGGGAATTAATCACAAGTGAAACGGATCAGTAGAACATAGCCGGAAGAAAGCATAACCGATGGACCGGGAAGGAGGATATACTAAATGGAGGAAATAAGCAGTGTTTAACGTTATATGAACAGGATATGAATGAAGAAGCTTATCGTAACGGATCCGGTACGGATCTGACATCCGGAACTTCGGATGAGAAGCGCGAATGTATGGGATATGACAGTATCCCCCCTTTAGGGCCGATCCCTAGAAGGCTAAAGAATCGTAGATCCGGTCCGCGAGAATCGATGGAGAAGAATGATGGTAGTAGTGCTGAGTTCGGATTTCCACAGATATACCAACGTCAAAGCGTCGCAGATGATTCCTACCCCCCACTTATCAAACACACTAGCTTAACTTGAAAAATGTCTGGCAACAACTCTGGAGCTCAACAATCTGCTAAGGCTAGGCTTGAAGAGCTTAGGCAACAGATCCTGGACGCGGAAGAAGCGGCCCGGATGGAGGAAGAGGCTCTGAAGGCTCAGGAAGCAGAGCGGAAGCGCTTAGCGGATCTGGAGAAAGTGAGGCAAGCGGAACTTCGGATCCAGCAAGCGGAGGAGAAAAGGCGTCAGGATATTGTTAAGGAAATGGTGCGTTTCGGATCCGTTTGCTAGTCTTTTCACTAACGTTTCGGATAGACTCAGAAGATGTCCTCTAAGGAGGACGGATCCTGCACGCGCTGTTCCGGAAGGGCGCGGATCTGTCAATGGACGGATGCTGCAGCTAATCCTTTGGTAAGTCGTCCGGATAGCTTCGGATCCGCGTTTTTGACGTTCGGATAGATCAAGTCTTGTGACGCTTGCCGGAAGGATAAGGCTACTTGTCCCGGACGGCCTGGAACTGTCAAGGCCTCCAAAGGCAAGAAGAGACAGCGCGCTGCCGGATCCCCTTCTCCCAGGGGTAAGGGCAAAAAACGTCAGCAGAGTCCCACTCCGGAAGCTCCGGATTATATGGAGTATGATGATCAGGCTTGGGTGGCTGCTGCTAACAATATAGTGGCTGAGTTGACTAGGACTAACGCGCTTCTGGAGAAGAGTATTGAAGCGGCCGAGGGGAGCAGGGCTGCCACAGAGCGGATGTGCTCCGGACTGGAGCTGTTCCTTCAGCAACAGAGGGAATTCCAAGCCCTCTTGTTCAAGGAGCTTAGGCTTGACCCCCAGATCGCTTTGGATAAGGCTCGGATGGGTCCGGATGAGGAAGAGGGAGGTGATGAGGAGATGGAAAAGGCGTCCGGAAGTGAGGAGAGCGGATCCGGAGCGGATGAGGAGTCTATGGAGATGTAGATTTTCGGATCCGTTTTCTTAACTTCCGCTACTTGTACTTGTAGTTTCCGTTATGTACAATTTGTATACTTCAGTTTTGAATAGGACCAGGCTTGTCCGGATATGCTGAGTGATAATCCGATACTAGTTCGGACGCGTTCCCGAGTTCTGTAGCTAGTAACCATGAAGTTTCTTCGTCCGTTCCTTCATATCCGGACCATCGGACGAGGTATAAGAGTTGGCATTGTCTTCTTCGACGGTCTAGCTTAGAGCCTAGGATTTCGGATATCTCATACTCTGGTTCTCCGTTAACTTCTACTGGAGGCGGAGGGGGTTGGATACGATTAGGAATGGTGTTCGGGGTTGCAGGTTCTAATTGAGACACATGGAAAACAGGATGGACTGAACGCATAGAATCCGGAAGTCGGACGGTAATGGAGTGTGATCCCGGACGAGCTATAATCTCAAACGGACCTAAGTTCTTTTCCGATAGTTTCTTGGACAGACGAGTGGAACGGAAGTATTTAGCTTTCACGAATACCTGTTCTCCAACTTTGAAGTCCGGAGCGGGTATCCGATGCGCGTCCACAGGTCCTTGATATCTTTTCTGCGCAAGAGACATTTCTTCTCGGAGGAATAGGTGTAGTTTGTTCAGGTCTATAGCATAGTCACGGGCGAGGGCGGATGAGAGGTCGCGTTCTGGATGGATGGATATGTTCGGATGGTAACCCTTATTAGCGAAGAATGGGGAAACTCCAGTGGTAGCACTCGGAGCGTTGTTATAAGCGAATTCTGCTAATGGAAGTAGTTCCGACCAGTTATCCTGCTGATAATTGCAGTAGATGCGGAGGTATTGCTCTAGGGTTTGGTTGGCTCGTTCTGTTTGTCCATCTCCTTCCGGATGATATCCGGATGTGAAGTGGAGGACCATATCGAGCGCCTTTCCTAGAGAGCGGAAGAAATGGGATACGAATTCCGTACCTCGGTCCGAAGTAACATGAGAAGGGATTCCGTGCTTAGAGAATACGTGAAGCAGGAATAGTCTAGCGAGATCCGGAGAGGTAATGGTATCGTGAGTTGGGACGAATATAGCTTGCTTGGATAAACGATCAATGATAACGAGGATGGCTGTATAGCCGGATGAGTCCGGAAGTTGTTCGATGAAATCCATGGATATGGAATTCCAAGGTCTTTCCGGTATGGGGAGTTGTTTCAGTAATCCGAATGGCTTATGTCTCGGAACCTTGGCTCGGGCGCAGGTAGTACAGGATTTGACGTAGTCCTTAACATAGGTGCGTATACCCGGCCAGGTATATTCGCGCCGGATAAGCTCTAGGGTATGGTTCTGACCGAAGTGTCCTGATAACGGATGGTCATGGGTATTCCGGAGGACGCGAAGCCTAAGGTCATTGGATTCTGGAACGTATATGCGATTATCACAACGGAGGAAACCACTATCGTCCACGGTCCATCTATCGTCCGGAGGGTCGGACATTCGCGCGGATCCGATAGGGTCATTAGGGAGTGCGGATAGGATATCCTTATGAAGCTGTTCAACGTCCATAAGCACAGCTGCGCGGAGCACTGGAAATGCTAAGGTTGAAGCTCGTAGGGACGAAGCTAACTGTTCGGATGTGAATACGGGACGGAAATTATGAGGGTTAACTTGAGCGTAGTCCTTATCCCCCTCTTTGGGATAGACGTCCCAGCGTCTAGTAAGGGAATCCGGTTTAGCTCCAAGTTTTCCGGGACGGAAACGGATGATCATATTGAATTGGTGGAGGAATTCCGACCAACGAGCCTGACGGCGAGAGAGGAGTTTGGTAGTCGCGAAATACTCAAGGTTCTTATGGTCCATGACAACGTCAACAGGCTTGGACGAGCCTTCTAGATAGTGTCGCCAGGTCCGAAAAGCCTCGTAAATAGCTAAGAGTTCCTTATCATGGGTATCGTAATTGAGTTCCGGAGGGGTAAGGGTTCTGGAATAGAACGCTACTGGACGGATTTCAGAATCCGGACATACTATGGACAGTATGCCAGCGATAGCGTAGTCCGAAGCGTCCGTTTCCACAATCAAAGGAACGTCCGGCATCCAATGCGTTAGTATTGGAGCCGTAGTAAAAGCTTTCTTGAGCGTTTCAAAGGATTTCCGGCACTCATCCGAAAAATTCCAAGGTGCATCCTTGCGGGTAAGCCGTGTAAGCGGAACTACGATATCCGAGTAGTTATAGATGAATCGACGATAGAAATTTGCGAATCCGAGGAAGGATTGAATATCCTTAACCTTCCGAGGTTCCGGCCAGTCTACGATAGCTTGTACTTTCTCGTTAGACATAGTAAGGCCGTCCGGAGATAAGAGATAACCAAGGTACTCCACGGACGTGGAATGGAATTCGCATTTTTCGGGTTTGGCATAGAGCCGATGCTTGCGGAGGCGTCGAAGTACTTCTCGGACGTGATTCTTATGGGATGCGAGGTCTTGGGAATATATAAGGATGTCATCCAGATAGACGATAACGCATACGTCTAGCATATCGGCGAAGACGCTATTGACAAACCGCTGGAAAGCGGCCGGTGCATTGGTAAGACCTTCAGGCATAACCAACCATTCATAGGAACCATAGCGCGTTCGGAAGGCCGTCTTCCACTCATCTCCGGACGAGATGATAAGCGGAACGGAGGTCGATCTTCGTATAGATTTTGGCGCGGCTAGGGGATTCTAATAGGTCGGATATGAGGGGTAACGGATATCGGTCTTTCTTGGTTATCTGGTTGAGGCCACGAAAGTCTACGCAAAGGCGTAAGGAACCATCCTTTTTCTTGACAAAGAGAACAGGTGCTCCGTGAGGAGAGGAAGAGGAGCGGAGGAGTCCGGTAGCGATATTTTCATCAAGAAACTTTCTAAGAGCTTCAAGCTCTACCGGGGATAACGGATAAATAGTTCCAAGGGGTGGGGCGGATCCTTCCTCCAAATCGATCTTGAGATCGTACGGACGATGAGGAGGAAGTTGACTAGCCTTTCCCTTATCGAAGACGTCCGCAAACTCATGATAATCCGAAGGCACTCCGGATAGGTCCGGACCTTCGGACGAGAGCTTAGCGGAGCGGAGATCAACTCCGGACGGACGAAGGTAAATGCTGAACTGGGTGGATCCTTCTAATTTGCAGGCCCTGCAAAAGGCTACTGCATTGATTAGCGATATATTAGGAACCGGATTATCAGCGGATGGTTCTGGCAAAGTCGGAGGGTGAGGTTCCACTGTAGGAATAGGATCCGGAAGTGGAGATGACGTCGGAGGGGTCGATGGCATTCTATGAGGTGTCGTCCGGAAGTCGATGCTGCCTGTAACCCAATCAATCAACGGATTGTGTAGGGAAAGCCAGCTATATCCAAGAACGATAAGACAAGATGAATCCAAAGGAGTAACGTAAAACGTTTCGGAGGTAACTTTGCCGGAAGAGAAACGAACGGAGAGATCTATGGCTTCGGAAATGGTAGCATTACAAGTACCGTCAAACAAGCGGAGCGGAATAGGAGGAATCGGATATGTACGGAGTTTTTGTTTTCGGACGAGACTAGTTTCTATAAAACAATGAGAGGAACCACAATCTACAAGAGCTGGAAATTCAGAAATACTAGGATAGTCTGGAAGTGAAACGTATGGACAAAGTGAAGTCGGATTCGAAAGCGCGACAGCGTTGAGTCTTAACTCCTTAGCATGGGTCGAGTCAACGCGACCCTCATCCCGTGCAGAGTCAGGAGGGTCGCGGACTATTTTTTTGCTTCGGATGAAGCCTCCTGTTTAGTTTCAGGAGTGACCGTGGCTGCACGTCCCTTAGCAGCACGAGAGGTCGACTTAGTGCAGTCCCGAGCAGTGTGCCCAGGTCCGCCACAGAATAGGCAGAGTTTCTTATCTAAACGTCTTTGAGGTTCCTCGGCCGTAAGCTTTCCGTCCTTACCCAGCTTGGTATTAAGATCCGGAGCTTTCGGAGCGGACGAGGTAGACGCGGACGCGGGTTTAGCGGATTTGTTCTGTCCGGATCTGTGATTTCCGGATCCGGACGGATGGGAACTAGCGCGGTCGGATGTGGACGGTTTCGGAGGGTTGGACGATGAGGACTTGGTTTCTCTAGAGATTTCACCCTTACGTTCCCAGTAACGGGCATCGATAGTCTGGGCAAGGGTTTTGAACTCGGAGAGGGTAGCGGGTTTACCCATACGACTGATTTCGTCCTTAATACGAGCTGGAAGTCCGTTATAGAATTGGCGGCGTAAGGCTCCGTCACCCCATCCGCGGACCTGCGAAGCAAGCCTTTGGAATTCTACAACATACTTATTAATACGTTGTCCTTCGCGCATATTGAGTTGCTCGAGTTGCATCTCAGCATCTCCGGATGGGTCATGGGGTCCGAAATTGGTTTGAAGTTCTAGCATGAATTCGGAGTAGTTATCCATCCAATCCGGACGAGGACTTAACCCGTCCGAAAGGAGGTCAGGTTCAAACCATTCGAGGGCCATGCCCTTAAGATAGGACTGGGCGAAGTTAACTTTGGCCCGGTCCGAACGGAAGGTCTTGGGTTTGCTCTGGAAATTAAGCTCGCATTGAACAAAAAACGCGCGCAACTTCCTAGGTTCGGATCCGTCAAAGGTATCCGGCTCGCGAACCTTGACTTTAGAGTCGTCCGAAGGGGAAGTGCGTCTGTTATTACGCGCAAGGTTATTGATGGCTTCGGATAGCTGCATGAAAACGCGGTCCTGAGCGTTAAGGCCATCATCGTCTTCATCGTGGTCGGGTTCATCATCCGGATCTCCACCTTCATCATCGGGTGGATTTCCTGGAGTATCATCTTCATCGTCAGGATCTTCATTGTCCGGGGCTAATCCGGATGGAGTACGCGTAGGGGTCTCTGGATGCCTACGGTTCATCAATTCGGATATGCTCTGAGCTGGTCCGGATATACTAGCGCGACGTTGAGAGAAGCTGGTGAAGGTATTGACTATGGGTGTAGGGTCTCGTCGCGTGGACACAAGTCCAGCGTTACGGAGGGAGTTCTGTGTAGTTCTAGTGGGTGCCATGGAGAATATTGTAAGTATACTCGGAAAGGTGTGAGTTCGAATATACTGTTAAGATTGTGCTCAAAGGTAACGGATCCAAAGGGCTTCGGCCTCAGCTCGTACGCTGTGCCCCTTTCCCGAGTATAGCCCCGTATTTCAGAGTGCTATAAGTATCGTATCCGAAGATCCGGATGGCTGTTGTAGCGTATCCGAAAGTCCGGACGACTATCGTATGGAATCCGGTTAGAGAGGAAGGTAACATATTCCTATCCGAAGATAAGGAATAGTATCGTATGATATCCGAAGGTAAGGATTGGTATCGTATTCCTATCCGAAGATAAGGAATAGTATCGTATACGGATCCGGATGGCGTCCGGATATCGGACGAGAGTATAAGGACTAGTCTAGACAAGTCTAGGACTAGAAACTAACAGAGTGTAGACTATCCGTAGATAGAGGCGGATGCGTATAGACTATCGGATACAATCCTTAAGTCTCGGAGGGTGACAAGAGTTGTTAAGACTCGAGTCCGGATAACAGAATGAGAACAATCTAAGATGATATTCGAACTGGGGTGCTAAGAACATATACAAGAGTTTATATACGATAGAACTAAGCGAGAGGCTATGCACAAAGTATCGCGAAGTATAAGCAACGCTTATTAGAAGTTAATCATAAGCCGGAAGGTAATCACAAGTGAAGCGGATCAGCAAACATAACCGGGAATTAATCACAAGTGAAACGGATCAGTAGAACATAGCCGGAAGAAAGCATAACCGATGGACCGGGAAGGAGGATATACTAAATGGAGGAAATAAGCAGTGTTTAACGTTATATGAACAGGATATGAATGAAGAAGCTTATCGTAACGGATCTGGTACGGATCTGTGGATCGGATCTGATCGGATCTGACATCCGGAACTTCGGATGAGAAGCGCGAATGTATGGGATATGACATCCTCACACATTAGTGTTGTAAGGACCCCTTCTCTATCCTTTGGGCCTAGGGATTGATTCCCTAGGCCAGAGCTCCGCTCTTCCGCGTTTCTGGACATTGTCCATTTCTGGATTCTACCTCAAGCCTAAAGGATTGTATTCTTAAGTTGAAGTCTTGTCTTTCCGATACTTACACTCCTTCCAATCCTTATCCAACTCCGTCTCTACCTAAGGGTAGTCTATATCCATCCACATCTGCTCCGGAACCCCTATCCGGAACTCCGGACCACTATTCCTGCCTCAGACTGTGTCCATTGCGGTATCTCCACCCTATGTCTTCACTAAGGATTGATACACGCACTTATTCCACTTCCTATCAAGTGGATGGAACTCCATCCAAGTTTCCAATACTTGTCCGGAAGTTTCCCGCACTCATCCGGACGGTTCCCGCGCTCATCCGGAAGTCCTTTGGACACTCCACCAGAGTTGTCTGCCTCCAGAGTCCTCTGGACTTCATTAGGACCTTATTGGACTTTATCCGAAATTAAGGGCACCATACTCAGGTGAGAGGCACAGCATACGAGCTGAGGCCAAAGCCCTTCTGAGTCAGTCATACTCACCCCTCCAAGAGATTGTATGCACCAGCGTGTGATGGTCTTTAACAAATGGACAGCTCATGTAAATACACCCTTTTCATGCCCACAGAAATATGATTCCTTACAATGCAGTAGGAGAAGAAGTAGAAGAGTTTGATGATGAAGATCAAAATGCGCCGACCTTCCAACCCACACACTCCATTATGTGATGCCTCCTGATCCAAGTATACCCCAGGAAACACTGCACATTACCAATCACTCTGTGCCTTGTGTGTTTTCTGCTGATAGCAACTATTGTGCACTGATGAAACATCCACACTTTGCTTTGCCCAAGCACCAGTTAGAGTGCAACTCAGGCAACACTGAGGTGCCTCTAGAGCACTACTTCATGCCAAAGGTAGTGCAGGTCGTACACCCTAAGGCATTGTATATTCATCTGCATCAATTTTCACATTTTACTGCATTTTGATGATTTTGACTTCATGCTAGCTGCCATTACTCCACTTATTCCCTTGCATCACCACACCATTATCTTGCCTTTCATGTGCTGCATTTGCACACCATGTGCCATACTTTGTGTGCTTCATGCATCTATCATTTTAACAGAGTTCTTGTCCATCTTGCACTATTGCATTTTTAGCCTCACATCAGTTTTCATTTGCATTCCTCTGACTTCATATCAGTTTCCACTTAATCAGCCATCCATGCATGACTTACATGTGTGCCTCACCTATAATTTCTCCCCATGCACAGAGGATATAATTATTCTTGTGCACAAATGTGCTAATGCACTAGCTTCATGCACCCCCTATCATGCTGTAGAGCACTTCAGCACCCCTCACATTGCCTCGCCTCTTATACTGGTTTAGCATTATTATAGCTAGTACCTAGCCAGGTTGTGATACCTACAATGCGATGGAATGCAATGTAATGTGATGAAATGCGAAGATGCATGAGCACAGGAATGCATCACATGAGTGCAGAAAAGTGTCATGAGTCTGGCACATTATTGCAGGGAAGCTGTGCATGATATGCAGAATCACTCTACACATGATGGTGATGTTGTGCTGTGAAGCCCAGTCATCATGAGCCATAAAACAGGCCAATACCAGCCTGTAGAGAATTGAGTCTCTACAATGGTTGCATCTCCCCACTTGTGTCTTCCATTGCACTTGCATGCAAAATCTTGGAGCCATGCAATTCACTAGCACCTGGTAAGCAATGATTGACATGATGATTATTAATTAAACCTTACAATGATATTTTCTTCTTAGATTTTGTAAATTGTCGCAGTTGATGAGTGGATGTCAAGCGAGTTATTGTTTGTTTCACATCTATCAGTGCTTATTCAAGAACACACTAACATAAATAACATGTATATTTTTTTGGTGCTCAGCAGGTGCCTTATTTTATTTTTGCAAATACATCTTCCTTTGATGCCTTAACCACCTTGTAACAACTTCACTCCTTAAAATACATTTTGCTGAGGAACTCACTAGTTCATCATTTTCCTTAAGACTATTTTTAAGTAACTTTAAGTACACTAAGGACCGGAAAGGAACTCAATGTTTTCCTGATGTACATTTTATCCATGGACTCGTCACATTTGTGAAAAATCAAACTTGCAAGCTCTCTGACTACAAAATGCACAGCATGCATGGTGCACAACATGCAAATAATAAATGTGCAAATATAACACCATAGGGCAGCACTGTCTAGGCTACCCCTTTTTTGCAGATGTTTATGGTGACTTAGCTGGCTTGAACTGGCTTAAAAGTTAAAGCCATGAACTGCAGCTCAATGGGCTGGACCAGACCACACATTACATGAACTGTAACTCTTGTGATGAGGCGAGCTAGATGTGACAAGGAGTCTGGAACACAAGTAAGAATCTCAGTGTTTGATAACAACTCTATTGTATATGCTTAACTACCTGGAACACAAGTAAGACTACAATATGTTAAATACTCTGTAATGATAATAAAGCAGTAGAACTCACATCTCAGTGTTTGATAACAACTGAGATGTTAGGGCACAACACATAGTGCTTTTAAGGTAAATCCTCAATATGAATGAAAAACATAAAATATACTTTTTTCTTGAACTGACATCAAAGCATCTAACTCCCCCTGACCTTTAGACTTGCGCTCATACCCCTTACTCACTCTCTGTTCCTAGATCAGACCCTTCGGTCTTCTTTGTCTTGGTCGTGTCGGAGTTCAACAGTAACTAGGTGCACGGCTCAGTCAACCACTCCACCAGCTTCGGCTTAAGCCGGCTGTAAGCCAGAGCTGTGGCAACACTAATCTGATTCACCAGATTCTCAATCTGGTGATGAATTTACCAACTAAATATAACACACCAGTTCAGGGTTCACATTTAGAGGCCCAAGAACCAGACTGAACTGGACTTTGGCACACAATTTTGATATTGTGGAGTTCTAAGTTAGATTTGCATCGCTCACAAAGGTAGGTGAACATTAAAATTAGGTGCAGTAAGTAGTACTAGCAAGGTATACAGTATTACAATGGAATAAATACACTGGAATTAGATACAACATGTGATGCGACCGCAAGGATACAAGTAAACTTCAAATCGTTCATATCACTGGCAAGAATGGCCAGCTCGACAAATTAACTTATGTTGCATTTTGCCCTAATGTATTCCAAAACTTCGTCAACCAAAGGTCGCATCTCAACGCATGGCAACAAACATCGTTCAATATAGCACCAGTAAACATCATCAATTGCAGGCAGTCGTGTTGGCAGAAGATGTTGGAATTTAGCCACAGTAACACAAGTCTCGCTCACTATATCAGAGTATGGGGGCTGGCCGGATAGTACCTAATGAGATATTTGAAATTAATCACTTGCGATACATAAGTTAGTCGACATTACCTGCATCATGATGCAACCAAATGAGTAGATGTCACTTGCTTTGTTTGGCTCACTAACTTCTTTGTCAGGCGTTTCAGGATTGAGCGGTATGATCTCTGGAGCAGCCCAACAAATTGCACCTGGGCCAAGAGATTCAAAGAAAGATGTTTCATGGTCCCCAACCAGGCGCGACAGGCTGAAGTCTGCAAGGAGAGCATTCTCGTTCTCATCGATCAGAACATTAGACTGATAATTTATGAGTAGGGCTGACTAGTGAGAAAAACCGTGACATACAGGCATAAGGTCCCCGTGTATAATATTTTTGTGATGCACTGATTCATTGTGTATAGGCTGAATGAGGTTGCAGAGCCACAAATTCACTTATGATACCGCAGGCCTGAAACGACTTGGAAGAGCTGTATTCCAACTAATTTGAGGGTGCATATATAAGATATAGACAAAAATGCTCATGAGAGAAAAGAGACAACACAACTCAGGTGGTAACTGCTTGTGCCACATTGTTTTTAGATATTGCTGAAGAGACCCGTTTTCCATCCATGGACACACTAGCGCTGGGATAGTGTCAAATCCGTCCGTAGTGCCATACAGAGGCAGTATATGTGAGTGTTCCAGCTGTTGCCAAACAAAGACTTCCTGATGCAGTTTCTGGATAGAGTGATTGCAGATGCCACATACATTGACTGCACAATGTCAAGAACTAACCTTGATCAATTTGTCCATGTCTTCCGGATTCCTTGATAGCACTCTGAGAACCTTGACTGCGACATCTCGTGGGGGCATCTAGTAGGGTCAAGCTTATCTTTTGAAATTAAACTAATTAATTGACAAACTTCAATACTGTTTCAAGGGAAGGAAGCCAATTTGCACTTCCAGACAGTATCAAATCCACCACCATTGTCAGGGTGTTTCTGGGTGCATCTAATATAACGTGTGAGATCCCAAGGTTCATCATGGTATTTTTTGAAGTCGACATCACTGGAAATAAAGACGTTCAGCTTCAGCTCAATGTGCCGTGATTTTTGGAGGAATACACACACATTTTTCGGCAAAATTGCGTCAGTGGAGAAGAAAAATCACGCTCGCAGTCAGGATCTTCATGTGCAACCACTGGAGGCACAACGACCACGAAACTTGAAATTGACACAGAAGGCGAGACAATATAAGGTGACTCAGAGCTAGTACTACTCGTTGTGAGATCTGGGACCACTTTTGATTCATCGGAACTGCCCTATAGGTACACAGCATCAAGTCAGCCATTGTCTGCAAGGCGCCCATTAATAAGCACCCACTGAAGTGGTACCCTCACTGGTGAGACGTGAGATAGACAGCGAGCAATTAATGCACAGCCATTTCCAGTAATTCGCTAAGCATTCGTCATCAGTGTTAATTCACCATGTAAAAGACTACTCGCTGTTAGATGTTGAATCCTCCATAACCAGTCGCTACATTATGTTGGGGCAGTAACTCGAACGAAGAGAAGCTTAGATAAATGGAAAGTGTCAAGAGCTACAGCAAGCAGAGAATGATCTCACATTTATTGGACCAGGGGCATCCTTGCCATTTTCACAGAAGTAAAGCATGTGCATTATAAAACTTGCCACTGCCGTGAGTCTTCTGACCTGTCAGGACATACAGTCTTAGCTGCAAAGTCCCTAAAACATCATGATCAGGTGGATAATGACCCTATTGACGGCAGCTGGGTCTAAATGAATGAATTTACCGTGATAGACAACCGTAGGTTTGAGATGGGTATGCAGAGTTCAACAGACCCTTGTGATATCAAGTAGTCTTACTGCATTAGTTCGACATGAGCACTCACAATGCTGTTGACTCCACAAGAAGAAGTGTCTCATATCACAAGGACATCAGATAAAACTCCAGGGCGTACAACTCGGTGCTGTGCAGCGGCTGACCAGTGCTTCTCCATGAACAACGGTAGTACCTAGTACTGGACATGAACATTAACACTTGTCATATATGCAATAAGCAGGTTTGAATGCCCCTACTATGTTACAGAGTCCAAGTCGGTGTTCGTAAATTCAAGCCTAGCAATGATGGTCTAGTAAGAACTTGATGGAGATCTGATACTCAGCATTAGCCTTTCGTTATTTGAAAGTTCGCAGAACCTGCGCTGGGGGCAACCGAATTGGGCTGTTCGCAGAGTCCCTTATCGATTATCTTTTGCCTGCCACTGATCAATTGATCAGGTCACTCAGCCTTTCTTCTACCCTAGCCCTAAGAATAGTATTCAAATATCGCAATTTTGTCACTCTATGATGAAGCAAGGTACGAGCATAGGCTTAGAGTTTGGTCTTTGGCCGAGTGGAAGAAGCCGTCGGCTCTTGCTTCCGCTCCTGCATCAGCAAAGTACTCGTCGAGCCCCTCGTCAAGCTCTTTTCTTTTTTCTCCTTCTATCCCATACTGTCCTTCCCCTTAGGCTACACACTTTTAATCAAATCCGAATTTTCTTAAAAATCTACCGACTATGGCTCATATCACATCAGACCTAGCATTGGACATCATCCCTTATTTCGCATCCGCAACTTTCCAAGGCATAAGAGACCAAATCATAGGAAACACACAAGCAACCCATGAAGAAGTAGCCAATGAACTCATTATGGGTTGGCAGCAAGACAGAGACATCCGACTTGCGGCTTGGAACTTGCAAGTCAATGAAGACGCCCGTCTAGCGGCAGAAGCAGCACACACTGAACATGAACGCCGCGAGCAAGAGCGACTCCTCCTGGAGCAAGAGGCTGAGATTGAACACTGCGAAGCGGAGAAGAAGAAACCAAAGATCAATGATTTCAAAACAGGTGCCTCAGTCGGCAATACTCTCGCTCACCGACCATCCCAATATGCAATCCACAAGCTCAAGTCTTTCGAGTACGTTGAATTATGGTATTTCAGCCCTGATGGATGCAGAGAGGCGGCTGACAAAGCCAAGTCATCAGCAGATGGTACCTTCGGCTTCACAAAAGTTGATGATTTTGTAGCCTTGAAGACCGTAGCGTCATTCAGACCATCCCGCAAGGTCATCCAAGACCATGGTCTTGAATGGCGTCAGTTCAACATGGTGAAGAACAGTTTCCTAGTGTACATCAACAAGCTCAACTGGCCAGAGAAGCACCAGCGTGCCCTCACGATGTTCTTTATGAACATTGTCTCTAACCCACAGCAGGCTGAACCATTTGGTGAACGTGTCCTGCTCCTCTATGCTGCTCATGTTCGCCGCGACTGGCATGACACCCTCACTCTTGACAATGCTTTTGACATCAGCGTTTTCAATTTTACATTGTTGAAAAACCTTGCCGAGGAAGTTTGGAACAAAACGAAACTCGAGAGTCTGGCAGAGGTTCGTACCTCTCACTAACATGATTCCAAACAAAACTAATCGCATTATTATGCTTCCGTTTACTTGCTGCTACTGCTTCCACGCATGACCCCCACTGCTGCTTCCTGCTTCCAACTCAAAACTGCTCCTGCTACCATTACGTGCTTGGCGCCACTACCTCTGCTGCTTTCTCTACCCCACCAATCTCTTCCTCTCACCCCAATGCTTCCCTGACACAGCTCCAGCTCGCTATGACAGCACACCATCGAGCACGGGAGACTCCATCCCAGCGCAATCATGCTCGGGCTGAAACTTGCCCAACACGCTCTCGTTCTCGCTCCCCACTTCGAAACCCCTCAGGACGTCTCCCACCCCGAGCTCAGTCTCCCAGTCGCAATCATCCTCAGCAAGAACCCAAGCAAAATGGCCAGGACAAGCAGTCTTTTCAGAGCAGCGCAGCGTCAACCGGCCACCATGCTTGTGCTCTGTGCCTTGGCCGCTTCGCCCACAATATCCACAAGTGCAAGAGCGAGCTTCTGTGGGACAACAAGACCCCTACTTCCTGCCGCAGAAGCCCAGAGGGCCAGCTCATCAACACCCTCGGCTTGCAACTCTGCTACGACTGGCAATGCCCCAACGGCTGTCTGAGTGCAAGCAAGGACCACATACACGAGTGCTCCGGCTGCAGGAGCACGGATCACGGAGCTCAGAAGTGTCCTCGAGGCCAGGAGGCTTAACGCACTCACACCGTACCATGCGGACACCTGGCGGCACTTACTTGAGAAAAGTGGACTCATACGTACATATTCACACATACCACACTCTTTACAATACGGTTTCCTTGGTAGTATTTCCCCAATTACCTCCATGTACACTCCTCCTAATAATCCATCTGTCGACAAACACGCCGATGCATTCACTGCCATCCTTGAACGAGAATTCAGCTCCAGAAGATACTTGGGTCCTCTCTCAAAGGCCGAAGTGGAAGCCCTTATCGGTCCTTTTCAGACTGCACCATTGTCCATCATCCCCAAGCCAGGAAAACGAGGAAGATTTCGCCTCATTCAGAACCTGTCCCATAGCTTCTCATCTGTCACTTACTCCATTGCATCTATTAATTCTTCCATTGACTCGAACCTATACCCCTGCACTTATGGCACTTTCTCTACCATTTGCCTCCTGGTCTGGCACTTACCCCCAGGCTCCCAAGGAGCAACTCGTGACGTGGCAGAAGCTTACAGGACTGTCCCCTTACACCCATCACAATACCCTGGCCTCGTTGTTCGTACAAGTGAGGACTGCTTCACTATTGACACGAGTTTCTGTTTCGGCTGCTCATTGGCAGCTGGATCATATGGTGGCCTTGCCGATGCAGGAGCTGACATCATCCGCAGTGAAGGCATTGGCCCTCTATCTAAATGGGTCGATGACCATTTATTTTTCCATATCCTCCTGGAATTTCTGGAAAGGTACAACGAACAGCGCAAGGTATGGGCCAAAGCCATATATGACCACAGAGGTCTGCACATTGATGGCGGCCGAAAATGGTACCGAGGCTTGGCCCTATACAATGACCAGCCAGAAGAGTATGACGAAGACTGTTCCTTTCCCATCCTTGACCTCTCCCAGTGCTCCCCTCGCTCTGCCAAAGATGCCAGGTACTCATACTGCATGGATGACATCAACACCATTTCGACTAAGACAGGCACCCCTTGGGAGGTGTCCAAGGACATTCAGTTCTGCTCTGAGCCCCCATTCATGGGCTTTACGTGGAAGCTCGACTCGCGCACAATTGAGATCCCGGAAGGAAAGAAAAAGAAATACCTGGATGCCATTTCAGAATGGGAAGCCCAGCCTCGTCATGTCCTCCTTGATGTCCAGAAACTCCATGGCAAGCTACTACATGCTACCCTCGTCGTCCCTGCAGGACGAGCTTACATCACCGAGCTGGAAGCCATGCTCTCCATTTTCGGTGACCATCCTTTCGTGCCTCATACCCCACCTAGAAACTGCACTGCAGACCTCAGGTGGTGGTCCACAACACTTTGCCAATCCACCGTCAGCAGGTCTGTCCCAGGCCCATGCATTGTCCTTGACCCAAACGCCTTCTCTGATGCTAGCTCAGGTGTGGGCATCGCAATTTGGGTTGATGGATGGTGGCGTGCCTGGCGCCTCATACCAGGATGGAAAAGAGATGGCCGTGACATTGGTTGGGCCGAAGCCATTGGATTCAAGTTCTCGTCCTTAGCATCATCCAAGCCACCAAGTCCAACCCAGTTCCTTGCTTCAAGGTTTACGGAGATAACAGAGGAGTTGTGGAAGGCTGGTGGAAAGGACGAAGCCGCAACCATCCCACAAACTCGGTCTTCAAACACATTCACAATGCCACTCAATCTGCTTCCTGTGTCGTCCTCACACACTATGTCCCTAGCACTCTCAACCCTGCAGATGACCCATCGCGAGGAAGGTACCCCACGTTCCCTTCTTCTGCCCCCCATTCCTATCCCTCCCACTATCAGGGATTTCATCGTCGACTTCGACGCTCCTCTACACGCAAATGAACAGAGTCCAGTCCAGCACCCCTTCAAGGTTCTCACACCCACCAAAAACCATTGCTCGCGCCAAGATGCAGAACGAGCTATCGAGAACCGTGCCCTCGAACGACAAGGAGAAGAGCTCTTCCAAACGTCACAAGTATACCTATCCTCATGACCTCAATCTGCTGCCATCAGTCCTCTGTCCACACTGTGCAGCCAAGCAGTGCCTTCGCCTCTGGAACCCAGCAACATCGAGATCCATTCCAAGTGCCCTCACAATGGATGACATCACTCGTATTCAAGATGTCATGTGCCATGCATGGGCTGAGAGCACACCCGAAACTTACGGCTCTGGTCTCCTAGTCTTTCATGTCTACTGCGACTCTCGCTCAATCCCAGAAGAGGATCGCGCACCCGCATCTTCAACCCTCATCTCAACTCTCATTGCTGTCATAGCCGGCTCTTACTCTGGAAAGACAATCGCAAACTATGTATTCGGGGTTCATGCATGGCACATCCTCCATGGACTCAAATGGGCCCTCAATGATGTTCAAATTGAGACCCTCTTGAAAGCCACTGAAAATGTTGCCCCTCAGTCAGCGAAACAAAAGAAACGCCGTCCATACACCACTGAATTCATGTGCGCGCTCTGCGAGCAACTAAACCTTAACTCTCCACTTGATGCCTCAGTCTTCAGCTGCTTAACAACATCATTTTATTGCACAGCTCAGGTAGGGGAGTTCACAGTCCCTACCCTCTCTTCCTTTGACCCAGACGCACATGTTAAGCTGTCCAACATGAGCATCGAGCGAGACCGCAACAACTTGGAGATGAGAGTCTTTCAGATTCCCCGCACTAAGACAACAAGAGAAGGAGAAGATGTATCCTTTGCTCGTCAAAACAGACTGACAGACCCCCACCATGCATTCCTCAAACACCTTCAAATAAATGATCCTCCTCCAGGAGGAGCCCTATTTGCTTATCGGTACAAGAAGGGTCACCGTCCTTTAACCAAACAAAAGTTTATTGGCCACCTAGCCCAAGCAGCTAAAGCAGCAGGCATGGATCCATTACAAGGGCATGGCATTCGCATAGGCTCAACTCTCGAATATCTACTTTGCAACATCCCCCTCAAAGTCGTCAAAACCAAGGGTCGGTGGGCAAGTGACGCTTTCCAGTTGTACTTGCGGAAGCACGCCCAAATTTTGGCACCCTACATGCAAGCCATCCCAAGTCTTCACGAAGATTTCGTTCGATTTTCAATGCCCAGGACCAGCTAATTCCTCTTCACACTTCGTGAGTCCCTTCCTCCTACTAGAGCGGGTGTCTTCGGCTTCGCTGCGATGCGTTGTCACGGACTCCTAGTTTCTCAGGGGATTCGCAGCTCACCTCCTTGGGCAGATTTCTGATCGCAGCTGGTCAGCGCTACGCACTGTTGCCCATTAGCTTAGTGCTCGCGTGTCGTAGTCTCTCATTATTAGTTAGAGCAATAGTAGTATTTGTTTCACAAATGGTTCTCACCCAGAGCGATAGAGCGACATCCAAAGACGACCGTCATTACTGAGTTGTGGTTGGAAACTTAACCTAGTAAACCATCATATGATCACATAAGTAAGGGGAAATTTTCATTCCCCGACCCTCGGACTTTTCCAAGTCCAGCGGTAATGGTTCGGTTTGAAAAAGCAGTGCATTTTGTAGGGTCTACAGCTGCCTATCAATATCTTCCACCGCAACGTGTATCATGTCTTCCTTGTGACTGATGACTGATTGACTGCGTAACTCGCATTTTCAACGCCTTGATCTAATACATTCAGATAAAAACTCACCATGGCCCCACCCTACACCCTTACGATCGTTCAAGAAACGTTGTAGAGAGTTTTTCCCCCCAGTGTATCCTTACTCTCTGAGATACTCGCCTTGGTTTTTTAGTATCAGAACCAGCTGTGGTATCTTCGGTAAGTCTTTCAATGCCGTCCGGCGCCATGAAATGCAAACTAGTACTGATCAAACCAAGGTATATTTGAATCAATGTGTTGGAATGAATTATCACACCTGTAGTCAGTCTGGCTTTGATACGTGCTGAATTCATGACTTGCCTTTCGGCTTCCACGATAAGCCCATAGGCCTCGAGGCCGAGTCGCGCGCGAAAACACCGCATGAAACTTTAGAACAAAGTTCGTCATGCGCGTTAACACCCCTACCATATCACTCAAAGTGAATCGCTAAAGCCCGCTTACCACTCTGGGAATTTGACGAGCTGTACGAGGCAATGGTGTGGATGACCTTACATCCCATTCCTTCCAGTAAGTTGCGCATTGCAGCTAGGCCAGGCTGGTACACGGGTCAGTGCCTGAAAGTTCCACAGGCCATATTTAGCATGGTACGTATCAAATGCACACAGGGGCTGGATGCATGATGGTTCAAAGAACTGTGAGCTGTGAAGGAACTTGATTGAAATAGAGACTTATGGCATTCCGGTTGAAAGGTATGAATATTACCTGCATTCAGCGTCTACTTTCTAACACCCATATCCCAGTACTTGCTCAATAGCTAGAGGTCATGTCTAACAATCCACTGGGCCACGCCCCTACGGCCCCCCAACAGGGCTCCGGCATTTCTGACTTACTTGCATATTTCGGGCTAGTGGTGAAGTTACCTCTGACATTCATTCAATGGTCATACCGAGGAATAGTGCCCGTGAATCCCCGTTCATTTGCTGAAGGCTCATGCCCCGATCTTCAAGGCGCTGTTCCGAGTCCAGTGAACTCAGAGTCTTGGACCGTCCTGAGAAAAGGTCGCGATACTGATGTCCCTGGGTATACAAATCACATCCCTCATAGTTTATTGGCTGATTTTAGAACAGTTCGATGAGTTCGTCATTAGATTCTTTCAAGTGGACACCAATCACTCCTGCCAATGTTCAGCGGCATCCTGTGGGAGAACCTCAGTGCAACTTTCCCCCTGATCTCACCAGCCAAGTCGTTCGTCGCGAATTATACCCAACGTTATCGGGTACATATAGTGACGTTTGGCAATCAATATGGTACTGCAACAAGCGAAAGCGTGATGTGAGTGGAATTTCACCCATTAGAATCCTCTACATACGAACGCCCTTCTTAGGTTGCGGTCAAATCACTGAAAATCCCATTCTTGAATGAGGATGAGAAGAGTAAGAATTATCAAGTCTGTTGTTTTGTCTGTGTCTGAGAATACTTGCTCACACGTAACTTAGAAACTGATGGGCAAAATATCACGTTGGGCGCAACTACATCACAAGAACGTTTTACCACTGTATGGAATTGCACACGATTTTGGGCACTTTCCGTCACTGGTGACACCCTGGATGAACGAGGGGTCGTTGAATGACTACATTGCTAATCATCATTTGTCACTGCGGAGCAAATTGGACATCGTAAGTGGCCTTTTCGGTTGAAACGATGTCACTCATTCTTACACTTGTGCGTTCTTAGGCCAAATAGATAGTAGCTGGCCTTGGCTATCGTTGGTTTTCTTTCATTCGTCGTGGCAATGGCTTTCATTGATTTCAAATGTAGTTCACGCTCATTCTATTGTACACGGAGATATCTCTGGAGTAAGATCTCTATCCTTAGCAGTATGATTCGCTAACACCGTCTAGTTTAATATCCTGGTGGACCATCAGGGCAGAGCGCAATTATCCGACTTCGGAGTCATGCTGTTACTCGCGGAAATCCCAGCTTCGATACAGCCATCTGGAGGTATTCGTCCAGCGGTGCGATGGACTGATCCTCAGCTATTCGAGGTGCAGAAAGGCGAAACCAATCCATGTATCCTGACGGAGCAGACCGATATCTATTCAATAGGCAGTATTCTCCTGCAGGTATGGTACATCATCTGGTAGCATTTCCCGCTTACCATATTGCGACTCTAGTTGCTCACAGGATCAATACCTTACTACGATATCAAGGATAACATTCGTGTCCTTGTATTATCTTCTACAGGCGTAAAGCCAAAATGTCCTCCAGACGCGTTTGTCACTAGCGCACAGTGGAGTTTTATTCAAAGATGTTGGTCACCTCGTGGACTTCCTAGTCGTCCGACTATCGAGGAAATAGAAGAATTTCTCGAGTCCGAGATTCGGATAGCAGAATTGCCTTAGCGCAGGACTTGACTTCCAGTACGTACATCTGCACATTCATAACATGCTCACAAACAAAATATTTCATATAGGCTGTGATCCGCTGTGCCGCTAGCTTTATTCGGTGTTGTATAAACCTAGATAAAGAGGTCGTTTCACCATACTGCTCCCATATTTTGCCTCGCTAGTGGTCGTCATACATACCTAATTGTGACCGGAACATTTTGATCTATTGCATGTGTGCAAACGAAATCGCCTGCGATTCGATGGGGTTACCGAGTAACACGGGATTTATAATAGCCCGCGCGCCCTGCCCGTGGTGCGAGAATAAGAATGCAGAAACTTGAATGTGTTTCATGAATTAACAAATTTAATACTATCAAACCGTCATGAACGTGCCATCACAGCTAGTTCACTGACAAATATTTACATGCGAGCAGCCATAAAAAATACGTCACGCACCTACCGCAGTTAAGACGATAAATACTGGGCCCGAGAGCTCGAGGGCGACATAGGCTAGCAGGATTAAAAATTTAGCAAAATGAAATTCTCCCTCCTCAAAATGTCAAATTGAAGTACCTGGCGTTCAATGTCATGCACGTGCGCACTGAGGAGGTCACAATAAACTCATACTGTACATAGGGAATCCAGTTAAATTCGTTGAAATATCATCGAGCCTGCGCTGCTGCACTGCCACGTATACGGGGCAGCGCACAACTTGCATTTATCACGTAACTCTTTCACCTCGGAGGCAAGATCAATTTTCCCTTTGGCGCGTTTCATAATACACGTGTTTTATCCTGTAATCCGACGATGAGCCGATTACTTACCATCACTTGAAACAATGCGACTGCAGTGTGCACACACTCGGCTGCCCTATTAGTGTTTCGGGATAGTGTAGCCAGGCCGTCTGGATTGATCTTGTAAGGTTCCTCAAGTTTGTCGCTCTATAACGCGCTATTTCAATGCATCTCATTTCTCTCCTTCTCGTCTTTCGTCAGGAGGCCTGCCTCTGGTACTAGAGAATCATACAGCGCTATATTGTGAATCACTGGCAAGAAGCGTTTGCTGGTCTCATTTCCAAATTTTCGTCTGGATATTCGAATGTCTATGGAAGCTTGGATTGCTGTTGTGTAGGCGAAGATGGATGGCCGCTGGCGTGCCCTCTGGCTATTGCCTTTGTTTCATTGTCGACGAGCTCGTGTCCAAGTCTGTCATGTATAAGACAACACTTTCAAGATGTGTGACACCCTGCTCGATGTATCGTACCTGCCGTTAGTCTTCCCAACGGTACCAGGTAAGGGGAATCTGGAGCTGGGATGCTTGAGTAGACCGTCATGTCTGATAACTGGTCAGATTGGTTTAAAATGCAGTACACGCTCATCTTGCTGTATACAGAGGCGTATTTGGCGTTCAAATTGAACGGAGCAGAGTGACATCAGTTCACCATGTGCAACTGCCACAGGTATGGCGTGTCATATGAATCAAGATATCTTTTGCTTACTGTATTGCAACTCTACATTATCAGGGATATTATTCGTGTCCTGTTGTCTTCGGGAGGCATGGAAGCCAACAAACACATTTATTTCATATGCATGAAGAACATACAGCAGGTCGGTGCCAATGGGGAAGGCTATGCTTGTCCTGTTGATGCAGCTAGACTACGCATGAGCTGATCAATCTGCGTGACAAGTGCACTGAGGCGAATATCCTGTTCCAAGAAGCGAGATTCCACCATTGCAGCCAGTTTCTCGACTCGCAAGGAAAGCGAAGTAATCTCGTCCACATTATCCGAAGGTTTGTCTGATGTTTCGATGTCTATATCTCGAACTCGGTTTTTAATCTTGACCAGCCAGTGTTTGTAAGGGTGGTGCTCTGTGACCACGTTGAACACATCGCGAAATGCACAATCGCCACAAAGGGCAATTGGGAAATGGTCTTCTGTGACAATTGTTAACCCTTGTACCGTTAAATGTATGAAAATCTGACCTCCGCAGGTAAGGCATACATAAAAAATGCCCTTCATCTTAATGCCGCATTCAGCACAAACATAGGCATCCTCATTCGCAACTGAGGTTCCAGCTATCTCATCGAATACTACTCTCGTACTCCCATTTAACTTCTCATCACCTTCTGGTAAATCGACAGAGGCAGAAGAATCATCTGCTCGGGTGGTCTCTGTCGGATGTGGAAGTTCAGGTCCATTTGATTGTGTTTGGGATTCGTCTGCTCGCACAGATAATGGTACTTCTGGCGGTGCTGCAGCAGGCACACAAGTGGACAAGAAATTCCTGGCATACCACCGGACTCGGCTGTAGCGACCATGAGGTAACGACATGCGGAAGACAAGTATGTTGTGCGTTGACTTGTGATCGGACGGGTATTTGTGATCTGAGACTGGCTGAGATTCACAATCTAAACACATATCATAGTCGTCTGTGTAAGAAATTAGCCGTCTTCCATGGGAGGGTTGTCTCTGTCACACTCACTGGACTCGCAATCTATACAACGGTGAAGGACATCACTGACAAGGTAATGACATGCATCGCACTGACACCTGAACACCAGAAAGGTAGATATTGTCAAAATGACCAAAAGACAGAAGATGGACTCACTCGAACAATCGTCTGCGTATCTGGAGTTCAGCTAGTGAATTCCAACGCTCGACATCTACGGACGGTAGCTCTTGAGACAAGCTATTGAGCCTTTCTTTGTCGGTCAACGATAGGTAAGGCGGTATAGCGTGAGGGTAGAAGTTCCACGTATTGTGCAAGTCGTTCAAGCACCACAAACGGATATATTCTTCCATGGGGTCTTCGGGCTGCTGACCGGGATTAAATGCGATGAATTTGACAGGTCTTCCTACCACTCCATTGTCCTCTGCCAGACTGAAAGGACCAAGCTTCAATGCTGTTGAATCGATCTCCAACTTAGTGTCATCAAGCCCAAAATCGTGAGTTTCCCAGTATTTGGTGTCGTCTGTGGTTAATTCTGGACTGTACCAAAAGTTGTACTATTACGAGATATTAGACTGGGAATATAAAGTTGCTGTTTCAACGTACCAAGCCATGCGCATACCACATGAATCTTGTTTTGGGATCATTGCCCTGCTGACGAAATGATTCTGCAATGGTGGAAGGAGATAACTCATCATGAGATAGCTTGGAAGCGCACCTGCCAGTTGGTCCACGCGCAGAGACACCCCTTCCAAGATATTTTCTAACGTCTGAGTCGCAGACTCGAGTTCTCTCTCAACCAGAATTACTGTGCTGGCGAGTTTCATGAATTGTAAATGCCTCCTGATTACGAGGTAAAGTAAAGGAAGCAAGAACTGAACAAGCACAATGACTCATGTGAGCATTCAGTGCAAGCGCAAGCGCTGAGTCAACAACCCACATTTTCGATGCGACCAGATCCGAAAAGTTTGATAGAATCTTTGGAGTCAATTTCATACTTGACAATATTGAGCTTATCCGCCAATGTCTCTTCCTGAGCCTTGCGACGCTGAGCAGTCAGCTGCGCGAGATCGAAGTCCGAATTTTCTGATCCAAGCTCTGCAAGAGAACGGACGAGCCTTTTGGTACCTGTCTGCTGTGTAAATGCCTTTGTCAAAAGGTGGGCAGAGCGACGCACCATCGATGACATATGAATTCAAGTATGCGGCGATACACCTCCTATTTTCTGGAAGTACATCTGCTTGCGCATAAACCATGCTGTTCAAGACCTGTTCGATTCGTTCGTGATAGTATTGGCTATCTACTCTCCAGCCTTCACCCACATAAACACTGGCTCGACCTGACGATGATAATTCTTACCTGCAGCCCAGTATGCAAGTGCTTTTGGCAAAGTCCAACCTAATGGGATTGCAGAAGTGAAAGCATTCACCTCCCTTACACTGACCAAGCCATTCGCGTCGCCGTCGAAGCCTTCGGATAGACTCGGAACATAGAAAACGGACAAATATTTCAAGCACCATTTGTCTGCAAGGTCGATAGTAGGAAGTCCGTGGTATGCAGAATCGACTGCTGGAAGCTCCCGGTCTTCTCCTTCTGAATCGGACACAGATACAGTGGGAGTTGGAGATGGGGCTCGCGGTGCCAAAGATGAAGCATCCAACGCTGCTTCTAGGGGCAGAGTACGATGACGGAGGTGAGAGAAACGGTTCACGTAATAATCATGGAGTTCTGCAATGAAGTATGGCGTCTTGACACTTGTTGTCCATTTCTTGGTAATAATGAGTATGCATTTTGGTCACGCCTGCACAAAGACATACCATCTCTTTCCAGATATATTGGAGGTGCTGGTGAAATTGACCAAGTTAGATACATAAGGTTGAGTTTTATGATTCTTACCGGATCCTTGACTCGTCGGAATCTGCTGTTGAAGGCCCACATGATGCGCGTTTCAGAATCCTTGATGGCATCTTTGATGTCAGATGTTTGTGTATCAAGCTTGAACATAAAGAGTGCACGATTTTCGTCGAGTAAGTTGCGTAATGGAGCATGCAGTTCGTAAAGTAGCGATGCATCAAGGCGGTCGGTCTTTGAAGTAGGCTTGTTGATATCTTTAGTAGGAGGATCAGCACGCATTTTATTCTGTGGATGCCCTTCCCGTTGTTCGGCGATTTTCAGTAGCTCTACCAGTTTGTCTTCGCTTTCCAAACATTTCTCTCTTCCACCGCGCATCTGCACTTCTTTCTCAAATTTTTTTTCGCGATCACTTTGCATCCGGATCAGCTCGTCTAGCTTATCGATAGCAATATCAACTCTCAGCGTTGTCCTGATATTTAAGGCGAGCTGAAGGTCCTGCGTACGCTGGGAAAAGCTGTTGCAAACTTTCAGGAACTCGCTCGCCCAATGGGAAGATCTGAAGAATTTCACTGGAAATGTGGTTCTCTAAACGAAACATTCGAGAATATGAGGGAAACTAACCCATGAATTTTGACTTGTAGTATTTGTCAATGGCATTTCCACAATCCTCGATATCTTGCTTGATGCCGTCCAGGACACGATCCAGTCGTCCCCGAATATTACCGTGAGGCCCCACAATAGTAGGATCTCTAGTGTCCTTGAGTCTACCATCGAATAGAATCAGCAAACATCGTTCAAAAATGACGTCCAATGACGAACTGGAGAAGCATATTCATCATATCAGATGCTTGACCTATCATCAATCCAACTCTGCGATCATTTTCTCTTCTTGTTAGCTCAAGATTCACGACAGCCTTGAAAGCGAGTATAGCCACTGCAATTTATCCAAGTATTAGCTGAGATGGAAACATCAACAAGTAGTGAACACACCAGCAACAAACGGGTGAACCTGTTGCAGAACATCTAGGGCCTCCATCACCTTCTTCGCCTCTCCCAGAAAGTCGCCCATATTCTTCTTTGAGAGGTCCGTGACCATTGCATCAGATGCCGACTTGATGGCTGTAGCATTCTGGGTATAGAAATCATGTGCTGATTCAACTTCTTGAGCGGTCTGGGCGATATAGTCTTCTAGAGAACGACATAGTAAACCGAATACCACCCTTACTGACCGGGATAGATTGTCAACGACGAACCTGCCCGATCCCACTTGTCGAGCGTTCTAGTGGAGGTCGAGTTCAAATTTAACGTGGCATCGTCAAATACCTTCTGCGTTCGTTCGATTGTAATATCGGATATGACTTGTTCTTTGTGACTCATGGAGACCGTGCAGCAGGGAAAGCGCTCGTGAAGAACTTATGTAAACAGAGACTGCAGTGATAATTATATCAGAACCAGCTGATCCGAAATGAAGGGCTTAGCAGTCGATTTATTCACATAGGGTTCTGGACCTTGTCAGTCGCAAGTTGGCTTGTACTGCAGTATCACCTCCTCATCACTGATATCTAAGGCAGTCTCAACTTTCAAGTTAAAGAAGGGTGGAACAAAAAGGGAGTTCATTTCATGGACGTGACATAGTAGACTGCGAGGTCGATATGATATTTGCCAGCTTACCTGACAAACAGTGGCATTTCTACTGGTGTTTGACTTGGGAATTGCAACATAATAAGTATCACCCCGCTTGCAAGGTCATGACCTCAAATTCACTTCTCTGTGCACATGAGCCGCGACGGTATGATCTACTAGCTATACAGCTTCAATCAAATGTATCAAACATTAATGCAACCAAATCAAAATCAATGAATCCGCTCACCCACTCGACCTTACGAGACCTCATATATTCAATCTGTTCAAATTTCAAAGTCTTCGGCCAACTTACAACATTGGTGACGACTCGGATGAGGGCAAGGTCACCCAGACAAACGAGGAATGAGGGAACGAGATGGGCACTCGACAAGAGTAAATTCAAGAGGAAGACAACAAAGGCAAATATGATGAACTCGAATCTATCCCGGGCCGGCCCATGTCAGTCAGACTGCAGTTCTTGCGGTAACCCGCCCCTTCAACTATGTGGAAACAGATTGTATCTTCACGAAAAGTGTGTTCATAGACAATTTTGACATGAACTATCGTATCCACAGAAGTAGCCCGCATATCCTGATCAGCAGTCACCCTCTTGCCATTCTCGCAACCAACCAATACTAAATGTCACGAAATCAAACTTTTGAGTGTCATCTCCAGTGTTGCATGCAAGGTGTCGTCTCAGTCAATATAGATGGTAATACTACAGCAACAGCCAGTTGGATTCGTCAAAGAAGAGTCGAAAATATATTCAATGATTTGTCGTGGGTTCACAACGATCACGATGAGGGCGGAGGTACAACACCGAGGAAATGAGTGACAGAACAACACAGGTACGAGATAACGACAGAATAGAGAATTAGATAGTAAAAAGGAAGAGAAAAAAAGGAACAACGCACACTGCACCACCATTCTGATGATGCGACATACTCTCAAAACGAGCATCATCTGCGGCGTGTCGCACTCAGATGTTTCCAGCTCCCTTCACTACCACTATCGGAATCACTCCCTTCGTCAAAATCAGTAAATGGATTATGCAAATGCACACTTCCGCTTCCCAAAGTCAAGATCTCAGCCCCATCCGGACCCGATGCCTCGCCAAACACCATAAACTCATGCTCGCTCATCAAGGGAGATAGCGAGCTCACAGCGCCTGAGAGAGATACATGCGAGGGGATGTGCACCTCGCCGATACGAACAGGCGGGGAGACCAAGTCAAATGGCGAGCCGGAGCGACTACCGCTGCTCCCAAGGCTCATGATGTCTGTACTTGGGGAAGAGAATGTAGTGTGTAATGAAGGCGGGGAGAGCAGGACAGGCGGAGTGGGCGGGGCGGGGTAACGTTCTGATAGTGACTCCACAACGCTAGTGTTTGCCTCATGTATCCTCGCATTGACGCCGCCATTGGTGTTGAAATTGACGCGCTCGCCAACGGCGTCAATGTCCACACGCCCGCTCTGCATATCCACACTGATGCGCAAGCTTGAGCTTGAGCTCGAGTGATGCAAAGAAGACCTGCTCGATGGTACATGAGAATGTGGGGGCGTGCGCACAACAGGAGAAAATGGGCGGGCGGAGTAGATAGCACTTGTGCGAGGAGTGTCTGGGAGAACAGGTCCAAATGGCGGACTTGGGGGTGCAGAGGATGAGGGCGAAGATGGGGCGAGGAATGATGTAGCGCTACCCTCGCAGTCGCCATCTTTTGCAGTATGAGAAGAGTCACGAGAGTGGGCACGGTTGGGCGTGCGGGTGGATACAGAGGGGGCTCTTGTGAATGGGGGGGAGACATTGGAGATAACATGGGTGGGTGAGAGCGGGGTGTGCGCGAGGGACGTGAAAGACTGTTCGTATTTGATCAGTATTCGAAAGGGTAAGATGAGAAATGGAAGAGAGACATACCTCGTCTATTGTGCTAGATATAGTCCCTTCGTCTGTGCCGGGAAATACTCTGACTCTTCGCCTCATACCTGTGCCTGGGGCGGTGCGATGAACCTGGTTCCGCCATTCATTGAAGTTGAAGCCTTGCAGTTCGACAGAATCTTCTTCTCCCGCGGGGGTCCTTTCCCTCGGATTAGCGCCGTTGGGACCTGGGTCTCCATGTCCAGACTCTCGGGTGCGTAGAAAAGGAACAGGACCTCCGCGTTGAGCACGACGCTTTGCAAGGAATTCCTCTGCCCAACGCTCGATGGCGGGGGCGATGTGGGGTTCAAAGACGAACTGGAGAGTAGATTAGAGGGCTGTTATTGAAAGCGGGCGGAGACGGGACGGGAGGCTTTTGATTCATATAAGAAAATCACCTCATGGAAAGCAATAACAGCAGCGACACCTGCGATAGCCGCAACGACGCACACTGCTACTGGCGCTGGCATGATGGTTGATATTGACTACTGCAGTTAGGACTCGAGGCTCTGCTGGGGGTCAGTTAATATAATTCTAGTTGGTTGGATGTGCGGGACGCCTTGGATAATGTATATTGATGGTGTAGAGGATAAGGAAGGGAACGAATTGTCACTCGCCTTGCGGATTTATCCTCGCACTCTTGGAATCACTCCTGTTCATAACCCTCTTCTCAGTCACCTTGCTATTATACACGTTATGATTGGAATCATTAAAATCAGACACTTGCAACGTACTAGTAGAGGTAATGCTCCTGTGGTTCTTTCATATACCGTATCATTGTGATTCAGGTCTGGATCAGCGTGCAACCGCCGAAGTCTGGAGACTAAAACTTGAGAATCCTTACGTGTAGCACTATCGTTGTTCTCTGGTTGATTAATCGAGCGTCTTCCTTGTGGCTCTCGATAAGTCCTTTGAAATTTGATCCTTGGTAGACTTGAAGCTTGAATTCAGTGGCTTTTTATAACGTTCTAACGTTAACTTTTGAACATGATGGTCACGAAAAAAAGCAAAATGATACACACGTGACGCTGCACCGACTCCCGACTCCAAGGCAGTGCACTGTCACGGTGGCACCGCACATGGTATGTAGTACTATGTAAGTATGGTGGCCGAACACAGATGCTTGTTATTTTATTGCTGTCATGGACCTTGGGCTTGTGTAGAACTTCACCTGCGCTCCTTTTCATGCCTACGCTCTGCATGGAATTTTTTTTGGCGAGTTCAAGTCGAGTCTCTGGTTCCAAGTGTGCGCCGCGGCGTTCACAGCACCGCGCTCCAACAAGGTCGCGCAGTATCACTGCTGGTTTGACGCTCCGTTTACATCGGTTTGATCTGTTGCTGTGGTGGACCAAATTCCAAAATCTCACTATGGATGCAGAACGTGTTTCAAATTCTAGCTGGTCACATCCAGAGCATGCGCATATCTTGCTTTGTCGGCAGTTCAAGCGGAATTCAACATATAAGTAAGTAGGTCTATTTATTTGCAAGGTGATTGGCTAATGAGTGGTTCCCGGTGCGGGGGATACACTACAAGTTACATTTTAACTTTTTTCTTCTTCAGAAGATATCTTGATATAATCAGTGTGTCCTTCATGGCATGCCATTAATGTTTTTTCGAACACCTTGGAAGGGGATGTCGCCACTCACCACCATAACAAGTTATAGCACTGCTTACTGCGGGCTGTTCCCCTTTCGTTGTCTTCCATTATCTTTCCCGTGCCTCGGCCCTCCATTGCCAATGTGTCGGGGGCGGTAGAATAACTGATATATGCTCATGTCTGCTTGATGCTATCATTGGCACCTAGTTGCTAACGCTTGCAAAAAACCACAACGACATTTGCACTGACAGACCGGTCTTTACCCACGTCAGTACCACCATCGCAGTCTGTTTTCAGCACACTCGATCGTGTTTCATGTCTTTGGCCGCCACCCAAGGATAATCAGGTTGTTGCACTCCGTGCCGCAGCTATGGCACCCATGCTGTCTTGCCGGCTGCAATACTTTCTGCTACGGATTTGCTCGGCGACCTGTGGAGGTATACGCGTCTTCACATCTTAGCACCTCTCCCAAGCCATCACCTTTTATCGGGTTATTTCTCCAGTGAGACCTATGGGTATCATCCTAGGCCGCCACCAAGAGCATCTGAGATATAAATCGAGCGCGATGATGAGCAATTTCCTCACTCCACACAAACTATCATATTAAACCAGCTACCCCATCATCCATCCTTTTCATCCCAAAAATCTTACCTTACAAATATCGCGATGTGTCTCACAAAAAATTGTCTCGAACATTGCACGAGATGTGGATGGGACAGGCAGACAGGATTTCGTCAGACCGAGGCATGCAACGCACGGCAGCTTTGTGACATTGCGAACAATAGCAATCACCCGGAGTACAATCGTATTCGACATTCGCGGGATGATATTGCAGCATACAATAGGACCTGTTTCAGCAGGAGCAGCACGGTGGATTTTATTTGGAGAAATGTGAGATCCTGTCATCATTGCCTGCGGTGAGGGCTATGTCGACATGAATAAGAAGCAGCCTCGCGTCGACAGTTGACATTTCGTAGAGGGAGAGCTCGGTTTGAATTATCCTGTACATGTTTAACTTGTAGATCTAATATTAATAAAGCCTTTTCACTCCATGGAACGACTATATCGTGTGACGCAAAAGGTTGGAATGTGATGGATCCGAATGAACATTATTGAAATTCCTCTGTAACGCGATCACGTGAAGATCCTCCACTGGTGTTCGTGCTCCGAAGAGTCGCCCTCACCTCGCTTTTGTCTTCCTACTAGTATCTCAGCGACCGTCTTACTACTGGTAACGCACATTTCAACTCACCCATCACTTCATTTCAGCGTTGTTTTTGGTCTGAACCTTTCGAGCCCGAGGTTCTCTGCATGCTGCAACACAGCCCAGCACGTGCTTTTTTTCTTCAATCACGATCTCTGGTTTTAATCTACGTCTATCTCCTCGGGATCATTGCGTTGGCAAGCTTAGACCCACAAAATAAATGAAGTTATTTGCTTTACTTACAGCGATTCGTTTTATCTTTCTTTGTCCCTACCACAAACTTCACTTCTAACGTGACGCTAACTTGAAGTCAAAGTCGTGCAATGCCCTGGTTCCTCTTCCCCCTAATAGATCATACACCAATGCTAATCCCCCGTACTGTCAGACTTAAAAGAAGACAGCCTTATTTTCCAAGCGAACCTCACGTTGTATTCTCAACGACTTTCCCGACAGACTTGATTCTGGATCACAATTAGAACTCACTCAAATGCCCATGCACGCCTGCTTGCTCATTAAAGGTATTATACGTCACATTTTCCCTGACATCTACTATGTCCCCAGCCTGGAGGATGATGTGCCAGTGCATTAGTGGGATCGCTCCTCTCAACCTCATCAGGCGGTCGCGCGACATTCGCTAGCTGGTCTCTCTCGTGTTTGCCATTTCTTCAGAGATATAGCTTTGGACGTGCTCTGGGCCGAGCTGGAGAATATTGAACCGCTTTTCCGTTGTCTTCCGCAAGATTTATGGACCGAGAATGGTTATCAGAGGCTCGTACGTGCACCTGCCACGTCTAGAGTGCGACCATCACGCTGACTGCTTTCATTGTGTCATTGTTAGCTCATGTTACCAAAGTAGATTGGTCGGTCTTTGAGCGTTATGCATTTCGGGTGTTAAAGCACCTTGGTTTTGTATTCGACGCTACAAACATAGGTCCGACTCAAGCTGGGAGGTCGGGAGGTGTTTGCAACACAAATATCATCAAGTTCTCTGCCGGGTGCTCTCCGATCGAACAACCACCACAAGTTGCGTGTGCGCTTCTGCAGATCTTATCGTACTTGAGAACGATCGAGGTTGAGCCATTGGATGCCAACCAAGAGTCACAATGGACAAAGTGGAGCAAGGTGTTAGATTGTATTGGAGCTTACGCCGTGATCAAACAGCCGACTTAACGTTTAGTGTCACTAACCTGGGACTGTGAATGCTATCCTACCTAGGTAATCATACTTTCTTGACCAATACGCGCTTTCTTTGCCGTGTCCTTCCTAAGAGGCCCTGGATGTACCATCAAAGGTAATATATTTACAAGTTGACCACCAGGTTGGTAAAGGTGAGTGTGAATGGCAATAAACGCCGAGGACACTCGACTGCGGATAAAAACATGTTCGTACAACTACAACGCCAAACGCTTCACAAAACACTAATGTTACATGCGTAGTACATCCATCATGACTCATCGAAGCTGTGGTATATCCTATAATGATGTCAGTCATTCAAAAACTATATGCAGGACAAAGGACTAAAAACAATACCTTTGAGACGAATTTATGTTCAGGGACTTCGTTTTGGTTTGCGTCCTCCTCTCAGTTTATCCTCTGGACTCTCCCCAGGATGACTAGTCTCAGGATATAGTTTCTCAGTGCCACTGTATCTCAGTTTGTTCTCATCTGCTTGCTCATTGGGCACGTCATACAGCTCGTCATTGCTAACAGCAAACTCGCTGGTCCTGACCCCCGCCTGACTCCACTGCCCTGAAGGTGGCTGGTAAGGACGCTGCACTGCCTCCGATGTGCCGTCAACGCAGTGGATTGTAGGGTCCTGTGGAGCTGTTTCATCCACATCTTTGAGGTAGCTGTCTGCGCTATGGGGCTTGGGTGTGCTCGATGAATAATTCAAGGGACGGGTAAATGTATGAAGAGAGCGATGTAAGGACGGGGGGTGACGAGATATTTTTCTGGGGCATAGTGACTGTATAGTTCTGAGCATCCGTCGTGTTAGCGTTGCGGTCAGCAGGCCCAGTCTTAAATAAGTTGACATCACTCTTCTTTTCAGGTCCGCAGCCGGATTACGTAAAACTTGCTATCCAACGTTGCAACATGCATTGGTCAGGAAGTTTATTGCTCGATTCTTTTCGTTCCTGATACAATTGTGCGACGGAAATATCGAGTTTGTGAACTATTCGCGGGGTAGACGCGGTGTTGTTGCAAATTTCAGGCCAACGTTGAATATAACCACGTACATCCGCAAGACGCAGTCCTCGCGAGTTCTTCTCTAAACGTTGTCGAAAGGCGCCAAGCTTGGTCGAAAGTACCAATGATCCTGGAATTTGCTTCGTAAGAACAAGATGGGAAGCGAAGCGCAAAGAAAGTACTCTGCAAACGAAGGCTATAGTCGGTGACTGATGACGTTATCTCACGATCTAACAATAAGTAATAAGTCACTGTCAGAAAAAGGTGGAAAGAAGCAACAAAACCTTCCTTGCATTGCATGGTTACTCCTCGCACTTATGATCCATGTCCTTACACCGCTCCTCCCCACTCATCGGTCATTGTAATTAGGCTCGTCGGGATCGTCAGGAGCCCTAGCGTTCATATAGCGAGTGAGGTCATAGTCAAGCCCTCCGCCCTTAGCCAAAGCTGCATATCAGTATCACTGTCACTAACTAGATTGATGCACGAGTCCTTCTGGGACATATTTGATGAGTGCAATTCTAGTACTAGGTGGACCTGACCTGACCAGCAAGTTTCTGTCCATTCCAATGGGCCATTGTGCATGTTAAAAACACGGACCTGACGAGGGATTGAGAACATGGAAGGGGCGAGAGACGTGATGCAATCAACCTGCCCAGCTGTCATCTTTGCGACCTTGCCAAGCGAAGACACCGTGTAAAAGGAACGAAGAAGTGGGGCCAGTGATATATTTCAAGGATGCTTTCGTGTTCAGAAAAGTGATAGAGCCGAAGCACAAATCAGTGTCGTAATTTTCGCGATTTCACGTGTTCGGTGAGTTTGCTAACTGTATAACCAAAAAGGAAATATGCCCCTATCTCGTTTCTTATACCTCACTCGGTTCTGTCTCTCTCGTTTGACCTGCTCCTTTTATCATGGCTCTCAATCTTTCACAAAGTTTTGATGATAATAAGTCTGTTGTCAATGCACCTCCCTCGTACGAGGCGACACCCCTCTCTGGATCATTCTCGGCTTCTGCTCAATCATTCAGCCTATCATCTCTGTTTTCCTTTCTATTCATCAACCATCAACGCACCATGGTTCTATCGCGCATTCGTGATATCGTTCTCACTCCCAATTTCGCTCCTTCCTCCGCCCTCTCAATTATCAACGCTTGTGCTGCTGATCTCACACCTAAAAGGTTCTCCAAGCTCCTACAAACACCCAATATCGAGGGTCACACAGCGCTATATTGGGCAATTGTGAATAAGCAGCGAGAGGTCTTGTCTGCCTTTGCTGCATTCATCTCTGAATGTCCTCCTGCATGCTCTTCCGAATTACGTCTCGCATGCACATTAGCTAGCGACCACGCATCGTTTACGCAATTGAAATTAGCGAGTATTGACGGTGAGTGATTAGTGATAGCAGCCTACCCGAAATTGACTTATTTATTGTGCTCCACATCAGCCGAGGGCGAGGCTTTGAGACGCACTTTGGGTTGCCCGCCAGATGAGATTGAGGTGCATGAAGCTGCTATAGTGGGTAACTCAGACCGGTACCGGTTCACTGCTTCTGTCCGCATCGGAATGTTCCAGAAACGCCTGCGCATTACGCAAGAGTTAGATTATGAATTTGTTGCAGGCGGTATGTGGCGCAGGTCTTTGGGTTTTTTTGTCATGCTAATATGATAACACCATGACCTGCAGGACGTATATGGCGGTTCTGCTTTGGTATTGGCATTGGGGGGGAGTGGCTCATCCTGCTTGGCCTTTCTTCGCCTAGCATTCCAGCTTGCCCAAGTTTTTCTTTTTGGATAGAAGACGACAGACAGCCTGGTCGCAAACTCCATTACAAGAAAGATGATAAATTTTACGAGACGCTTGTGCCAGATGAGTAAGTTTGTACTTTATCTGCTCTTCGAAGGTACTGATGGATTTACGATTCCTATTATTTATCCCCGTGTTGGCTGCACAGACCTGATTACAATAGAACATATTACGAGGTAGTTGGCAAGCCTTACCCATCCTTATCTTGGTATTTGGGCGATTGGGTGATGCATGAGTAAGTCTTTAGCTTCCTTAGCTTGTTCCATGTTATATGAGGTGTCTGGAGCAACCATGCTGATGCCATATAATGTAACTCTTCGTCAAATTTAACTGATTGTTGGGACAGGAACCCTGTCTATGTAGACCGCGATGGCGCCCTACATGCAACGATGGAGATAACGCTAAAAAGGGATTAGTTGTTGTGGCACTCATTTTCTGTATCAAGAGAACGGACAGTTCCTGTTAAGCCATACAAACACAAATATAACTTTAAGTTGTGTATCTCACTGTATATGAAGTGCACGAGGGTACAGCAACATTGCAGCGAGGTCATATGTGGACCTGAATGTTTGAACAATCATCTAGCGTGTAATCAAAAGGATGCAGCCTGTTTGCAGTTGAGCTAGCCCCGCTGTGCAGATGTTGGTGGGGAGACTTTGCTACCGCACTTACAATAGTATAAGCTCTGCAATTACTTTTCAGCCTTCAAAATAGTATGTCCGTCAAATGCGCCTAGTGTGATGTGCACTTCCAGCTTACCTTATTCACAACGTCAATTCGAAGAGCGATCTGTTGATTCACGCCCCTCGCAAAAGTGATGACAGTACTATAATAGCGCACGGAAGGAACAGTAAGCGAGTGCACGACATGATTGTCATTTGTAGGAAAATAACTTATACGTACAGATTGGCGCGATCACACCAGAGCCAAAAGTCAAACAACATCACCTCATGGCGCACCCCCCTAAAGTAGCACATCCAAATCACGAAACACATTATCATCCTCACCTTCATCTTTCGCCTCCTTCACCGTTACCGACAAAGCAGCCGACACCATCTTCTACCTCTGTACATACCTCCCCTTGGACCACGGACTCATGACACACTCAACCCGCGGCGCCATCATGTGCAAGAACCGTGGGATGGACCTCATCAAGTCCGGCGCCGTCGATGTGTGCAAGGGGCATACGCATGCAATAGGCGACCCCCCTACATGTAGTTCAAGCAGGCGCGTATTGGGTTGTAGACTCACTTGGTCGTTGTCGACATCGTTCCTCGGAAGCGTTCTTCCAAGCGTATCAAGCCGCACGTCAATGCAAACCGAGACCTTGCACAGCTCGTGGCAGCTCCCTACAAGGAACCTCAACGCATACAGGGATATAGGTGTGTTGCACGCCCCTAGGTCAAAGATAGTGAGATATGGACATGTGCGAGCAAGTGTGACGATGTCCGTGTCGCTGAATGCGACAGTCGAAGCGCTGGCTGGGGAGAGAACAAGGGTCTTTAGACCTGCGAGGGCGATGGGGTGCACGAGGAGGGGATGTAGATCAAAGGATGCGGGTGTACAGCGGTAGTGCTTACCAGTCCAAAGACAGAACTCTTCGAGAATGAGGTGCTCTAGCCTTCTATATGCGAGATTTCTAAAGAGTTCGAACCAGGTGCTGGTTGTGTTGCACACTCGTGCAAGGATCTGAACTGTTTTGAGGTTGGAGCATTGGAAAAATACGTATCAAAATGCATCAGGAGCATTAGAAAGGTGCGCTGGAAATATGTAAAAACGCCCAGATTGCCACACGAAATATGCAAGTGAATAAGTGCCTGAAATGTCTGGGGCACGCGAAGTGGTACAATGGTGATGCTTTCAAAACCTATCTGGAGAGTGAGCCATCGGAGGCGTGGCCACGCGGCAATAACATCAAGCAAACCGCTTGAAATATTGCAGCATCTGAATGAAAACTCTGTGAGATCCTTAGGATATTTGAACAACAGCAACTCGATTTCAGGGGGCGTTGTGAGGACATCGCCCGCAAACCCAAGAGCTTTGAGGTGAGGGGCAGTGATATAGAGGTCAGGGATGATAGCCTGGCGAAATGGTGCTTCTGAGATGTCGAGGAAGAGGGTCTCAAGGGTATGTAGAAAGAGGCTGAGGGCTGGGATGGAGGTGACGCGCCGATCGCACCACGTAAGCAAGCGCAAGTTAGGAAATATCAGGCCATCTTTAGGTGCACTTGCAAGGAAGGATGCATACGAAGTCCCTTTGTGATTATATGGCATGAAGAGGAGCTTGACGCGTGCAGCGTTGGGGACTAATGAATTGAACTTTTCATATGTAAGCACCGGGGATGCTGTGTAAGAGACCGGATACCGTTCAGGTGAGAATAGAGGAAATTGAGTGCTATGTCGTGAAATGCGCGGCATGTGAGTGCAAGACAGAGGATAGAGTGTCGATTATGACCATAGTAAGGCGGGCAGATATTAGGCAGTGGGATCATAAAGATGTCAGGACTCGTAAAGCCAAACACTTTCGTGGAATTGAAGACAAAATTGAATATCGCTTCAAGAATCTCAGTCAGGCGAAGACAGCGGTGTATGTCGAATGTTGCAAGTAGTCTGAGAAACAAAGTGAGATGTTTGAAAAACGATGTGCTTGCTACTTATGTACTCACTACGTTATGGGCAACAAGATACTATAGTAGCATGACCACTCTGCATAAAGACTAGGACAGCGACACTGGAAAATTGCTCAACAATGTGCTCGCAGCCTTGCACTCCTATTCATATGTTTGAGTGAATATTTAATTCCATTTAAATTGTAAGTTGGAAGAAGGGAAATTTTTCAGCGCATTGGATGAGGGATGTACTTGCAGGGCACCTGTGGGACTATAAAATAACATATTTGCAAAGTTTATACTGTACTAATGCGCAAACAAGCACTAAAACCAGTGCAAAGACTCTAAGGTGAACGTCCCGTTCAATATTAGGTAGTCAATAACAGCAAATATACGAACAAAGGCTGTAACAACACTTACCTAAATTATACAGAAGTACCATCTTCCCAATCCTCCATCATCACATCTCCACCTGGGGTACTCCGTCCAGTCGCTTCCATCATCCCTCCCAGTCTACTCCCATTCAGAGAGCCCAGTACCGGCTCCTTACCTAACCGGACACGACCATACGTCTCGTCCCATCGCACAGCACTCTTAAAGAAGCGTCGTCCTCGTGGTTGGGCCCTCCCAACGTCAGGGTCAACATTGACAACGCGATTCGAAAGGATACTCATGCGCTTTCGTCGACGATATGAGGATCCATCAGAGTCGTACCGCTCATCATCTGATTCGTCGGAGCCTCCTCCTGGCTCCTGCAACTTGTACACAAACCGGGAGTGTTCTGCAGAGTGTCAGACTTATTCTATTGCACTGTGATGACATGTTGACACTTACGAGCGAGCCGACGATCTAGATCATCGGTGCCACCGTCTTCGTCGGCGTCTTCTTCAGCGATATCTAACCCAAGGTGCCGCCCGAGACTTTCCCTTGGTACCTCATGCATCCCGACACTGGGTGCACAAGGTAATTGTGAGAGCTGCTGCAGTGCTGTCGCGCGCACTTTGTCCAAGCTTCCATCCCGTACATTCAAGTCGTCCATGTTGTTCTCTGGCACTTCGAGCCTGTAACGCGGGCCAAACCACTCAAAGTACTCATTCCATGGCAAATTGGGGTCGATTTCGTCCTGAATGCCGAGTGCACATGCAGTCTCGTAGGTCCAAGTCCGCGCAACGTTCTTCACTGTATATCCTCCACCTCCAAGAAGTATAAGTGGGACGTTGAAGGCGCGCAGATACTGTACGCAATGAGCATGTCCATTCATAGTCAGGTTGAAGCATCCGAGTTTGTCCCCTGCGAGAGAGTCCGCTCCACATTGTAGGATGACTACACCAGGTCGATAAATTTCCATGATCTTATTTACAATCTGACGAAGTATTAGTTGAAGTAGATGCATACTTGAGGAGTACTCACCGGTTCAAACACCCTCTTGAATGCTTCGTCCGTGATTCCATCCTTCAAGGGAATGTTCACTGTGTAGTTCCTTCCTTTTCCTCTTCCTCGATCTTCTTGAGTCCCAGTACCGGGGAAATATTCCCGAATTTGTGGAATGAGCATGTCATGACGCGGTCTGTGGTGTAAAATGCTTCCTCTACGCCATCTCCATGATGACAGTCAATATCGATGTACAAAACGCGGGGGTATGTTCTCAGGAGCTCCAGTATACCGAGGACAATGTCATTAATATAACAGAAGCCTGATGCCTCCCGTTTCTTCGCGTGATGGAGACCACCTGCCCAATGAATGGCGATATCCGCGGCTCCTGAAGATATCCGTTGTGCAGCAGCTGCGGAATGTCAGTGCAGAACGTGCGGATAAATGGACATAGTCGTACATATTGACCCTCCGGCTGATATTGAACAGAACTCGAATACACCTTCAAACGCGGGGTTGTCCTCACCCATCAGAACTGTGAAGATATATCATGGGTAATAAGTGTGGAGGAATCGCTGGTACTCACAACGGGTACCATGATAAGTCAACTCTTCCGCGGTCTCCGGCGTCACGCGATTTAGAAAATGTATGTACTCATCCGTATGAAAAGCTGTCATGACTTCGGGAGTAGCGCGTTTGGGACGCTACGCATGTGCTGTTTCCTTAACAGAAGCATACACGGTTCAGGAGGTAAGACATACCAGAACATGCATTTTATCGAGCATTCCATAGGCTGACACGAGATCGTGCGTGACACGCATTCGATGCGGTTTCATTGGGTGACCGAGACCGTACGTATACGAACCGGTGTCAGCTGTGGTATTGGTTCGTTAAAAAGAAAGAAATGTAGAGTCCATGGTAAACACACCGTCATAATAGTAGGTTACCCGCCTCTTTGACATCTCTTGGAAAAATAACCACTGGTCGTGCGGGCGTTAAGTGCAAATGTTTGAAGTGTCTACGTTAGGACCTAGCGGGGTTCAAAAACCTAACTTGGCGGCGCGCGCCGGTCCGCTGTGATATGCATAGCCCAGTGTGTACCGTCGAGGTGTTGGCATTAGTGCCTATTCAGTCACCTTCGTCACCTTATTGATTCATACGTATACTATACAGTACTACCGCGACTTTCAACAGCCACTGATAGTACTCATAGCACGACTCGTTCTTGTCTTTACCTCAGCGTTGTTTAATCACTCGCTGAGGTATGTTATCTTGTAGTAGCTACACTTACTGACACGTACCTAGACTCTACTCTAGGTACTCACCAATATCAGCGTTGTTCAATCACTCGCTGAGATCCTACTCTGGCTTCGTACATTGAGCATCATGATGATAACATTGGTCTGCATAGGATAAGGTTCAAGTTGTCTCATTGCTAGCCGAAAGCGCAGTTAATAAGGGCGGATTCATATTATTCGTATATATTTGAACTCCACCTACAGCCATCCCAGCCTCGTTCCCAAAGATGCAGTCTGCCAGCTGGTTGAGCCTCTAATCACAGAAGCAAGTCCTTGGCAAGAGCGTCCGAGCTGATGGTACGTCGATATCATTCGCTTTCTACTCGGCTCCGTGGAGAAAATTGTATCAATTGGCAATGGATGTGTTGAGGGAATTATACCAATGGGTGAGGTGGCGCCTGGTGGCTTGACCAGAGAGAGCCATGGGATGATATCGTTATCAACCAAGATCCGATGCAGTGCGTTTTCTCTGTGAATTCCAGTTCTGATATCAAGTACCCACCAAATTTATCCGTGATATAGTGCCATCCACTCATTTGTGAGGCCTTGAGGAGTGAAGCGAATGAACGTTAACGTTCAACTCGCGCAATTTGAAAGAGAATCATGTGCTCAGGTATAACGGCAACTTCCGATGTAATAGCTTCCTCTCCCTAACCCAAAAACGATCAGAACTTGTGATCAGCCCCTTCCACCGGTGCCACACCGGCTCTGGTATAAACGTTAGCATATTGGTTAGCCACTCCACCTTCCCCTTCTCTTCGTTCCTTCACCTACTCACCGAGCATGACTTGGTTGGATGTACCAATCTCGATAGACCCGATCATTACCGACAACGTTTTCATTGGAAAGTATGTAGCCTGTTGTTTAGTACTATGTCCTTATCTGACATAGATTTCAGTCTGTCTGCCGCTCTATCAACCGATGTACGCAAGAAACTTGGAATAACCCACGTTCTTTCAGTCTGTACCGAGTATTCGTCTGCAGACCACAACCACCTCACTATACCCGTGCAAGACTCAGAGTACGAAGATCTCCTTATACATCTACCTCGGGGATGCAGCTTCATTCAGTCCGCTTTGGACCAAGGGGGAAAGGTTCTAGTGCATTGTGCCATGGGCGTCTCAAGAAGCCCCACTATGGTCTGTGCTTACCGTAAGTTTACGTCTCTTTGTTCCTTGCTTTCTTTGTGGAGCACTTAGTTTGATGCCCTTAAATGTTAAGTAATGTCCACCCAACGGCTGTCTGCTCATGCAGCAATACAATACGTACGAAAACGTAAGATTCAACCCCCTACTCATTTCATTGGGCTCATGATCATTCGGCTACACAGGTCGACCAAAGATTCATCCTAATTATGGATTCATGAAGCAGTTGATTGCTTTCGGCGAGTGCCGTTATAAGCCTTCATGCACAAACAGCGAGTACATCGCCTGGAAGCGCAGGCAAAAACGAGAAGTGTCTAAATACCTCGACTTGATCGCCGACACCGTACCCGTGATACCAGATCAATTATACCTTAGTAGGTGCGGACATTCGATTGTGTAGCTAAACCGCAACGCGGTTTACGCCTTTTAATCCCCAGTGACTTCCCGGGAGATCCTGATGCTGCCGAATCCCTTCTCTTGGACTTGGGCATGACACATGTGCTTTCCATCTCATCTGCACAGCTCCCGAAGCCAGATCTTCCTCTGTTCAATCACTGTTTTATTGATATCCCAAATAATGGTCGCGAGGCTTTGTTGCTTGAGCTTCCGACAGCATGTAAATTTATCGGCGATGCTATTGCCGGCGGAGGCCAGGTGCTTATTCAGTGCCGAGTCGAGCTCAGAGCTTGTATCGTAGTTTGTGCCTATTGTAAGTCGTTCTTCTCTCTTCCTTTGAAATACTCTCTACATGATTGTCAACCAGTTATGTCCTCGCGTCATGTATCACCACGTCAAGCACTCGTACTCCTTGAATCTGGTGAGTCTTAAACTTCGGACCCTATTCAAGCACACCTATTTACGCATGTATCATCCCAGCCCTTCCACTGTATAACCCGACAGACAACTTCTACCGTCATCTTGATCTTTTTGCAGCGTGCAATTACGTCCCAACGCCCAATAACCCCCTTGTCCAAGCATGGATCTCGGGAGGCACGCTGGCCGGTAAACCTTCCTCAAACAAGAAATCATCCATTACATCCAAAAGCACTACATTGTCGCTTGCGACCACAACGATGACACTTGCGACTGAGTCGAAGGTGTTCGATTTCGCAGCACTCAGCGAGGTGCTGGCACGGTTTCAGTCGACTTCGACGAGCGTGGGTGCTGCGCGCGCATAGTTCAGCTCTAGTATTGCTATTTAACATGCTTGCTCGTTTCATCATCATACCCCTCTCTCAGTTCATGAACAGTCTATCTTCATAATATCGTATCGGTGCCTATCCCAGAATTGTGTATGTAAAACTGAGGCCAGATATATCATTATGATCTACTGTTTACAATTACATGTACTAAGCCCTACTTGCACTCCTGCGCATCCTTCATATGTGACTCTTCCTACTCCCCGACTATCCCCTCCGTCCATCCTGCAAGACCTCCTAGGTCCTTCGCGCGCTTACCTAGCCACCAGTATTGTCGTTTGAGTAATCTTTCGATGCGTCTGGTTGCCTACGAATGCTCACCCGATAATAAAAACCACCATTCAAAACCGTTACTTGCGATGAGTGACCCCCCGCAGCAATATTGGTGTTGGTCCTCTCATCAGCCTGGTTCCCGATTCAACTTGCATGTGGCGAACTCTCTTGTTAAGCTTTACCACATGGCCGTCCCTATCCTCTACGCAGCCTCAGCACGTGGCATCAGTCCTGAATCACAGCCATGCCAAGCTCCACGTCTAAAATCGCAAGGTACTAGAAAGATACTTGACAAGCGACTCTATCGACCCTCTGTGATACCGCTTGAAACTTCAAGCCCATAGCAAAGCTTGAATTAGACGCATACAATTCAGACCTTCCTACCGTCCGACCAAGATGTCACAGAACACTACTGTACGCCGATACCTCTTTCCACCTAGTCTGCTGCGCATCTTGGTCCAACCCCCCCTCCTCGAGCTCAACGTAGAGATCTCTCAAGCACGGCAAGACCATGAAAAGTGTTTTTGGGCGGTGTCTCCCAGAAATAAGTAGTTTTGAAATCGAAGCACTCGAGGCGTAGTCACTGGCCAGGACTTGACGATGGAACCAAGTAAAGGACTCGATCGTTCAGCTTGCACGGGGCGCTCGACGACAAGCGCAGTTCCAGTATGCTCGGACACCAGCTGCAGCCGTCTGCATGCCAGTGGAAACACTCAGCCTTCTAGTAGATTTCCGCTCAATGTCAAATCGAACGAGTGGACGACTAATTTGCCCATGCTAGAGGTACGACATTAGATTTGATGCGAGCGCAAGGCACTTGGACAAGATAAAACGTTGTTGCTGAACAAGGTAAATGATATTGTCTGCAGGTACGTGAGCCCGCAAAGAGCGAGCTCGCTGACCCGAGGAGATGTCGCACGTAGTTCCACGACTTCTAGTCGTGGTGAGTATCTGCTGAGACTTGATACTACTAAAAACACGATGTACTGACCAATCCGCAGCGGTAATATGTATAAGCTGGCAGTTGACATAGCGAAGCCATTTGGCACGATGTGCACCAAAGAGGCTGAGAGGACAGGTAGCACGTACAAGCTTCCGATCGCCTGCTATGGTCCATAGATCTCCTGGAAGATGAGTGAAAAGTGGGTTTGAAGTCTCCAGCTCGACCCATAGCACGTCCAAAGCTATCGCTTTGAAGGCACGACGGGACCCAAAATAGAGCAGCCGCGATCCCAACCAAGTAAACGACCGTCCATGCCCGAGTCATAAATGTCAGAGAAAATGCATTTTAGAGTCTCCGGAATGAGGAGGAAGGCGTGCATGAAGCACCCTTCCGTGTGGTGATACTAAAGTGAAAGATCACTGAAGGACCATTCAGATTTACGCGGCTAAAATTTGGATGTATGTTAGCAGACGGCGTTAGCGAATCAAACATATTTCCGCGAAATTCGAATATCAAATTTCACAATTTGACTGTGAAGACTGTCATGAGCAATCTCATCTCGCTATATATAGCCTTCGAGGATTTGATATTAGCAACAGCTGTAAGGCCCCATGGATCTGAACTTTGTTTGAACTCATGCAAAGCTTCCTCACTTACCATATCTCTGGATGACCTCCATTAAGTTATAAGATCCATTCTTCTGTGGTCGTTAGGCAAGCCGCATCAAGGAAGACTTCGTGAGATGAACAATAGGAATGCGCGTGTTGGGATAATGTACCACCAAAACATCGATTGAGCGTACGGTTTGATGGTCCAGTTCAGTCTTTGAGGTATCGATGTAGTACGTCTTGCCAAGATCACGTGAGGACACTCTTGCATGAGTATTGAATATTGAGCGCTGAGCGCTGAGCTCTCGTTCAAGCGTTGGATGTATCCTAGAATCAATCATCATAATTAGAAGAGATGATATGACAAACTTCAACGCAGCCGAATCGACGCACTGTCTAACTTACCAGTTATCAGTCGCTAGTGACCAGCGATACTACTGCCCTCTACTCCCACCTTCTCTTGCTCAGACGGAGTTCCGCGCCCGACGCAGAACAGCTCGTTACCAGCCCATTATAAGAAGGTGCCAACTTCCACAATGCGGACCTTACCTGAAGGATTCAAAGAATACCTATCGGCGCCCGAGTTGTTGCAAATCGCGTGTAAGAGCAACACTCGGGACTAATACGAGCGGTCGTCGCAGGGGGTGAATCAATTATGCAAATGAAACAATGCATGTATAGGGAATAATTATTAAGCACAGATCAGAGCTTCTTGCCTTCTCGCGAACTGACGCATAAACATTTTCCTTCGCCGATATTACCATCACTTCCTTCAGACTGGAATAGGATGGCTTATCTCAGTGTGGCTGTTTTTGATATCCGTCGGCAGGAAGGATCCGGCCCTGATTGGCGGCGGGGTATGCGACGTAATTGGGCTGGGGTGAGAGGGGCGCGTTGCCTGATAGGGCTGGGGAATATCCGCCGGGAGGGAGTTGAGTGTACCCTAAAATGGGCGAACCTGGGGATAGTTGTAGCACTGTAGTTTCGGGGGTCGAGCGGGATAGCTGTTGTAGCTATGGGGAGAAGTTTCAGGATAGCCTACGAATGTAGGATATGAAGCTTGACCGCCGGGAACTGCAGCACACTGAGCCAGACAATTGGGCTGGGTCTGTTCTCATTGCTGCAGCGATAAAAGTTGTTCAAATTCCCTTTCCACAGATGGCCTGGATAATCGCACACAAGACGACGATGCCGTAGTACATGAAAACTAAAAGAGAAACAAATTATAAAACGGCAATCATTCATATGCTAGAGACATACCAAAGGGGATAACAAATGGAGCTGCCTCCGCTACAGTAACCTCGTAACAAATCAGGTTAGTTGTAGGACCTGGCAATCAGGGTTAACAGGTGGAAAGGAGTCGACCACAGCTACCGAAGACTGACGACCAGTGGAAATGTGTCCATCAGGGAAGTAGTGGGCCCTGCTCGCAACGGTATCAACAGCGGTACCGATCCATACCACCCAGAGGACGACTGGAAGACGATAAGCTAACAAGAAAATTGCCACAACGCTCGACGTACGGGATTAGATGATCAGATGCAATCATGGGGTGAATGTTCATGGCGCACGCAACCCAACAGTAAGACTGACAGCTGCAAGTGCAAATACGATAAAGCTCAAGTTGACATGTTGACATCCAGCGACAAGCGGCCGATGCAAGCCAATGACCACAAAAGTTAATACTAAGCCAATAGCTAGAAGACACAGTTAGGTTCAAGGCCCATCACATGTTAAAATAGTACGACCACCCACAAAGAAGATGGCACGGAACAAAGGGTAGCCTTTTTTACCCACAAATGGCAGAAAAAAACATTTAGGTGTGAGCGGGTGAGAGGAATACGAGACAATGAGTGCAAAGAGACCCAAGGGATGACGAAAGTATTTTATGTCTTGACATTGACATCGCTTGGCGTAGGTCTGATTGATCGATAAGTAATAAATTGAGCACTGGTTTACAAGACACATGATGTAAGTCACCGCCTTACCAAATTACACAGTACTAAGACTGCGAAGATGCGCGTCGTGACCAGTACTCACAAGTCGTGCAACAAGACAAATGAGATTAAAAAAACAATGAGATCAACTTAGAGTGTAGGCACAGCACACGCTGGTGATTTTACGCAAGACACACCGAGGACTCGCATTGCATCGAGGCGACATCGGCATCGGTCGGGGACTCGGGGTTCACAATAATAAACGGAGTCGATAAATCGCACTACAAATCATACTTGACAACCATAGACTCGACACCAAAAATTTCAGTCATACCGGAGAAAAGGATAAAAAAGACTAGCACGAACATATGCGTGCTAGCGTGCGGTGGCGCGGCGTAGCCCAGGCTCCTTGGAGATGAGCTGAGCCGAAATCTCACAGCGAGGCCATTATTTAAAGACGTTGGGCCCACGAATCGGACAGTTGAGCGCTTACGGAGCAATTATGTCGTTATTTCAAGTTTGGTGAGCGCTGTACGTCATGCCACTTCTAGCGTCTTTAAACTGGCCAACGAAGATCGACGAGGATCCACAGGGGACTACGATAAAGCCAGGCACCCTGTTGACCTCCATTGTTGAGCCTCCTGCCAACCACGCTACGCCCACACGGTCCTAGAAGCAACGGAAAGCAGTTTAAATGCACCGTTTGATGAGAAAGTCGCGTTTATGGCATGTCCAAGACACGCGGCAGACAGGCAGGCATTTGTTGTCAAGAGAGTAACCTTCTAATCAGAAAGGTAGAAATTCCCATTCAGAGGAAATAGTCCGCAGGAGGTCGTTTTGCTGGGATGGAGCGTACGTCCTAATGGCATGATGCGATCAGATCACAGCGCTGGATGAAATGCAAACATTTCATCCCCGCATGTCGCCTTTTGGGGAAGATGAAAACGCAAGGAACTTACCGAGGGTGCATGTTGGAAAACTTTGTATTCTTGAGCAAGGCGTTCATCTAGCTCGAGAATCGAAGCTATATTACCACACCTGTCATAAATCATGATAGGTTACGAAAGCCGAGACTCATGCAGGGTGCTCATTTGATCACTACTCACCGATAACAGTAATTTGGTGCGCTCCACACTGTCACTATCATGTTGTCAAACATGAGCTTATATCCTTCCATGGCCAATTGATGGGCCCGCGCGATGAGGTCAATAGAGTTATGGTGCGCGAAGGTTTTGGTAATGTCGGCGCCGAAAAGAAAGCCAGCGCCCCGCGGAGATAGACCCCATCCAGTTATATCTGTTTAAAGTGTTATGAGCGGACATCGCCGTCGAGCATGTTAAGGAGATACACACCGTCTGGATCGGACCAAAGGAGGTCACACATTGGACCGTCATGGGGAACTTCCTGTTTTCGATCAATAGCGCGTATCTAAAGACAGAGCTCAGAACGCGTGCGTGGAACACGGAGCAATAGGACATAGTAAGCGCACCTGATCAATAGCCTGCAGGTTTGGACTGAGTCCGCCATGAACACAGAAAACTCTACCGTCCACGATCGCGCCTAACGCAAGATAGTCAAACACCTCACAACACCATCTCCACACGTTGGTGCTGCCATATTTTCTCTGACATTCGTCATAGAACCCATACACCTGTGTGATCTGCCGTGATTCGTGGTTGCCCCGGATCAACGTGATTCGCTCTGGATAGCGGACTTTGAGTGCCAGGAGGAGTAGAAACGTTTCGACGCTGTAAAAGCCACGATCCACGAAATCACCTGTGACAACGGGATATTAAACATTAGACAACCGATTGAAACGCACCAGGACGCCATGCTTACCCATGAAAAGATAGTTCGTCTCCGGGCAAAACCCGCCTACTTTAAATAATTCCATAAGATCAAAGAACTGCCCATGGATATCGCCGCAGATCTTAATCAGAACAGCAGAATCAGTATTATCCTAGGAGAGGGATTGAGTTGCATGTGTTCACCGTCACAGGAGAGTCCACGGCTTGAACATTTGCTTCTTCTATTAGGATCTCACGGGCCTTGAAGCAAAGCCGTTTGACCTGTTCCTCGGATATGGGTTCACATCGTGTGAGCTGGTCTATTTGCCTGTAAGATCAACTCGCGAGAAGTACGCAGTGGCCGGACGTGTTTCGTGCGCATTGGATGATGCAATGCATAGAAGCCGGTTTTTGATCGCCAATTACACGTTGTTGCGGTACTTTGAGAACAAGCTGTGACAAAAAAATGTGAATTCTCACCTGTCGAGATCACTGGGCATTGCAACCTATCTGATAGACCGTCGACTCGGATGCCTTCGACAACAAGTTGTAGTACGTGTGCACCGTGGAAACAACGTCACATCAAGGCACAGTACTGCCTTTGTACTGCCACGTCAAATTGGCTCAGAATCCACGATGCAATTCTTATGGACAACATAATGTACAAAGTATGTATATGCAGGCTAGATACGCAGGTATATGGTATGTGTGTAGTAACGATGTGGTACCGAGTAGCGTAACAACTGCTGTAAAGATAGCAGGAAATGCGCGATAGTAATCCATACACAAAACAGAGACATCGATGAAAGAAAAAAAAAATCCGGTTACGAGACAGCTATAAAATACGAGATTCACAACAGTAAACGTGAAACAAGGTGATCTAGGTGTTATACATAGCCCGTTGAGGGACGCGGCCGCAGAGCGTTATCCGCCTTCCAAGCGCTTTGGCCCAGGCCGACGTGCGGAGCGTGATAAGGATATGAACTCTGCACTTGGGAATGATGCATGTATGACAACGAGGCGGGCGGTGTTATTGAATGATGCATTTGAGGGATCCGAATGTCCCCCCGAAGCACCCTCTCGTCCTGAATCGGCGCTAGGACTGGGGGTGGCGAGTCATATCTTGGTATACTCGAATGATGCGACATAAGAGTATGACTATATGATCCATGAACAACATTGTTTTGTGTGCTCATATAGTTACCGGATATGCTTGAATGATCAGAGACAGGATCCAATATCCCAGAGCCATTTTGGTATGACGCCACCTCATGCGAGTCATCCCGGTAGGCTGAATAGTTGGGTGAAGATAACTGAGAGTGCGGTGAGACAGAGTGCGGTGATTCCGGTGATGGCGTGCTGACTGCCTGATAATGTGTAGGATAGGAGTGCGGATGCGAGATGTGTGAAATGGAAAGACGAGATGATACAGACGAAAGGTGGGCGGAAGACTGCGAAGAGCCATCATGAACATTTTCCATGGATGATTGATGAAGAGAGGAAGAATGAATACGCGACATGGATGGCTTCTCGCCGTATGCCTGAGAATAGTCGTATGAGTGGTCATGCACAGCGTGGCCACTGGAAGGTTGCGCCGAGACGTAGCCATAATTAGCTTGCGAGGACTCGTCATAGCTTGGCGTGCTATCACCATAATGCGACTGGATTGGGGATGAGTGCGATGCGACTTGACCATTAGACATTGCTTGGGAATGTTGGTTGATCATTGATGGGAAGGAGTTCTCGGGGGGCGTCGGCGATCTACTGGATACACTTCCAGAATGGAGGCTGTCGGAATATGGTGGTACAGAGAATGCTTGTACCAGAGGTGGTGGCGAGTCGGGCGCAGGGGGGATTGCATGTTCGAGTGCCGGTGGAGGAGAGGGAGTGTCCGACGAATTGCGTTCAGAGGAAATCAATGAGGATGCAGTTCGGCTATTTTTTGAGCCAGAACCGCTGATGCCCACGGCACGGGCAATCGCAGCACGCGTTGCGGAGCTTGAGCTCCGTCGTGAGCCAGGAGAGAGATGAATGCGGTAACTGTCGAAAAAAAGAAGAAAACGAAGCTTAGTTGTTGGCTATGAAGCGCGGCGATAAAATATGGTGAATAGATGATGGTGATAGGTTATCCAAGAATCAAAAAGATGGAATTGCTGTGTGGCGCCGATAGAACAACGAGAATAGACATAGCGGCCGGCGATAAAGAATAGAATATGTACTCACTGTTGCTGTAAGTTGTCTTGCCTAGAACAACGTGTTTCGCACCCAGGAAAAGGACACTTGTGATTGCGTTCACCTGTGTGAACGCGAAGATGTCTAGCAAGGTGGCCACTGGTAGTAAAGCCACGGTCGCACGTCGAACAGACGTGCTTTTTCTTTCCATTAGCTGTCCCAGAAGACTGGGAAGACTGATGAGAAATTGAAGAAGGTGCTGTTGGTGACTGCGGGGAATGACCTGCAGACTGACTAGAATCAGATAGATACTGTACAGAATTGTATTGAGTTGAATAGATCTGAGAAGCAGCCGAATCATGTTTTGAGGTATGACGGGGCATATGGATAAAGGAGGAGTAATTTGCAGGGCTGTAGAGAAAACGGAGGATAGGAATGTACGGATTGCGGAGGAACTGGAGAACAGGCTTTTGAGGAGAAGAAGTGTCGAGGCAGTGACGCCCAAGTGGAAAATACGTAAATAAGTGCGGTCGCACCAAATAAATGTCTTATATTTGTTATATTGATAGAATCCAAGGAGAACCTCAATTTTATTTCAATTGAGGGCTACGTTTAGACTTTGGAATTGTCATTTCGTAACATACAGTTGTTGATAATCACTTGCCGTTTCTTCCGGAAGCGTACCAAAAAGAGAATATTAATTTCGGAGCGGATGCAGTTTTGGACAAAACTTCCGAAGTTCACGAGGCAAGATTTCTTTTTCACAAGTGTATGATGATCACCGTCCAATTAATAATTATAAGTTAACTTGGTAGTTTGCACTGGATTGACCTCGATGTAAAGTTGAGTTAAGAGCGTGGAATAGACGCCTTTGGAGACTTGACATTTCTTCCTCGCCCACGTGAGATAGTAAGTTTCGTATTCTCCAATAATCCCGCATACTCCCCGACAACGTCTTTTCATTCTCCAGTTCGTATCTTTACGCACAAAAAAACCGCTTCACGCAATTTGGTTTTAAGGCACCGTTATGAAAATGCTCTTTTCGGGACCGTCCAGAAGGTTTCGATCGCGATCAATCCAAAGAAGCTTTCTCGTTATTCGACACACGGTAATCGGCTGAACACTGCGCCCAAATCTTTTGGATGAGCGAAAGTTCGCTTGCAGTTGCCAGCTTGTCATGGATACTAGTGTATCCTCAACTCCAAGCCAAGTCTATTCTTCCGTCTTCTTCCGTTTAAAAACAAGTTGTTGATTGAATACAAGTTGACATAATTCAATAGCAAAAGTAGTTAGTCGTCGATAGGTTGAGTGATCGTCACTGTCATAAATTCTCTCACACAAACGCCACAAGTCGACTGCCTTTCTCTGATAACCGTGAACTGGCGCCGAACTCTAGTTGCACAAAGACATACTACCTGCCAGTGACAAAGAAGCTAGCTCAATTGATCATATACTCGGCCCATCAGTCACCATGTCGGTCAACGACGTCCCGTGCAGCTTCCGGATGGATCACGCATGTCAGAAGTCAGAAGACCACTACCAACGTCACTTACCAGATCCGCGACCGTTAAGTAAGCATAAAATGAGAGCAACCCTGAAGGAGTTAACTCTCTTAAGGTCCACCGTGCCTCGCCCTTCAACTACATCTCTCAACACAGTCGTACGACGGAAATCATTCCGTTTTAACGGCTCGGGGATACTTGCGGACGCGCCAATTACCACCGACCTGTAGTATTAGGAATCTGCAATAACCGTTATGTACATGATCTTATACCCACGCAAAGACAAATTGTGATGGCATTCTCAACGAATGGCATAAACAGGGGGTCAGGCGAACTTACTGCATCGCCTTGCACATACATAAAATGAATCGATGGTTAGCTCAACTCCCTGATGCGGATTGGCACATTGAACAACGAAATGATACTAGACGGCGTTCAAGGGACCGATCCAGGGGCTTACGAGACCATTTCCGACCGTTGTAGAGCGGAGCCGTTACGGGACCTGGTCAACGAACGACACAAAAAAACTCTCTCATAACAGAACGTGACATACATACCTTATAGTGATCAAACGCTTGACCAAAAACAACCTGGTGTCAGTCATCCAGAAAAAAAAAAATAGTCGTTTCGTACATGCCGAAACTTAAACATGACGGTTAATTTTCTTGATAGCGTACGCGGCAGCAGACAAGTCAATTAACAGAGTAACCCGTGGCTTGAGAAAAGTCTTGGAGACTTGACAACATTAACTATTCACTCACTTCTGATAGGCTGATGCTGATGCGTGTTACAGTATTACTTGTTTAAGTGACTCACTCACCGCAGCACAACTCGCATTCCAATAACGTTGAGCCAGCTGTCCCCTGGTAATATTTTAGTATTGCCGTAGTCCCTTATCTGATTGAGACACGACGCTTCGAAAAGACCGCTTTAGCCCCAACCATCCTTCTGACAGATAAGAACTTTGCTTCTGGCAGTTCACCGCGAAAACGTACATGAAAAAATTCCCTTCGTACCCCAAATATATGGCAATAATCATCTAAACTTTCGTTGACGTCGCGCAACGATAGGATAAGGTTTCGAGTGAAATACCCATTTGGGAGCAAAGTCAGGAATTCCCCGAGGCGCTAAATCTCGTTCAACATTCTTCCACGGAAACTGAATTCAATTATATATGGAACCAATAGTTGGGAAGGGCGGGAGACGCGCGATCGGGTTACCAGAAGGCTATGCCCTTGATCTTCAGGGCAATAAAGTCACTTGGCCATCATGATGGCCCGGGGAATGCAAAAAGTCGGGGCAGTATCTGAAAACGTATTGCCGGATTCATTGCCCAGCAAAAAAAATCGCATGACGGCAATGCACAGCCCATATGAATCCTTTCAACTGTGACGTTAGTGATACTACCCTCGCAACCACGACGTTCGGCATCATATGGAACTTCTGTATATCATGATAGTAGTAGTACATGTACATCCAAAGGACGAAATGATGAGGAAGAAAGCTCAAGATCGTGGCATCGCATCAGCTCCCAATCGGCTTCCCCACCTTTAAAGCCGTTGGTAAAAGCGTGCGGGGCTTCTTGTTTTGCATTACGATGCCAGATCAGCTCTCATCCAAATCTCATACTATGCACCATAACAACCCACAACAGCTTAGAATAGACGAACGGGCTTGCCCATCGTGCTCTTGATATGCAACGATTGGACATTTTGCCAGTTTTTCTTGAGAAGGGAAACGAGAAAGTTAATACCTACGACAGCGTGAGAGACAGTTATGGTCGCATGACGGTAAAATTCATACTCATCATGACATTCGCAAGGACCTGGTCGTCAGTCATTTGGACATGTCCAACGGCAACGCCCAAGCAAAGCACCTTCTTGAGCTGGAACTTAATCGTTGATCTGACTTCATTGAGCTTGTTCGCTAGATCCTCAGAGTGAGAGATAGGAGTGGGGAATTTCCCAGCTAGTTAATGACGTTTAGGGCATGAGAAATCCCCGGATGGACATTGATTGATTTCACCTTTAGACAGACCGGGCCCAAGAAGACGAGGGATTTGCTTGATCAAGGCTTCAGAGGCCAAGAATGCATCATACTTCTTGGCGAGTTTCTTGACAAGCTTCTTATTCTTGTTGAGTCTGACAAGATCAAATGAGAAAATGATATCGGAACAAAGTGGAGCGCCTTAGCTTTACTCACTTTTTCAAGTCATCAACTGACTTGTACTCTAACTCGATTTGTTTGGCGCGATCAATGTCCGCCGCATCGGCAAGGATACAAATGGACATGCGCGGGCGAGGAACGTTAGGCAGCCTGACACATATGATTAATACGACCTGTCATATACGGGAGCCCGTACGCACTTGACGGTACCAGAGAAACGCTTGTCTTTTTGAGTATCGTAGTTCTTAAGACCAATCTGGAGTTCAATGGTCTCTACGAAGTTACGCCTTTTCTCCCCATTGGCTTCTGCCAAAAGGTCCTTGACGGAGCCCCGCACGCTTGCCACTGATAGCTTACTGTGTGACAGTTAGTGACCGTAGAATCAGGTATCGGCGTGCTGAAAAACATACGAGCTCATGCCTGGTAGTGAGTCTTGGGGGCGGGTAGAATGTTTTGGGTCTTGAGGATGATATGAGCAAATAAGGTTCAAGTGGCGGAATACATATACAGTGTGACATGCATACGTAATCATAGATTTATTTGGCAAGTGTGACTTCCTGACATATCGAGCGCCTCGGCGTCGATCTAGCACGTTGAACCACTTCACAAGACTCTCCTGGGACGTTCACAGGGAATATGATCTCTGTCTGTTCCTTCTGACCACCAACATTAAATATTCAATCAGTTATCTCTTTATTTCCTTCATTTACTCAGTTGTATACTTGTAGTGGTATGTTTCTTCTTTTCATATGGTTGGTTCTCACCGAGTTATTTGAATTTACAAGGTCATGACAGAACCTTGGGCTTTCCAAGGCGGGACGCCGCTGTAAGCCATTTTTCTGTTTGTGGTCAAGCAAAGTACTGAGCATTGTAAAGCTCCGATACCCCTGAATCTGATCTAGTATCTCTTTCACCTCGAACTGCGCTGTTATCGCCTCCCCATGAGAACGCAGAGCTAACCAGGCCGCGTCACATCAACGGCTCTCCCAACGACAAATTCCGTCGTGAGCGGGAACGTGTTCATGCAACTGCGAGTCCTCGTGAACTCTTACGACTCCTGGTAAACGAGGAGTATGAGGCGAGGCAAACTCGCAAAGTGCTCTATACTGCATTAGACAGGTTGAATGCTGAAAGTCGTCGTGCTGAAGAAGCAGAAGTGCAACTTGCAGAGACTTTGGAACGGACGAGGTCTATCAATCAGGCTCGCGTTACTGCCCAGCAGGAGGCAGCTCGGTCGCAGGAGGAACTCAGGCTCTACAAACTGCAACTCGATAATGCGCAGAGAGAAATTCTCAGAGCCCAAGATGTACTTGGAGTCATTGAAGCACAGAGGGATGACGCAGAGGCTGCGGCCGCTGACGCGCGCTCAAAGGCTCGAAAATTGAATGAAGAACGTTTGATTGAGCTTGCGAGGGAAGAAGGTCGCAGACTCGGATATGAAGAAGGTATTCGCCGCGGTCGTAATATGGGTTACCGAGAAGGGCGCGTTGTTGGTATTGATGACGGTCGGTCTCAGATGCGAGAAGCCGCTACCACTTCCCTCGACAGGCTTCTTGGCACACAGGAAGAAGCAGGCGGAGCTACTGTAGCTTTGCCTCCTCAGCCTGCACAAGTCACACCCATGCCAGAGAGCCGAACTGCACCAGAAGTTCTCCGTGTTTCGTCACCTGTTTCAACTTCACTCAATGGCCGTCATGACTCTCGTTCTCGTCGTGATTCCGGATCTGATTCTGTCAGTCGAACGAGTATCCCGCGCCCGCTTGACCCCATAGTAATGCCTGTCATGGTTGAACACCCGCGGACCAGGACAGATCCCTCTGTTACCAGTCAATCTTCTCGTTCGCATCCACATCCCCAACCTTGGCCCATGTCAGATCGCTCTTCAACTCGGTCACCCTCAACCAGACCGGTCCCTGTGCAAAATTCTGCACCTAGTGTTCAGCACTCAGAGTTTCAGCTCCCACCGGACGGCTACATACCAACGCTGGGCCAGGACCAGCGTATTCCTCTTCCTCCCCCGCATGAACTTAACCGCGCTATCTCTTCATCATCACTGTCACAACCTGTCGCTGGTCCGTCCTCAGAGTCTGTTAGAACGTTCGACTATCCCCCTCGCCGTGCTTCTCCGGAGTCACAGGCGTCAACGAAGATGTCTATGTCTCAATCCTCCACCATATCGGCGCTCGATATTATCGGCCTGCCCAATATGACCAGCCGCGACAAACGTCGAGAGCGCAACGGATTGAGCATTATCCATGAAGATGCAAGCGTCACAGCCGACTATGAAACCGTCACTGGATCTGACGCGGGACACCATCACCATCGCAACGAAAGACGGAGCGAAAGAGACGCAGACAGTGAAGCTACCAGGCACTCACGGAGAGACCTATCAAAGCAAAGGCTTGCTGATGAGCTGAGATGGTCTAACCCATCCGAGGCTGAGGAATGGCGTCGACATGGCGCAGACAAGGTTTGCTTTTATACTATGTGGAGCGTACTTTGTGCTGACGAGGGCCACAGACTCGCATACAAAGTTCTAATAGTCCCCCCCGTCCTCGCCCAACGAACGTGACAATGCCCAACCCGCTCTCTCCTTCAAATTGGGATAACGCTAACACACCTCTGCCTCAGCATCACCGAAATTCGAGATCAGCATCTATTCCTAGTCGACGAGAGTCGGCTAGATATGAACACCGAAGAGACTTGTCATCAGACAGCTCTGTCCCTGAAATTACTATCCAACCCCCAGTGAGTTTCATTACCCTACTCTAGATAAATACTAAAGCTAAGCCTTGACAGTCCGGCCCTGGCTCTGACGCACCATCAAGACGTGCGTCCGTATCTGGGCTACTCAGTCCGGAACACGCGAATCACCCGCTCCCTGTGCCTGTGCCTGTTTCGCAACGCACCCCACTTGTTCCTACAGTCCCTAACACTCCCGGTTCAGCGTCTATCTCGTTGGTAGGGTCCATGCATGACATAGGACAGCTGCCAACCGGTTTCGCCGGGAACAGTGGCGCACCGCCTCCAGGGGGCCCTGTCATTCCGCATATGAATGGAAGAGGGCCACCCTCGCAACGTAGTTCGCTTTACGCACCCGCCCAGCCTGGCAGGCAATCACAGACCCCCCAGTCTTACGTGCCCTCCCCAGTTCCTTCTGGTTTCTCTTACCCCGCACCGCCTATTTCCAGGGAACCGACACCAGATGCCTCCGTACAGCGTGGAGACCGTTCGTCTACGCATGAACGCCGGCAGAGTCTAAGCCAGACGGCGGGAATGACGCCTGGCGCCCGCCCGCGGTCTCTACAGCCAGGCGGCGGCGAGACTTCGCGTTCGTCTCACAAACAACGATCGAATGCGTCGAGTAGTTCGCGCCAGTCGTTTGCACACTTTGACGCAGGCGTGTACAATGACCCTGCGTACTTGGCGAGTAACGAGTCAGTACTATTGGATCCTCGGACGGGCGCGAATACGGCTGCGAATGGGGGTGGGTCGAGAAGAACCTCGTAGATGCCCATCACGTTTCCTCCACCTTCGTATGTGGACATTCAAACGAGTGGATGATTGATTTTGTATCACTTGGACTATTTTTCTCATGAGCATGATTTTTATTGTAGCGCGCGCAATTATTTACTAATATCGAGCAATTGCAATCAACTGACTAGAAGATCTGTATGTCCACTAAATACCCACTGATATTTTTTTTTTCACCATTGCATCTCAATATGAAACAATTATATCATCGTCATCATCAGGACGTCCGAGGATCATGTCTCTAAATTAAATATGCCGCTCGTCACCGTTTATTCCTCTCCTCCGCCTTCCCGAGGAAACGTATCACGTAACTTTAAGCGAATAATGGGGCACCCCCATATTTCGGTGGGAGAGTCAACTTACTTTTTTACTTACCATCATACTTTACACAGCTTCCTGTTACAATTTGTATTTACGGAATGGTCCGTGTCTTGAGTCTCGACCTTGCCCTAGGCTAGGCCAGCCGACATGTTTCAAGTTAGCGTGATCAACGAGTCCAGTGCCCTTGATACAGCCACCAATTACACTGTCAGCATGTCGCTTTATAACGTGGAGAGGGTCAGCTCGAAAGTACTTTGTGATATGTATATATTAGACCTAATAGTAGAGTTCTAGCATCTGCCCACGAATGACTCTCGACATCCATAACGCGGCGCTCTCAGGCTGTTCAATTCACGCTAGCTACGATGTCGACGATGACACATGGAGCATTTATAAGTATGCCACCATACCACGTAAATGACAACCACTAGTACAGTCCCCGAGTTCTCTCTTGCTCGCCCTAGTCGTCGGTGAGATAAGCGATAAACGATTTTAATTGGCTGACTATGCTACTGATAAGTTAGGGGTATGGTCAATTTACATAATAATCTGGCCAATAGAATTCCGGTGAACATAGGGGCATGCGATTTTAACCTCTCCCATCAATAAACACATTGGCGAAAATGTCGGAGTCAGACACCTCATCAAAATTCTTGAGCTCAGACTCATCGGTTTCACCAGACTCGCGTTCATCAGTTTCCTCGAACTCAGAGCCGGAGCACGAGCTTTCCATCTTCAAGCGCATCGGGGTACATCTCGATTCTTTTTCTAGCTCTCCAGCATATGAAGTGCATAGAGAGACAAAGCTCACACATGCACTCGACAGCCTTGCTAGCAGTCCGTTTGTGTCCTTCAAGAGTCGGCAGCCAATGGGCAAACTCAAGCTGCTCGTCAAGGGGAGAGGATGCGGGGACGTGGATGAAGCCTGCTGTTGAAGTGTTGCAAAGGCATGCAACCCCTTCGCCATTCGGCAGGGGAGAGGAAACCGTCATGGATCCAGCTTACAGGCGCGGAACGGAGCTCAAAGCGGATGAGCTCGCCTTCAGTTCACAAGGGGATCGGGACACAGAATATCAAATGTTCGTGCGCCATATACAGCGTGAACTCCGGACGAGCATGTTCGTAGGAAAACACGTCGCTCTCAAGTTATACAAGCTCGCTATATATGAGGAAGGGGGTCATTTTGACTGGCATCGTGACTCAACACATAGCGATGCTCACCATGGAACGATGCTCGTCGCACTTAACACGCAATGGGAAGGAGGAGAGCTCATGTTGAGGCATCAAGGCGTTGAGACAAATGTCAACATGCATCCAAAAAAGTCCGGCGACAAGATCCGGCCAGTTATAGTTGCATTTTACACAGACATAGAGCACAAAGTCATGCCTGTGACTAAGGGCACACGACTGGTGCTCCAGTATGACGTCGAAGTCATTGAGCAACCACCTCCAGATGGAATTGTCCCGCCTAGTTATACTCCATTGAACAAGGCTGTTTATCGTCACCGGCACATTGCATCCCACATCAACACTTATCCTAACTTGGACCAGAAGTTAGTGCAGGCTGTCGTTGATGAAATCAGAGAGCTGCACAAAGAAGGCACCGGTGTCGTCGCTTTCCCACTTACTCACCTCTATCGCAAGGCAAGCGTTAAGAAGGAATACCTCAAGGGAATTGACTCAGCGCTTTTCGATGCTCTCGAGAACCATTTCGACGTTGTCCTCCATCCTGTTCTCATCCGCGCTATTGAAGATGGCCTCGGATGGGACTGTCAGGAGCAGTTCTTTGCACACATGTATGAATCGTCTAAGGGGAATGAAGAGGAGCCTTGTCGCGTACAAAGAAAGCGACGCAGAGTTTTCAAGGACGCTTTGTTTCATCTTCCACGGGCCTCTGCGATTCTGCAACTCTCATTGCCAAACGGGGTGCACCTTGGTAATGATGCACATATCAGTGGCGAGGCAAGGTATTATGGCGCCGGCATGTTTGTGAAACCAAAAAGTGAAGAGTAATGGTGTTCAGGGGCTCTAGTTTCGGTATGAAGAGACATCCGCGTTTCAAATTAGGACCGTTCGAAATAGAGAAGTGTACTAGTACCGGCAGTGGATTATGACTCAACGATCTATCAGCGAAACAATTCTGACTACAATGGTTTGACCCTGGGGCGCTGTCATTCTGTAAGCAACTGTTCGAAGTACGTAATATACCTTAACTCATCAACATGGCGTTTCCATCTGATAAGTAACGAGTCCCGGCAAGTCGCTTCTTGGATCCTTGAACGCGCGCGAATGCAGGAGCTGACCCTGGTCCCCGCAGACACGGATTTTTGTAAGTTCCGTTGCTAAAATAATTTCAAATTATGCCGACATTACGCTGATAGGACTAGCCAATCGGTTCAACGCACTTGGAAGTGAGGATGACCCTCTTGAAATTATAGTATGGTAACTCATTCTTCGATCTGCAAAACAATATCACATGAAAATGGTGCAACAACTCATATCTTCGGGTAAGGCTGAACTTGATTTTATGCGTTGTGTCCTAAATTTGATGTTCAGCACGAATATCTAGTGTACATATACTTACTTTGACACTCGCATCCTTGCCGGTGCTCGCCAGCATTCACAAATCTGCACTCCATGCAAGTCTGTAGATGGGGTCAACATGTCCACGCATTGCGCTACAGACTTCCACAGCGCCTGAGGTAACAATAAATTAGTTGTCTTCAGACATATGATAATCATGTAACGTGCCCAAGCAATCCCATAGTCGTATTGCGTCATTCCAATCAACACTGGCTGCCCACCAATCATTGGGCGAGAAAGACGGGTCAAGGGCTCAATATTTCTCCCTTATAGTTCTGCATTGAAGATGTGTGTGGTCATCTGAGCCTGATATCAGTAGCTCTCTGCCGTTTTTAGCACGAGCATAGCGTATCATTTGAGAGCGGATGCTTGAGCTGATGGTTGTGTTAATTAAGAATGCAAGGGAGGTGAGCTTGCGCAGTTGAAGACTTACCTTACTCGCCCAACGATGGACACTTTCTGGTGTGATCTGGTCCAGTGCGAAGTATGAGATCCACATTGAGAGCAAGAGTAGTAACCCGATGAGCATGGTCTTTCACGATATGAGGCTGCTGTCCCCGGATAAAAGAGTTGCATGGTGGAATGCCCTCATGCCATACTCTGTACGAGCTGGAGAAGTAAATAGCATCGAAAGATGTTGAGAGAGAATGAATTTCTGTATTTATTTACGAAGGAAACTGTCAAGACGCGGTGGCCTATGGGCTATATTGTGACAAGTAATATATGGGGTGTTGTAGTTTGATTCACCGAAAGTCCTAGGCGTAGTACAGGAGCTTAGTCAGCTACATAGTGTCCTTCAAAGTTCAGGCTATGTCGTAGTAGCGTAGTGCTCTTCACCACTTCTTACCTTGCTCGCGACACACAAAGTCGTCGAATTCACATTTCTCGGACTTCACAATGTAAGGACGTCTCCTCAAGTTATCCGGCTCGCCCTCAGGGGGCTCACGCATCTGTGGAAAGTAAAACTTTTCCTGGTTATATCACTCGTTGGACTTTAAGAATTGTGTATCGACTTTGCTGGACTTCTACCTCCTATCAGATCGCAATTTCGTACCTCTCAGCGGGACAAATTGGCCATCTGCTCATTCAATGGCTTTGAGCGCAAGTTTGGTAACGAAGTGAGTTGTTCCATGCAGGCAGCTGCAGCTCGTTTTTACTTGTATCGAATCTGCAGCCACCATTACACATGGTATGTGCATGTTAGACAACCATCTACTTTGTGATTTTCCTACTAGAAGTATCCACGTGTGTCAATGACATCGACAACGCATTTACCTTCCACATCTTCACTTCCCTTATGTGATTCCCCGGCTTGAAAGAGGTTGATATTTCGACATGTTGTATCTTGTTGCTTGATGGTGACGCCCTTGGATCCATTGTCAGATTCTGGTCACACCTCAAGTGCCTTCATCTGGGGAGTAAAACCCTTCTGGCCGACGCCACCCAAAATCACCTTTCGAGATTACCATCAACCTGATCCATCTCAGAAACCTTGGTTTGATGTTTGATGCTACAAAGGTTGATCCGCTTATGGCTGAGAATCCAATAGGCGAGCTTTGCAATACAAGCGTCACCATTTTCAATGTCAAATTTTCTCCAATCAAACGGTCTCTGCAAGTCGCTGTTACACTTCTTGCCGCACTTGGAGAAGTTGTCCTAGTCATTGGGGGGTCCTGACGGAGAGGAACGAGCCGCTAAGTGGAGAGAGGTATTAAGGTGCATGGCTCAACGCACAGCGATGCTCACCTCGGAATGGTACACAATGTACTTCACACAAAATGGAAGGAGGAGAGCTTATGCTGAGGTATCGAGGTATTTGAAGTCTAGTTGTCAAAATGCATTCAAGCAGGATCAGAGCTCCGACCGTATTGTATGTGTTGGTATTGAATGAATCAGAATATTGGTGAGGCAGAGTTTGACGATGCATGTTAGTAGAGCCAAATTGCACAGAGCAATGGTGTCCAGACTACGAACGTGACGAGCGGGAGAGACACCACGAAGTAGGACATCCGTTTGAAGTGGCGAAAGTTCCGCACTACTAGAGTCACCAGTGGGGCGGACTTGGGCTTGAAGATTCGTGAAAAAATTAATCAGCGCGTTGGGATGAATTTATAATTTACAATTACATACATATATCACTGTTGTCTATACAACTTCGAGTCGTGTCCTCCAACCACAACGTTGATAGTCCCAGTGCTTTGTGAGTACGTAGCACTTGCCCTCAAGTTGAACACTGACCTGTGGTATGCCTCATTGGCGGGCTTTTGCCAGAGGAAGTCTTGATGGTGAATAGCAGCTTGAAGCGAACGAGGGACGTCCAAGGTTCTGATGACGGTGCGCGAATTTTTCATCATACACGCTATCACCAGTCCTCAGTCCTGATTTCTCACATCATTTCAATTATCTTTAGAGCTCCTGATGTTACTAACTTACCGGAAAAAAATTTCAAGGCAGAATAATCGACCTTCAGCTTCCGTTGCAATTGGCAGCGCTGTTGATAAAGATACCGAAAGCGACGATGTTGAAATTGTAAATCCTCGTTCAAAAGCGAATTCCATATGTCCAGCACTGCCCGACGTCCACGGAGATACTATCAGCTCCTTGCTCGACCTAACTTCTTTATGTTCTCAGGATGACATATCCGCTCGTTTTGGCTCGATATCAAGCGCTTTATTGTCAGAATATTATCTTTCAGTCATCCATGGCAGCTCTCGGACGGATTATGAGATTCTCGAACTAGAATTTTACCTCCAGAAGTCAGGCTGTCACGAGGACCCATTCACTCATGGAAGTGCAGAGCAAGAGCGCAGCGGACAGTGGTGAGAATTTACCCTTGAGTTATCGTATAAGAAATAGTTCAAATTGGTTCTCACAGGTATTTTCATCGTACACCGAAACGCTCAAACTCATCACAAGCCAGTCTTGCCGCCACTGTAACAGGAGGTTATCGGGGTGGCACACGTAAAGGCCTTGATTTGACATTCGGGGGCCCCGTGTGCACGCAAACATCCTCTAGCGCGGAGCCCCACATCACGTCAGGAATTTTGCGAGGTGGTGCTCTTCTGCGCACCATCCGTCGATCTCACGACCAAAAGGTCATCTCAGGACCCTCACTCCTCGTCGATGAAATTTTGCGCGTGTGCAGTGCTTCGAACATCAGCGAGCTTGTGTCTGTCAAATGGCAAGGGGACATCGCTGCCCTATCAGCCCCGAGCCAACCGAGGAGTGTTTATATGTACTTGCGCAAGCGACCTGCATCAAGCCTTACGACCTCGCCCGTGTTCCGTTCTCCACGCATTGGACTCGATCTTTCTAATCCGGAAACCAAGATCAACCTCACACATCCACGAATTGTCTTCGTCGGCAAATTGTATCGATACTTCACTTATCCAGAGCTCCTGATTGTCAACGGGCGCGTCCAAACGTTCGTAGGGCTATACTTGGCCCTTGTCGAAGGAAAGAAGTACAAGCCTGGCTCGCTCGAGTTCCGCAACGAACTGACCAAGCTGACGGGAATCAAGGACATGACTGTTGCCAATTATTTGTCGGACTATCAGTTCGGATTTGAGAAAGGGAATTTGGCAGACTTTGTCGGGGCTGTTGGAAAAGGTGTCTCAGCGTCAGCGTCAGCATATCTTAGGATGATGGGCACGATCTCGGGGCTGTTGCAAAATGTGTCTCGGCGTCGGCGTCAGCATATCTCAGGATGATGGGCACGCTCGCAATGGCACTCCACGAGGCTCCATGGAATGCTCGTATATATTCAAGATCTGTAAGTTCCGCCCTGTGCCCTGCTCTAGTGTTACAGCTCACAAATTTATATGTGATGTAGGATGAATGATGAATATGTCAAATGACAATTTAATGGGATTGGATCACATTCTAAACAGCATGCTTATCTGAGAGGAAATATCAGCATCAATGGTAAGATTTGACGGATTCGATGGCATCTACCTTCGGAAAAAGCGTTCAAAACAATCTCGACAAGGTTTATCGTATGGCAGCGTTTTTTGCACATACATGCTCGCGCATTGCATTGATGGTTCCTTGCCACGCTGCCCAGCAGTATACCAGTGCCACCAGACTCGCTCTGCTTGTATATTCTGCTCACATCTGTCGGTCTGAGATCTAACTGGCCCGGCCATGCGCTTGCACGGGCAAACATAGACGTATTGGACCTCTATGATTTCGCACATGACGAGGATGGTGGCGTGTTTGGGTGAGCACTGAGGGGCGAGTGAGTTTTTTGAGGTATGTTTATAGTGGTACGATGGGCGTGTTGTACTTATACCTAGAGCAAGTGTGCATGCCACAAGATCTACTGGCCTACGGTGGACATGTCCACAATAATCATTGGACAGAAGTCCACACTGGCATGGTGCATTGTGCTTATTCATCAGTGGTTTGTTGCCAGATTGGACCATACACACTTCCATGTGGACCATTCTCATCTGAAATACAATGGCCATCGCCAACTGGTTGGAATAATCATAAAATGTGGGCCATTCACATCTAAAATACAATGACCATCGCCGAGGTCAGCCCATGACCTGCATGTATTTCTAATCGGGTTTACAACATGAATATTCGTAGGATTTCGAACACCAATTTTTGCTACCGCCAACCACATACACCTGTCTCGTTCTCTACGCGTGCTGTGCTATACCGTATCTGTGAAGGAGTCATGAGTGCGAGGTCAACCAGTTAAACCGAAATCTCCTTACATCAACAGTACATACAGCCATACAAATGGATCCAAGGACCGCTCACTTCGATTACATGTGCCTTGCACAGAGCCTTGCATTCCTCGATAATCTCAACTGAGCCCTTCCGTTGAGCTCTCTCGACTTGCTTCTGCCATATGCATATGATTTCAACGTGTTTATCCCTTGAGATTATAGTCTTGCACTTTAGGCAGAAGGTGACGGATGACGAGATTTTGCACATTGGGCTTGCGAAGGAGGGGTAGAATGGTAGTGCACAATATGTTAGAGAAATTCATCAAGAGCGTTCGTCTCTTATACCTCTTTTGTGGAGGCCTGGTGTGGACGACATCAATAGTGGCGCCTTCAGACCATCGCCACACATGGGAGATATTGTCCACAGTGGATGTTGGGCCACGGCCTGGGCTGTCCCAAGACTGGCCTTTATGCCCGACTCAAGCGGCGGCCATGGTTGGCTTTGAATTGTAAAGTAAAACATCAGCGCCTGTAACATACTGAAGACAATCGATCGCGCCAATGACTGACGTTCATCGGACGGAAGAAGCAATGATATTTCAGAGGGATAGCCTGAAGCCTAGCCTCCATTGGGTAGTTAATACACATGTTTAGCTGCATAAGATAGCCAAGTTCGCCAGCCAGGGGTAACCGAGACAGCAGTGTCCTCCTCATCTTTGTCTTCACGATCTCGGATCATTGCACCTTCTCCAGGTTTCCAAACAGCATCGGTTTGTAAGTCTACCTCGAGTAACGGCACGAAATGCTGTCGGATCCCAAGTCCAAATCGCTCATAGATAGTGTAGCCGAGGTATAAGACAATGTAAAGTGCAACGCCGATGTATGTGGCGACGACGTTCTGACATGAATGTGGTTAGGTGAAGGACTTATCAGCAAAGGGTAGCTGCATACCTTGGCTTCAAATGGCTGTTCTTTGACAGCTGAATATCCTTCCGCAATGAACATCAGTAAGGCAAGCACGACAACTCCAGCAGGTAACAAGGGGAAGAAAGGCTGAGTATAAGGCAAATCTGACAACGAGCGCCCCTGGGCTCGATACGCTGCACGAAAACGCAGTGAGATTAGACCTATCGAGCCCCACACAAGCAAGGCTGATATTCCTGTGATATTGAGCAGCCAAGTGAACACGATTCCCTCCCCCCAGATCGTTGTAAGGAACGTCACAGACGATACTGCGAGCGCCATGCTACATCGAAAACCGCGCAATATCAGTGCTGCATTCCATGAGCATAAAGCGATAGCGCGGACTCACACGAGTGCAGGCACAGGAACGCCTCGACTGGTTACCCAGCCAAAGATGCGAGGCGCCTGACCAGATCTGGCTAATGAGAGAAGCATGCGTGAACTCGCGTAGAAACACGAATTTGTGGCGGATAAAACTGCGGTCAAGAGGACGGCATTGACGACGTGTGCAGCGGCGCCAAACCCAGCCCGCTGGAACACCACAGTCAGTGGAGAGGCCGTCACATCCGAGCCTGATAGCAGATCGAAGAAATGAGCAGTGAATTGCGCTCCAGATTCATCACTCACTATCTGCTGCTCTGAGCAAGGTAGGGTCTTGCCAGTTAATGCAAAGTCCAATTGTTAGGATGGTCAAGATGTAGAAAAGGACTATCCGGAGGAAAGTAGCCTTGATAGCCCGAGGGACAGTTTTATGCGGTCGAACGGACTCTCCCGCGGCAATTGCTACCAGTTCAACACCGCCGAAAGAGTAAAAGGCGTAGACGAAAGTTTGAGCGAAATTTTCAAAGCCACCGATGAAAGCTTGGCCGTTGCGAAAATTCGAGAGACCCTTCAAGGATAAATAGAGGATATAAGTGGCCGTACTTTTGACAAACACTATGCTTACTGGTCCAGGATGACCTTTCACTCCGCCCCAGTCGTAGATGAGCCCAACAAAGATGAAAACTATAATCATAAGGACCTTGATAAGAGCAAACCAGTACTCAGACTCTCCTGTTTCAGACAAGCGTCAGAATACCTAGCACATATACTGAACAATTACGCACCGTAAACCCGGACGTGAATCAGTTGAAGTAAGAAAACAGGGACAATAATGACGAGCGCCCATTCCCAGGCCTGGACTTGCGGTGCCCAAAACTGATTGAACGTCATATCAGCAATTTACTCTGAGTATCGAGGACAAGTTAATAAAATAATAAACCAACTTACCTGTAGGATGATCGCAGCAGCAGTCAGTTCGCTGGCTGATCACCATGACAAACGAGTAAGTCAATCGCGTCTTCAAAAGAATGAACCTGAACAGAAATGATGCTCACGTATTGAAAGACTCCTGAGAAAAAATGGATGAAAAACGTCAGGCTGGTCAATGAACCTGCAATTCATCTGGGAGGTAGAAGTACCACTGAAACCAGTAATTCCACCCTGTTATTAGAAACCCTCCTGTCAGCAAGAGGAAATATCAATGTAGAAGTACGGTACCTAACGTAAATCCTAGCGCGGGAGAGACGAATCTACTACCAAAGACGGAGAAAGCACCTGATACGGGGAACATGGCAGACATTTCACCCCTCCAATTTGTTTCGTTCAGTTCGGACATGATGATGTGATGTTAGAAACATACAAACTGATCACGACGCTGTACACAAACATTCCAACAACAAAATACGAGAGCAGAGCGCTTCCTGGCCCAGCCAAAGCGATAGCCTTGGCGAAAGAATCAAAGTGATTACAAAGGACGCGTTCACATGGGAACAAAGCGACACTTACAGATCCAGCGCTCAAGAAAATACCCGTCCCAATGGTCCCTCCGATCGCTGCACAAATTCCAGAAAAGGTTTTCAGTATATGACATCATCAACCGCGGTCGATACTGAGGACGTCTGCAGAGCTTTAAAACCAATACTTACCAATCATCATCAGGTGTCTGCTCTGCATTGCCCTCTTCGTTTCATTCTCGGCAGACGCGGCGTCGCGTGACCTAACGATGAACCTCTTCCAAACACTAGTCAAAGTCTTAGATACAACCTCATCGTCTACCGGAGCCTCATCCGAAAGTACTGCATCTTTTTCTGTGTCGCTCATCGGGAAAGATCACCAACTCGAGGCGCTCAGAGCCGTTGGCTTGCTTCTAGTAAGTACTGGCCGAGGAATTTCAGGTCAATGGACCTGCCTAGATCGGTATTGTGGTGAAGAGTCTTGTGCCGCCTTGTCTTGCGTGTCGAATGGTGAAATTGAACAAAAATTCTAGAATCAGGTAGCACTTCAGCAAGTACTAGTAGAGCGCTCAAGAAGAACTTCGGCATTTCAACAACCCGATTAGGCTGCAGAGGTGACTCCGAGATGACGGAAAACACTGCAAAAACACAGCTTCAGACACAAAAGAAAGACAGCGTAGTAAAACCACCTCTTAATTGTATCAATTCATAATTCGTACGCGGAGAAGCTGGTCTTGGCCTTGACGTTCTGAAAAACGGGCTTGGCGCTTGGAACGTAAACCGTCTGCATGCCAGCAGCCAGCATAAGGAATTGTCGATTAATTATGATGTTGCTCGATGTTGGATACGGGAGTGGAACGACCATTAGCGTGCTCCTCTCCGAGTCAGTCGGTTCAAGGTAGATGGTACAGTGACAGAATGGTAGTTTAGAGACCACTTTCCAAATATTCGGCCGGTACGTCGGGCACTAAACCTAGACAAGGAAGTGAACTCTAACTCTAGTCTTCCAAGGCGCCAACGTATGTATATGATCTCATGTTGAAGGAGAAGCGGCGAGTTAAGTATGCATCCGAGTGCAAGCATATATAGTACCATTCCACGAACGAAGTCAGATATAACATCCGAATGTCATTATCAGATGCCAAAACTAGAGACACAAAGTGGGTATTAACCTACATACATGGGGCCAGCCGAATAGAATACCATAGTGATACGAATGCATAGCATCACGATAACCAAGAGTATGTCCACACTACTACAAAGAAAGCAGGTTCGACGAGGGTTTCGCAGGGTAGCCAGCCCACGTTGAGGAATATTAGTCGATTATAAGAGCTCTAATCACTAAAGTAGGAATAGGAGATGAGAATGGGGAGAAATTATGAGGCGTGTACGCTCGTGGTGGGTCGTAGTGATGGGAGATGAATCGCCAGAGAGCTCACTGAGCTCGTGGGACGAATGTCAGCTTGCATTCCATCGAAGCAGGAAAGATAACCTGGAAAAAGGCGCATAAGTCAAGTCCTCGGACAATGACCGCAAAGAGAGTCAATTACAAAGGAGTCCTTGATTTCCATACTTTGCTCGTTGGTCTCAGGAGGAGCCACAACATCAAAGTTCCTCGCAACAGTGGCCACCGCGATCCTCAACATCATCTGCGCCAAATTCTGGCCTCCACAGACGCGCGAGCCTGTTCCGAATGGCATGAGGGATTGCGCCATCTTGAAAAGATGTTCAGCATTCCCAGGTCTTTCGAGCCAGCGCTCAGGAAGGAAGGTCTTCGGAGAAGGGAAGATGGATGCATCGCGGTGAATAGACCAGCCTTGGGTGGCAACGATGGTACCAGGAGGAAGTGCGTAACCCATAAGATCAAAAGCCTCATTAATAGCGCCATTTTTGGATGTGGAAGATGGAACGACGCGTTCGAGAGGACTTGGTACGGCGCTGTACAACCGAAGACCTATGACATGTGTAAGGAGGAAGATGCAAATTAAAGCGAAGCGCAGCCCGACCTTCTTTCACGAAAGCGTTCAGGTAAGGAAGCTTCTGCAAGAGAGCGATATCAGGAATAGCATGCGGATCAGGCATCGCTTGGTCCAGTTCGGCCTGAAGCTTCATCATGATATCTTGCCTCCGACTAAGCTCCCAAAAGAAGTAGGACAACGAGTTTGATGTAGTATCAGACCCTGCGATCCTAGGAATATTAATTTAACTGGCGCTATAGACAGTCGAACGAAAGATAAAGGCATACATATGTCCCATCATTTCTGAAATGATATCGTGGTCGGGCATGGCCTGTTCAGAGGAATACTTGTGCTGGAGAAGGCGTCGCAACATTGGAATCTTCTCAGATTCGCCAAGTTTTCCTGCATTTAACTCTGCTCGCATCTCGTATACGCGTGCACCAACGAACTTGAGAAGAGACGAGAATCAGTTTCATTGTCTGCATCGAAGGCATAGAGGAAACAACCTCGCCCATAATCTTATCAGAATCGCACATCTGGCGCCACCGGTTGTTGGGAATACGGCAGATCAAATCCCACACCCAAGGGGGTACCGCGCTTCTCTGCAACCCCTGTCAGTCTAATTTTGATGCAAGGTCGATCTCCTTACGATAATGCCTCGCTTTGGGAAATCTGCGATCGCAGTAGCCATAGAATCCTCCACACCCGCAATCCATTTACTGAGAGCACCCTGTCGGTAGCCATGAGAAGACGCAATAATAACGTCAACCATATAATGGCGGAACAATGCAAGACAATCCAAAGAATGTTTGCCCCCGATATGTTCTAGAACCTAGAATAAGCGCATTAAAAGGGAAATGACATGCTAATTTCTAGGGGCGTACCGAAACAAGCTCGAGGGTATAATCATGTGCCTCGGGCTGAAAAAGAGCGAGATTGGCGGGGATGTAGTGAGGAGCATAGCCCTTTCGTCGAATGACATGTCCCGCATGGTCCAATGTTGTCATACTGGTCAGAAAATCAGCATATATGCGCGTTTAACGGATCGCACTATGTGCTCACGCATGATCATTCTCATTGCTAAATGGGTTTATGAGCTAAAATCGTATCAAATACAAGATAAACGTACGTTAAAAGACTCTTGTAGAAGGTGCTCTTGTCAAATTTGTGGACTGAGTAGATGCTTCTCATGGACGTGAAATCTTTGAAGATGACCTTGTTTGGACCGATTCGAACGACAGGGCCATATTTCTCGAAAAGGCGGTGATTGGTTTTGCATTGTTGAAGGCGCAAGACGTGTGTTGTAATCCAAAAATTAGAGACGGCGGCAAACCAAGGGCCAGGTATCGAGCTGAGCGGGGAAAGGAAGAGGTTGTATATAGCGCGAGAGAAAACGTAGACGAGAGAAAGAGAAAGAGCGGCGAGAGCGATGTTGTGGGTTATCCAAGAAACTGAGATGGGGAACGCAGCGGTAGCGATGAAGTCCATGGTGGGTGTAGCAAATGGGAAATCCAACAAAGACAACAAAAAAGATGCCTGCGTCTTCAGCGGGCACAAGTGATAGAGGGGGAAAGAAAAGAGAGGACGGCTATGAGGGATTCAGAACGTAGCTGGTATATATACCATCTATAAAGTGTGACAAAAACATATCCAAATCGCGGTCACACTTGGTCAATGGAATGTCTCCGATGGCGGTTGGACGTTAATTCCTCCATCCTAAAATGGATTCGTAAGTAATCTACTTCCGGGATACTATATTCCTCTTCTGGCCCCTTCGCCTCCGTGACACACGCTTTGCCTATGAGACGGAATTTTCATTAGTAACAGTCGCGCTGGGAACAAATTGAAGACGATATAATACGTGCCAGTACATACAGCCAAGACCAAGACCTTATAATTAGACGAGAAACGAGTACTGCAGGCATGGAGGGACCTGACGATCACAATAAATGGTAATTTCTCTAGCAAGTGATACAATCGCCTTGAGGAGCCTAGGCTGCTATGCATCATGCATCATGTTTCGGACAGACGCCACTATAATGATGAATGAAATGAATCAAGTTGGCAGACCAGGAAATATCCGTTATGGATAACATCACATGGCAACAGTAGGATGCAGACGATACCGTATCGGAGCAGTAAACCAGACCGTTAAACGTCAGCGATTTGTTTGCCATGAGGACTCGGGCAGATTCCGAGGACAACTGCTTTTAATTCTGGGATTCATCTGAGTCAATCTATCCATCCGGAGAAATTGACATCGTCCTTAGCACAGGAAGCATCGCTTGCGCCATATAACGAGAGGTTGGAAGAAAAAGCAGCACGAGGGCGAGCGTGGTGAGATCGATAGCGAAACGCTCAGTACCCAACTTTGCCATCCATCGACGCTCGCATAGGTTCGCGGAGTTTCTAAACAACACGTGGTTACCTTTTCCGTCTCGTCACTTCGCAAGCCCCGCCTCAAGAAAGTGCAAGTAGTTCAACTTATAATGACAACTGAGGGCACGAAGCCTTTCAGTGGGTTGGAGAATCAAATCCATCTGCGTACACGGATGTCAAGCTCTACCTATCCTTGGCTGATAATGACAGCTCGGCTTCGTGCTCCTGTCAGTATCAACACCGCAGGTCGTCTACTTAGTAGCCGCACGTTTGAAATTCTTGCTAGTAGTCGTCGTATCTGACGCTTGTGATGTGGATCCGCCATCGCTGAATTATAATCGATCAGTAGGGCCCGACACTGCCGCATCCCCAAAACCAGCAAAAAGTAAGCGTCATGCCAGTAATCGAGTCCAATTCATTAACAGCCAACAGTAAGGTCCAAAAGCATCAATAATAAATCAGCTCTGACAACGAAAATTCAGACACTGTCCGCCTGTACAAATTGACTTCACATCATGAGCATGTACACAATAGCCGACGCCACCCTTGAAGGCGCCCAGCTATCCAAATGCGTAACCTATACGCTGTAGGATGCAGTTGTGAGCATGCTTCCATCCCAGCAGTACCTGTTCATGCAGGAAGAGCAGATACCACTTCTTGTCACTCCTGCTCGTTCCCTTGCACGGTCGACCACGGCACATGCGAGACACGACGGCCAATCTGGATCCTTTGTTCCGTTTGTTGGATACCCCTGGGTTGTGATGACAAAGGTCTGGCTAAGCATTGCCTGGATCTCTGACGACAAATAGGAAGTTTGAGTCGTTGAGGTATTGGTAACGGGAGCTTCGCCATTGTGAGGTGGACCACCATTAGCGAGGTATATGAGAAGCGGGGTGCTTGTGTTCGAACTGGTCGTGTAACAGCCAAAGAACGTCGGGCGCGTGGTCAGGTTTTGTGCGGTGTACTCTCCCATTGAAGTGGGAACGGGAGGGAACGAGTAAGCAGAAGGATAAAGCGAAGTACGATTTTGCGTGGCCTAGCAAGGATTTAGATGCGGGAGTTATTCCATAAACGTGTATGCTCACAATCAAAGAGCTACCATCCGCGAAGTCGTTGATATCGTCAGTCTAGGTTGAAAATTAACTGAAGATCGCCACGTTCTTAGGGAAACTGCTTACTGCATCAATGGCGAAAATGACATCAACACCACGTGCCTTCACCAGGAGAGGTTGCAGGGGAATAACTTCACCGTCCTCACCACCATCCACCATATTCAGGTTCGTTTGCGCCGAATTAATAAAAGTGTCCGGCGCTATACCATAGAATGGGTTTGGCCAAGAAGCAATGTCGTATTCAACGTCGGGTTCAGGCATAAGATCCGCCAAAAGAGATAACATGGGCCCATAAGTCGAATTGAAAGTATCCTGTCAGCTAGTTTAGACGTGCATGGACAACAAGAGAACGGAACGGAACCCACAGTGAAATTAGCCTCATTGAATAGTTCAGAAGATGATCCAGCCACAAGTGCAGATTGATCATAGTTGGTGACACAAATACTGTTATTTGTCGTTCCCAAATATTTGGTTGGCGCAAATGCAGAAAGCTGCGGGTCAAAGGAACCCGTTTCGACTGTTCAGATGCATTCAGGGCTCAGGAACAAAAGATCGTGTCCCTTGACTCACAAACATTGAACTCAAATAGGGGATTGGTTAAGGGGATAAAATCTTCAGCAATGATCTCCGATGAGTTCTGACCCGGAGCTTGAAGGTCTGCGACCACAATTGGGAATGGTATTGAATAGGACGCAAAGGAGGTCCTTTAACCAGGATCAGCCAACGGACTGGACAAAATGAGTAGACTCACGTGTTTGCAACAGCAGACCATAATATACCAGCTCCATGGGTGTACGACTCATCATAGAAATTAGACGAGAAAGTGCCATTGGCAAAATGTCTGGCTAGCGTACGTCCCCAGTAGTCCGCAAATGTCACTAAATAACCGGCTTCATATTTTCCACGCAACTCTTCCGCAAGATCCTCATAATATTCCGAATCTATGGTGGAGTTCGTGCTTGGCGTGCCAAGATCATAGGCAGCGTTCCACCCTCCCCACGAATTGTTAGACACTGTCGGACTAGCAGGTCCGAAGATGAGTTCTTGCATGGTAGGGAAATTGGCTTGAGCAAGGGATGTGACAAACCACGATCCGCCTGACAATCCAGACAGATAGGTTGCTGCCTGGAGCAACCCACCTGTTCCAGCAGCGTCGGAAGACAAATTTCGCGCATCTAACGCGTTCAACACTCCTGCACCAAAGATCGCAGCTCTATACCCTCCTCCACTCGTTGCAATGCCTAGAGTTGGGATCTCGGAACTATCTCCCGAAAGAATGCTTGATACGTAATCAGGGAGATCAGGATTGGTGGATAAGACATTTGAGAGATAAGTTTTCCAGGCTTGCGGAAGGACATTGGTCTTGCGATTTTGGACATAGGAAGCCTCAGAAGAGCTGAGGGCCTGATTCCCTGGAGTACCAGCCATCCGCACCAGGTTGAAGCCTGCAGGGCATCGCTCAGCAACAGGTGTGTACACCTGAGATGCCACGGTCTGAGCCATGGCGGATATGCTTAGCCATGACAGGAGGGCAAGTAAGACAGCAAAGCGATTTTGAAGCATGCTCGGAAACGCGACCAAGCAAGGCTAGTTTTCACCGTCTGATCCAGTTTCGATGTGTCGGGTAAAGAGTTGTATGCGACGCCCTTATGAATGCGCAATACACGTTTCAGTGAAACTCTGGGCTGCTGCTGCTGCTACACATGACGCGTGAGACCAGCAGTTCCAAATTAAAGAGCGTCCTGGGCTCGTGAGGCTGCTATTCCAGACCTGAACCAATGATAAACCGACACGTTCGTGCAGTTCGCCTCCGCTGCATTGCACTCGTCGCAACCGATGTTCTGGAGAGCACTTAAGCGACATTGTATGTTTTTGAACGAAGTGCTCTATTCCAAGGTGCTTTAAGTATGTCGACTTCCAAGACTTGCTGTAAGCCTTCTTAAAATGTCCGAAACAGGGCCCTCCCTGTGATTAGCGCGGGCCGCCTTGATCAGCAGGTCAGTGACCGGCGCATAATCACGAGCTTTTGAACAAAAATATAACCTACCTGAGAGGCGGCCGAAACTCAACGTTCGAATCTTGTTCACCAGACTTACGTCTAGTAATAAATGCGTATTACATCCGCGTGGTCACAAGTTAAGAAACTGGGGACAACATCGAACACGTTCGTTTTACTTTAACGAACACCTGTTTGCCATGCATCCAATAAGTACCAAAGCGGAGAAATTGGTCGAGAAACGAAACCTAGTAGTGGAAATAGAGCGAGGGCCCCACATGAATGCATGGGTGCTCATTTAAACAAATGGGTAGTTGAACGCCTGACGATGTATGCAGTTGCAGTCGTGAGTTCAGACAGTTTCAGACTCAGTTAAGCTTGTCGGAGTATCAAATTTAATATCTAATCAGTCGGCCAATGAACCTCGTTTGTCGTTTATCCATTGAAGTTAACAGGATGATACAACTAGCGATCCCCCCACGGACTCTTATCGTATACAAACATGGTTACAGTCACGCCAAGATCGTCGAGTGTCGGGTCATACTGCAGTACGACAATACTTCAAGGATAGTTCTGACAGGTCTATATGTATCGTATTCATTAAGTGCAAGTGGTCGAGAAGACTGGGAGCTCACTCATTTCGGCAATCCCGTCATTTTTATCTATGTGTTGCGGCTCAGACCGAATTCAACGCATCCTCTGTCGAGAGCAAGGGTGCATACATCAGCGACCTTCGTAACAACAAAGTCGATTACCCCGGGGTTGAAGATATGTGTGCTTCAAATTATATGCATGCTTGAGACTCGCTGGTGCAACTTGGCTGTGGACGCGACAGATGTCACAGGGCAGATTCATGCGCTCTGTAGCTTCTCTGGCAACCAAACGTGCCGATGGGGGATCAGCACCATTTCCACGCCAGACCCACCTAGTTACCCGGAGTCGATGAGTCACCTTTATGACTGGCGTTCGGGAGAAGAGGGTTAGACCTTCGAAGGCTTTTGGATGATCTCGGCTTTATTGCAGGACACTAATTATGCATTTGTCGAATTCTCGTTCACTATTCTCAACCTTCCCCAGAAACCGACGAATATTGCCACGGGGTCGGCCCTGGACGAAGCACGCGTCAGAATCAGTGTTTTCAAGTGATCCTCATGAGCAACGTACCGAGCTTCCACGAGCGATTACTTCGCTAGAGTTGCGCTTCTGTAAGAGAAACTGGCCTCGAATTCCTCGATTGATTGTCTTCGCTGAGTGGAAATAGTCGAAATTGTCACTCGTGGATAAGTCTGAACGAAACAGGGTACGAGAGAAAGTGAGTTTTGCGTCGTTTGAAGTTTGAACAACCACCTACGCCCAGTGCAAGGGCAGTGCCAACGTATTATTTCAGGCGGCAATCAGGGGCAAGCATTCAGTGGCGGACATTCACCGTTACCCACTCTGCATATGGGAGTGTCAGAGAGACGTACGGGGAAAAGCGTTTACTATCTGTCGAATAAGTAGTGACATCGCCTCCTTGAAAATGACAGTCATCTCGATGTGAGGCAGGAGCAAGGGAGTGGACAAGAAATCACCGGAATTACGACAAACCCGACGGGATCAGATAGATCAAGTCTTGTACGACGACAAAAACAAAAGGACCCCAGAGCTAGTTGGCCGTCTGCAGCCTTCCATCACGGCGACCTGAACGACGAATTGAGTTAGAAATCAGAATGAGGACGTCACCATCAACCCAGTGTTAAGTGCTGATATTTGAGAAGTGTCAAATAATGCAGAAGTGGCCCACAGTCACTGGCAAGCACAATCTGAAGTTTGAAGCGAATCGACAGATGAACGTAAACAAGACACTTTGTTCATGTACAGCCTGATGCCATCCGCTGATGTACATGCACAAAGTATCTTGTTTACATCGTGCATGTAGTACATGTACGTATTACTGTAGTAAATGTCAAAGTCTCTTGTTTACAGTTACGGTTTGTAATTTTGTTGACATGCTGCGTCGGACTTGTAATTACATAAAATATCTTGACATCGTTACCTACGACGACAAACGCCATAAGCTCAACGTCCTCAGCAATCACTTCCTTTGCAAATAGAGTCCATGCGTCAGTCCGTTGCTCCGAGTCGCATTTCACATGCTGCATCCCTAGCATCACAGGCCGATAATGCAGCGGCAACGTCACGTTTGCAGGAAAAAAAGAAAGAGTTTGAGGCCGTTGCCGCCCTTGAACGTGCTAGCGCTCTCTTCCTCAAACGCATTGAAGGTCTTGCAGATGATTGCGAGGTTATGGCTGATGCCGGCCAAGGTTTCTTCCTTTGGTCCTGATCCTCGTCTATCATTAATTTTCTCGAACAGTACATGGTCAGGTGCTCGAACAGTGGCCTTTGATGTTCCAGAGTTTGAGTTTGTTCTGTGAGCAAAGTTACAATCATATTAACTAGCGATCTAATCATTTGTAGTGAGTAGCCGGGAGCAGTACTTGGCAGACCCCGGTGATGACACCCTACCACTTACCGGAGAACGGCTTGTTCGCGTTCCCCTTGACGAGCTCCAAGCCGATACACCAAAGCAATCCTAACTGCGTATGCTGCGACTACTTCGACGTGCATGTATTGATGTTACGTTGCATCCCTGCCCCTACTATTCCCGCCCTTTTCCAGAAGTATCAGGCCTCGCTCATCTTCATCTGCGATAACCTCAATGTAGTTGGTAACGATCCTCTATTCTGGACCCCGCACTTCACTTGAGATGAGATGAAACCTTCAGGCTACTGTGTCATTACGCGCACATGTCAGCAAGAGTGGGTACAACATGACAGTTTCGAGCATAGTATTGGAACTTCATGGGCATCTTGAACCTCTGAAGCGGATGTTACAAAATCAGTGATTATAGAACAGACATGACATATGTTGATGTGTATACCCCACTTGTAGTACCAATTCAAAGTACGCAGCTCCATGGAGGAGTGATTGTGTATCATACGTGTCAAAATGAATGTTTGCCGCAGTCAGTAGCAGTCACCCTGCACTGTCACGGTGTCTGCGGTGCGGTGTAGTGGCAGAGTTCAGACACGCTCTTTCTGTCATTCGCACTCGACTAGCTCATACAACTCGAGGGTTTTATGGACTATCTTCGCAGCTTCGGCTCTGCTGCGGTATCGACTCTAGTCCAGAAATCTGGGCTAAATCTACCGTTCTCGCTAGGTGCCAAGGTTTATTCCTGCGAAACATTCTGGACTTTGTACGACGCTACCAAACGGGTAGGTTTCCAGTTCTCATATCACGAGTCCGAGTCGTGTTCAGGCTAATCTACAAGGCAGGAGGATGGTAGCCTGGTCTCAGTCTTCGAGTATGATTTAACCCATCCTCTCAACAAGTCCACCATACCCCTTGCCCGCAACTCCCTCCGCAAGCTACGCACCATACGACATCCTGATGTACTTAGATTCATCGATGTCGTAGAATCCGACTCAGCCATTTGCATCATGACCGAGAGGGTTCGACCCCTACCCTCTCGCGCTATCCCAATCATCCTCCAATGTCCCACGCGAGCGAGAGGACTGGCTGATTTGGGGACTACACCGAATTTCAGTCAGAACTTTTCATCTTGTCTACGTTAAGGCCTTACTGAAATTCTGAGCTAGGTTGCGCTTGCTTTTCTCAATGATTCCGCTTCATCCACCCATGGCAATGTTCGTCCAAATGCCGTCTTTATCACCCCTTCAGGAGAGTGGAAGTTGGGAGGCTTCGAGGTGTTGAGTAATCCAAAAGATGATCTTTCTGTTATATATGTACGTTTTTTCTCAAATGTCGCGTGTGCTTCACGGTGACCATTCCCTTACAGACCATGGGCGGCCTCATGCCAGATGCAATGGCATGTGCACCGCCAGAAGTCAAGAAAGAGGGTTGGTCTACCCTCAAAGAGTGAGTTTTCAGCTCTCGATACTCACAAGATCATGCAAGCGCCTTTCTAATGTATGTACAGCGTACCAATATCAGCTGCAGACGGATACGCTCTCGGTCTACTTCTACATGCCGTCTTCAATCCTACCCACCCTCCACCACCAACTGCTCAGCCTCCCCATCCACCACCTCAAGTCTCTTCTAGAGGTGCCATACCCTTGTCCGTCTTTCCATCCTTCAAAAAGCTCCTTAACCCGAATGCAAAATCACGAATGTCGCCCAAGAACCTACTAGACATTGGTATGGTAGAGTCAGGTGGAGAAGGACATGGATTTTTCGTACATAACCGGCTTGTCAAGGTGTGCGCTGGACTGGACGGATTCACCCTGAGTAGTGAATCTGAAAAGGCATCATTACTGCGGTACGTGTTTATTTTCAAATGTTCCCATCAACTACTCAGCGACTTGGATGGGTAGCACACTAAAGGAATCCGCATCTTCATTTCCCCCCGAATTTGTCTCTTACCGCATTCTCCCATGCCTTGCCTCCGCACTCGAGTTCGGCGGTGCCTCAGCAGCAACCATCGTTCCTCTCGTCCTCCAATTCGGAAAGAACGTCGCACCCGACGACTATGGTTCAGTCATCGTGGCACCCCTCGTCAAACTATTTGCAAGTGCCGATCGTGGCACACGTATTGCACTTCTCGACAGTCTCCCTGACTTCGCCGAGAAATTGGACAAGAAAACGGTCGTTGATAAAATTTGGCCAAACTTGGTATGTTTCATGTTCATCCACTCTTGCACGACAGTTCATTTCATTCTTATCATCGCAGCAAACTGGTTTCACTGATACAGTCGCTGTTATTCGAGAAGCTACTGTCCGCGCTATCGTCCTACTTTCTCCCAAGGTATGTTAATTTTCAAATGCAAGCAATGTCGCCAATAATGATTTGTACAGCTATCCGACCGTATACTCAACAACGACCTCCTCCGCCACCTCGCCCGCCTCCAATCAGACCCAGAAGCCTCCATCCGCACTAATACATGTATTCTTATCGGCCGGCTGGGCCCTTCGCTAGGGTACAACACCAAACGAAAAGTTCTTGTTCCTGCGTTCAGTATGGCGCTCAAGATTCTTTCGTCCATGCTCGTGTTGCGGGCGTTATGGCGTTCATGGCGACCGCGGAGTGCTTCGAGATCGAGGATGTGGCTAGTAAAGTCGTTTCAGCTGTTGTAGGCGCTACGCTGGATAAAGAAAAGTGAGTCTGCAGCTCTTGCTCTACTGCTTTTATGTATTCTGATGGCTACAAATGTACAGGTTAGTTCGTGATCAGGCATTCAAAGCTGTCGAGCTTTTCGTCAAGCGTTTAGAAGCTCACGCTTCGACTATGGTAGGGCTGGAGTCCGTAATCCAGTTTATATTACTTATACCACCTTTTTTTATAGCTAGAGACAGCATCCACAGAAGATGGGGAAGATTTAAATGCGAGGCTTCCGGGTGCATACACCCAGGCTGGCCTTGTGAACTCAGCGACGGGCGCAGCAGCCGCTCTCACAGGGTGGGCTGTATCGTCCCTTGGTAAAAAGGCACGTTAAATTCGTCTTTCTTGAAATTGGTACCTTACAAAGATTAACCGCTCAGCTTGCCCCTGCGGATATGCAAACAATGATGTCAAGTGCTGCAGACGCATCGATATCGGCACCAAATATCAATGGGCGCGCTAGTTCTCTGCCTGTGTCATCTGCTTCTCCCTCCACAAACCCATCAAGAGGCAAAGGCCTACAACTGGGTGGACATAGAGCCCCGACTTTTGCGCTCGCTGAAGAGGTCGCTAATGAGGCAGGGCAGAGCAGTAGTCGTTTGTGGAACGATGACTTGATCGATATTAACGCCGACGAGGGAGATTGGAGTATGTTCCTTGACCTTTGAAGATATCATTGGATCTAAACTGAGAACATTTTTTGTAGGCGCGTTTGAGAGCGCTCCGCCTGCTGCAGAATCGAAGCTCGCGAGTGCAGCCGATGGTCTAGGATTTGGAATATCGCTGCGGGCCAGTTCCCCAAGTATGTATCATGTCCTTCTTCATAATTTCCTTACCGATTTGTCTGATCGTAGTTCTCGATGACTGGGGCGCAATGGCATTCTCAGTCTCGACCTACAAGTCGTTCGCCTGATCCATGGAGGACATCCCATCCCTCCCAGGTCTCACGCACACTCTCTCCACAACCTCGCCGATCCATTGTACCCTCCACTCTCGCACCAGCATTCTCACCCGCTTCAAGCGCTCGATCAACACCAGTATCATCCCCTCGACCTCTCCCAAATACTGCTGACAACACACCGCCGACTAGTATGGCTGGGATGTCTAAGGAGGAGAAGGCGGCTGAGATGGCGAGGAGGAAGGAGGAGAGGCGGTTGGTACGTGTTTCGTTTCTTGTTTGGAGGTGTGGCGGCTTATGCTTATTGACTTTTGCAGCGGATCGAGAAGCTGAAAGAACAGAAAAAGAACGCTGCTGCTGCTGGAAAGGTTTGAGTATGATGGCATTGGTGGATACTTGTGTTTATGCGATAGCACGGTACAGTGCTGAATAACTGGGAGACTGTTGTTTGACCACGACATGATCATCATGTCGAACTGCCTGTACTACCCAGGCTTGCGGTATATGTGCAATGAGCTCCTTGCGTCATACGCACTATCGTCGAGCTAGGATCTACTATTTGCCACTAAGATCTAAAGCGTATACGGTACATCAATACATCTATCAGAACATTACATATCCAATCAGTATCAGTCTACCGCGAACATCTAAGTTGTCTAATAGCCTCTAAGCCAAATCTACTATAGCGAGGACATTCCTTCCTGCTTGACCCCGCTTTCTAGTAACAGATTCTACCTAAGTAGCCGTCGAATGCCAGTTTCACATTCCACGTCATCCTCAAAGACGAGGGAAACGACTCCTTTCGCTTCCACCTCTTTGATATCGACCCCTGGCCCAACGATGCCTGAACAGGCTTATCCATACTGCTGGCGTCGATAGTAAATCCGTAGAATTCTGTTCCATCCCTTTCGTTATGCAGAACGCAGATACCGCGCGCAGTGTCCATCAAACGACGTGGTAAACTTCATAGTGTTAGCATAACCCTGGAACAGAAAAAAGCTGCTCGGTGGAGAGAGATATATTCCCTAGTTTCTCCCCTGGCAGAGGAGGGGATAACGTTACTCGGTGAGCAAAGTACTTCGTCAGGTTAAGCCTCATGCAATGGGTGAGAAATTTGATTTGGGTTTGCCCTGTGACGGGGTTGGTCATAGAGTCGCATAAAAGCGAAACGCGTTCGATATCGAGATAGCAATGTCCCTCGTGGGTGAGTTGAAGAGTAGGTGGGGATGTTGGGGTAATTCCTGCCGGTGGGAGAGCGAAAGCCTGAATGATCGCACGACAGTTTCCTCCCTCGTCAAGCTGGCTGACGATAGTGAGGGGAGTAAACATTGCGAGAATGTGGGTTTCAGTGGCAATGAGACGCTTCAGGTATGTCTCCTCCATGCAAGTTACGGCGAAATTAGGGTCCTATATTTCATGATGAGGGAGATGTGTATGACGCCCAAGTATTTTATACGTACGATGATAGAGCTTGGTGGCGGAAAGCGGTACAGAACGCGGGTGCGGGTATCCACTGCCAAATTCAAAGTACCAGTCAAATGATCGCTCATGCACAACAAGTGCTTCCCAGCAGATAGCTGCGACATTCCCATCCCGATTATATCGTCAGGAATTATCATGGAGAATTCCAACAATGGACCATCAGAAGAAAACCGAACGGAGAGTAGTTTACTATCGAAAAATCGTTCAATGTCTGAATGGGATAGTTGAGAGCCACTGACTGTGAGAACGGGCTGCTGCGAGAGCTTTCCATGACGATAGCGTGCATGATACATCCTCCGTCTGCTGCCTCAGAAGTCGCGCTTTTGAACGACAGTATCTGGGCGCCATCAGCGTGATATACAACGTGGCGCAGTCCGCGCTCCAGATCGTAGCACAGGATGTCGGGGCCGCTAATGTGTGGAATGACGAGCCATAAGCCAGCCACCACTTCCCAATGATCTCCTTGTAAGGCCGACCACTCGGGCTCAAACCAGGTCGCCTTCGAAGTTATGGTTAGAGCTTGCTTGTTCCACTTGACGCCAACTTGAGTGCTTTTGACGAGCGTGTTTTCTAAGAACTCGCGAGACTGAGAGTCGAGTGGTCCGATGGGGCGAGGAAGTTTCGCATTCTTATATGCATCATGCCATATAGCCGTGTGGAATGTCAAGTCGCGAAGTTCTTTGCACACCTACATCAATCATCACAAGCATGTTCAGTGTGAACGGATATGATAAACAAATGATGAGCGAGGATTTCTCACCAGCCGAAGGCAGATGATTTCGCGGACAGAAAGAAAGCAGAGGACACGGTACAAAGCATCGTGTGGAAGACTTGTCAGCGACATGGTCGGTGCTTAGAAGAATGTTACCAGCGCCAAGTTCACGGCATGATAAGCTTAAGGTGCAGTGCGCTAGATTATCAGCTGGAAGCGATTAAGTGCCTATTCGCTAGTAGTACTCATGGAGTATGTATAGCTTTCATCAACGTTGCGTGTGAGCACGAAGTTCGAAATTACATAAAGCTCAAGCGGCAAACTGCGAACCTCGAGACGATGAGTTCGACAACAGCATAATCGTAGTTTTCCTGCAGGACCTCGAGCTTCACTTGACAAATAAGATTTGAAACGATATCTATGCTGCGAGAAGTAATCCAAGACCGTAAGAATTGATCTTTAATGCTGCGAATGTCAGATTATGTACTTGACTAGCAAGTCTTGCAATGTATATGTATCACTCATCCGCGTCACTATCATGTTCACGACAATTAGCACAGGCATCTTCAATTGTCCATAGACAAACACTAGACGAATAAAGATATCGATAGCAGTTCCATCAGTGGTGCGGGCGCCAATATCTTAGCGCTTGAAGTCCACACACCCGCAAATACGCATCCTTTCGGTCAAGGTATGAATATATGACCTGTTGCCAGTTAGCGGGATCCATCCCTTCTCCCGACTGGTTAGCGCACCCTACTTCACTGAGTTCGCTCAGAGCACCAACTATTTCAAACGATGAGTGAACACAATCAACCAAGGAACTCAAGGCAAAATCCTCCGAGTCCTCCCGAGAACCTCGCATCCAGTGAAGCAACTGCTGGTGAAAATTCGGTATGTGCTGATGATGACCACTTCTCATTTCACTCAAACATCAACTCTGATGTATCCTTCATCAAGGGTAGGCGTCGTGGCAAAATTCGTCGGTTTCTAGGGAAGGTTAAGAATGCGACTAAAAAGATTTCTGTGAGTTGACGAGGATGTTGAATTTCCTGGAACAAGGCTCATGTGATTGTACAAAAGCACTCGAAAGATCCCCCCAGCCGCGACCCTGTTCTTCCGAAGGTTGATTGTGAAGGTGCTTCATCGATTCCGGATATTAAGGTAGGTCATCTCTCAGTTCCTGCTCTCTGTCTCTAAATTCCAGTGGTATTCAGGATGCTCCCTCTGGCGCAGAACAAAGGGATGATCCACAATCGGCACTTCAGACCGCCAAAGAGGCTGTAAAACTCATGAACCCACTTTCGGGTCATGCGACATCTGGAGCATCTACCGTCCAAAATGCATCAGCAGATCTCGAGGTTGCATATAATTTTCAGGATACATATCTTCAACCCCTTAGGATATTCGACAGTGTTATCGGGACGCTCGCGGATGTACGAGATATTCCTTTCGATTGGGACCGCACTTAATTCTAATCACATTCCGTAGGTGCATCCATATGCGAAGATTGCACTGGGCGTGCTGTCCTGTGCATCAAAAGTATGTTTCGTCTCTCCTTCAGTTCTATCTCCTACTGAACAATTATCGGTGTAGATGGTCATCGCTCAATCGGATCGCGACCAAGCAGTACATCTTCTTGTCGACAAGTTGGATCAAGTTTACGGCTTCATGATACAGGAGGAGACGCTCAGCCAGATTTCATCAATGCGTGGTATCCTTGGACAGATCTCTCGACAGACCCTTGAATGCGCCCGTTTCATCAGAGATTATGCAGAGACCAAGAGCTTCTGTGAGTCCTCAAGCTGTTGCACTTTCCACACACTCAGTCTTCTACTATCATAAAGGGAAGAGACTCGGGAAAGACATTCTCACTGAGACAAATAATGAAATCCAACGGTATAACAATGCGTTGGATGCGCTCATGCAAAACTTCCGGGACCAAGTTGCTCACGACGTAGCTATCTACGTCCACCGTACAGGTGAGGGTTTACGTGCTTCGGACTTGACATCTATTCATTCCCCTTCAGGTGAACAACTCGATCTCAGTGGTATAGTTTATGCAGCGGGTGCAGGACTAGACACTAGAAAACAGTGCCTACCTGGGACACGCACGGAAATCCTCTCCCAGATCATAGATTGGGTCAACAGCACTGGAGATGACATTCCACGCATGCTGTGGCTATCTGGCCCTGCAGGCAAGGGTAAATCAGCCATTGCTCACACGATTGCGAACTGGTTCAGCGATGCGGGAGGGCTTGGTTCATGTTATTGTTTCGACCGACATCAAGAAACAGACCGTCGTCACGAAAAGGTCTTTTCTACCATAGCACGCGACCTGGCTGACCGTGATCCGGAAATGAGACGAGTACTGGCACAAGCGGTTCAGAATGATAGTGCACTCAAGAACACTGTGGATATTGTTCAGCAATGGCAGAAGCTCCTGATGGAACCACTGGGAAAGCTTTCAGCGTCAACTGTAGGGCCCGTCGTGGTCGTGATCGACGCACTAGACGAGAGTGGTGGGGTCGAGAGCCGGCGGCATCTTCTCCGCCTTATTGCTGGGAAACTAACCGTTCCCAAAATCACGGAACTTCCAGCTAACTTCCGGATTATCGTGACCTCCCGTCCACTCCACGACATCGATAAAGAACTTGGTGGTGCTCAGCATATTCAGCACATGCCCATCGATGATTTTCCAGCAGAATTCGCGGAGCGCGACATTCGCACGTACATATCGAAGGAGCTTGAAGAATTACCGGAAATTGGGAGCAATGAAATTGCACGCTTGGCTAACAAAGCTGACGGACTTTTCGAGTGGGCGCGTCTTGCATGTGGATACATCAATCAAACGTCTGCTGGGCTATACCCAATTGAACGGTTCAGTGCTATCGTGACCCGTGATTCAAGTGAACGCCATGACTTATTGTATAACATGTATCGCCTCATGCTGACAGAAATCCTTGGCGCGGACACATCTACAAATGCAAGAAACGAACAATCCCTTCGTTCGAAGGCGCTCGCTAGATTTCGTTCCGTGATGGAACAAATACTTGGCACAACAGAACCTCTCCCTTCAGCTTCGCTGAATGCAATGCGACGCCATTTTCCAGACGCAGCTGAACGTGGCGAGGTGGAGGTTGTAGTCAAGAGCATGGGCTCGTTACTCAGTGGCACTACCACGCAACACTCCCCCATCCGTCTGCTTCATGCATCCTTTCGCGAGTTTCTAACAGACCCAGAATGCAGTGGAGAATTCTTTATCGATGTGACGAGGGTCCAACGCAGCCTTGCTTTCGCATCACTTGGAGTAATGGAACATGGACTTTTCTTCAACATCTGCGATTTAAAATCATCGTATTTCCCCAATTCCGAAGATCCCGGGCTACGATATCGAGTTGAGAAATGCATTTCCCCACATCTATCCTATGCCTGCCGATTTTGGCCTATCCACGTACAAACAACTCACTTTGATCCAAAACTGGCCAAAGAAATAAAATCATTCTTCGATCATGAACGACTGTTCTTCTGGCTCGAGGTACTCTGTCTTAGTAATGCGCTCAGTGGCACAGTCCCCGTCCTTCCACTTATCGCCAAGTGGTTGAAGGTGAGCACATGGTTATTGAGTGTCGGATAATAGTCACTCACGCGCAATCAAACTCGCAGAGTCACACCGGATTCGAAGATGTTTCATCGGCTGCAATGGACGTGCAGAGATTCATCCAAGTCTTCGGCGGCATCATCTTGCACAGCACGCCACATCTCTATGTATCGGCACTGCCATTCTCGCCCCTCAACTCTGCACTATCCAGAACGTTTTTCACACGGTTTCCTAACTCTCTTCGTCTGGCGTCTAGACGTGATATCAACTGGACGGCTGTTCAGAATGTGATCAGCGGGCACACTGATAGAGTTAACTCAGTGTCATTCTCGTCGGATGGGACTCGTATTGCGACTGGATCAGATGATTGCACTGTGCGGCTGTGGGATGCAGCGACGGGGCAAGCTATCGGTGAGCCCTTGCTCGGGCACACTGACTCAGTTACCTCAGTTTCATTATCACCGGATGGGAAACGCATCGTGTCTGGCTCGGCCGATAAGACTGTCCGGTTGTGGGATGTAGCAACGTGGCAGCCTGTTGGTGAACCTTTACTGGGGCATACTGGGTCGGTCAACTCAGTCGCGTTCTCGCCGAACGGAACTCGCATCGTGACAGGTTCGGCGGATCACACTATCCGGCTGTGGGATGTAGCAACGCGGCAGCCGGTCGGTGAACCCTTAGGGGGGCACACTGATCAGGTCAATTCAGTGTCGTTCTCAACGGATGAAACTCGCATCGTGACAGGTTCGGCAGACAAGACTGTTCGGTTGTGGGAATCAGCAACGGGGCAGCCAATCTGTGAGCCCTTACTGGGACACACTGATTGGGTTAGGTCAGTCTCGTTCTCTCCGGATGGGACTCGTATCGTTTCTGGTTCAGACGATATGACGGTCCGTTTGTGGGATGGGGTGACGGGGAAGCCTGTATGTGAGCCCTTTAAGGGGCACACTAGCTGGGTTTGGTCAGTTTCATTCTCTCCAGATGGAAGTCGCGTCGTGACAGGTTCGGACGATCAGATTGTCCGGTTGTGGGATGTAGCAACAGGGCAGCCAGTCGGTGAGCCCTTGCTGGGGCACACTGGTTATGTCTCCTCAGTCTCGTTCTCTCCGGATGGGACTCGTATCGCGACTGGATCTATGGATAACACTGTCCGACTGTGGGATGTAGCTGCAGGGCAACCAGTTAGTGAGCCCTTGCCAGGGTATACTAGTTCAATTACCTCAGTCTCACTATCGCCGAATGGGACCCGCTTTGCGACTGTTTCGGAGGATGGCACTGTCTGGCTGTTGGATGCAGCGACAGGGCAGCCTGTTGGTGATCCATTGTTGTTGCACATTAAGGATGCTCATGTTCTCTCAATCTCATTCTCTCCGGATGGGACTCGCATCGCGACTGGCTCTACAGATCAGGCTGTCCGGCTGTGGGATGTAGGGACGGGACAGTTATTGGGTGAGCCTCTCCGCGGGCATACTGGTCAGGTCAATTCAGTCTCGTTCTCGCCGGACGGCACTCGCATTGTTTCGGGTTCGGACGATAAGACTGTTCGTCTATGGGATGCAAGAACGGGGCAGCCAGTTGGTGAGCCCTTGGAGGCGCACACTGATTGGGTCAAGTCAGTCTCGTTCTCACCGAACGGAACTCGCATCGTGACAGGTTCTGCGGATGAGACTGTGCGGCTGTGGGATACAAGAACGGGGCAGCCAGTCGGTGAGCCCTTGCTGGGGCACACCAATTGGGTTTGGTCTGTCTCATTCTCTCCAGATGGGACTCTTATCGTTTCTGGTTCGGACGATGAAACTGTGCGGCTGTGGGATGCAGGAACGGGGCAGCCAGTTGGTAAGCCCTTGCGGGGGCACACTAGTTGGGTTAGGTCAGTCTCGTTCTCGCCGGATGGGACTCGCATTGTTTCTGGTTCGGACGATATGACTGTCCGGCTGTGGGATGTGGCGACGGGGCAACCAATTGGTCAGCCTTTGCTGGGCCACACTGAATCGGTCACGTCAGTCTCTTTCTCGCGGGATGGGACTCGCATCATTTCTTGTTCAGATGATGATACTGTCCGGGTCTGGTATGCAATGATTGGGAAGTCATTGCAGGACCACGCCGAAGTAGACTATTCAGCACCTTCTCTACATGCCAGTTGCATCCCGCGTCCAATAGCGGCTATCCCTACATCTAACCCTGCGAACGATGACTTCATTTCCTTCTCATCAAACTCGACTCATGCACTGCGCGACACTGCTGAGCTACTTGCAGGCGCCCCCCACGATGATCGCAGGTCGACGCTCGCCCTTCTGGGAGAAGATGGATGGATGATGGGACCCAATCGTCGGCTCTTATTCTGGGTACCACCTGCTTCACGAAAGGCATTTTCGTATAATCCTCAGACTGCGTTAATCGTTCCTAGAGGGCATGTTGAGCTTGATTTGAGCCGCATGGCACATGGGACACGTTGGCAGTATTGCTACGCGAAGTGAGTCTCCAACCTTTTGTGTTCCTTGCAATTAATCAATTCGATCTTTGCAGCTCTTGATTACGATGATCTTGTTTCAGTGAATTGATTTGTGGAAATGCTAGAGATACTTTGTCGAGTACGATATCGAGTCATTCAGGGTCTATTGTATGTACATAGTATTGTATTCGAATTTGGAGTAGTTTGAGTGAACGTCGTGTTAGAAGGGTGACTGGGTGACAAACTTTTGTGAGCATAGAACGATAATAGGGCAACAAATAAAGTCATTCTAGTGGAATAAGTGGAGAACGCGCCCCCCAAAGTGGATCGAAGATACAGAAGATTGCACCAGCGGGGGCGAGTTTGGATATTGCGGGGTCACTTGGCTTCGGTTGCACACAGCACACAGGTTCAAACGTTAAGACCTGGGTCAATGGGAAGGAACGTGGTTCATTGCGTACAGTACAACATGTGTATCAACAAGAGTACCATGAGAGTGGTGCGTACAAGGATATGCGACGCGTGAGGCATAGAAGAACAGAAAAATGAAGAACGAATGAAGATGAGAAAATGGACGAGTGCCTAGGACGAGCAAAGTAAAAGCAACGCGAAAGATGTAAGAATACCAGGCGTGGACATACCAGATTGTCCTAGCATGATAATATTAATAGACTCGTCCTCCTTGGAACATCTCCGATGATTGGTCGGTGGAGATGACGACTTGATGACAAGAAAAGAAATGGGATGCAGTAACAGGAGCCTGCTCGGCCTCTGCATCTTGTCTGCATCCAACCCAAATTTCTGTAGGACACTCTTTGCGGCCAGCAGCTCATTTGAGTGCTAATATGTCGGTTGAGGGTACAACCAGCGCGGGTCTTTTGTCGCAAGACTGGAAGAAACTGTGTTATGCATTGAGTTCGTCGGGTGGAGGTGGATGTGCAGCGGCTTTGTGAGTGAATGAGATGTCGAAGAATAGATTAGACCTACAAACACGCCGTGGGAAGCGCCCCTCATTTATATAACCTTAAACTTTATCGATCATCGATCACGCGTTATTGACGATAACCAGATTCCGTACTTCGAAACTCACATTCAACAGTAAATCCTTCACCGTTCTCAGATATCGTCTACGGACTGCAAAACATTGTATGCGCAATCTCGTAGCAATACTGGCCTCTGAGACTAGCAGTAAAAACAAGAAAATGTAGACCACGTCAACATCGAGAATCCACGTACTGAGCCTGTGCTACTCCAATCTGATACAGATCTGATTTAGCGGGGCTATATGAATGGTCCTCTGTATTCTCACAACACCGGAGAACGGGAGAAGGCATCTGGATCATCACGGCGACCTTTGCGGCTTCTGGGGAATTCTGAATCGATGAAGAAGACTTTGAATCATTGGGAAATGGCCGTGTAGGAATATCAGCAGATACTCCAGATTCAGACCTGCCCATTTCAGGAGCAACTTTACATGCAACCTCAGAGCTGATAGACACCGATACAGGCTATCAAATATTATCAGATGTTACAGGTGACAGAGCTTCAGTTCAACACACACCTGAACACTTGACCATTTAGACTGATCCACACTTGGGGCTTCCTGGGTTGGTGTGGGGGGTCTCATCCAAGTCCCGCAGAACACTAGAAGAATAAACCTTCCACCTCCTTCATGTTCCCCGTCGTCTTCCGTAGAATCTAGCTGTACATTTAAGGCTCTAGCGCAGAGCGCAGCATATATAGCGCGGAATGCACGGCGTACACATACAACGATACCGTGAAGGGCAAAAAATAAAAGGGTTGCGTAGAGCGGGAAAAAAAACGATCGCCAGTATGATATAAACATAACCATCGCATTTTATGAAGTTGTAGGGGTCACAGCCCGGGTCTGTGGGGGTAGGGGTGGGGGTGGGGGTGGGGGTGGACATTGGGATGACTACCCCTGAAGCAAACGGCTATCAAGTCGTAATTTTTTAGTTTATCCATGCGTAGACACCCATATATACCACTCAAAAAAGGGGCTTCGGATGTACTTCCAATCAGCTGAGGTATTGATATGTCAAACAAGAAGGGCACACCAACAAGCTCCAGTTCCACGACTTGAACAGGATCTGAATCATTGAGTGTGAGTCCTTGCCTCATTCGAGATTCAGGTTCACAGTGCGGTGAGGCTCGCATCATGGTGTCAGGGGAAACCAGACTCAAATTAAGCCGGACCACCGTGACTGACAAGCTGATTAACTTCTGAGTTACCGTCGATCCTGCTCCAAGTGAGCACGGCAGACTGTATATGCATACCCTTTATACTTCCGAGCCTGAATCTATACACAACGGCGTACGTTTAGCAAGTGGTAGCCTGAGTACGTCAAAAACGGCGAATGATGTGGCTGTGTAGAGCGTGTCATAATGAGCCCGATTTGTTCGACTGACGTGTTGTGCACTTAGTACTCTGCTTCTTCCAACCCGTCATGTCCCTTGTAACCCGCTGGTTCTCAAAGGTGAGCATCAGCACTTTTTCTGTGGTTTTGTGCTAAGATTCTACATTAGGGTGGGTCAGAGAACTACGAGGAAGTTCTCTCCGCACTTGCAGCAGATGTTGCACGACGGCAGACACGTCTAGCAGAGATCCGACTCCGTGAGCGGCGGACAACACTCCAGTTCACTCTTGGAACGCTCTCTCTGTGGATTTCATTTGTATACTTGTGGTACACGCGTATACTTCCTGTGACGTGGCATGACTCGCTGCTAGCGAAAGTAGCAGTCCTAGTGGGACCTGTAATGTATGTGCCACCGCGCATTCGAATCCATTCCCACCACATTCATGTTTCACTTTAGAATATTATTTACACGGAGAATGATGCAGATATGGTATTCGTGGAAAGGCGGACGCGAAGGTGAGTTTCTCGGAAACAAATTCTTTCACCACCCAATGAGAGTGCGGCAGAGAAAACCCTCAGAGTTGTCACTCAAAAACAGCGAGCAAAAGTTGAAGAAATTAAGAAAAAGACAAACTATGACTCGACACGGAGCCTACTTGAGAAATACGCTGATCCTGGCACCCCAATACGCCGTCTGCAGCCTCTTTCACAGCCCCGTACACCACTGCCCACAACTCCACAGGCACACCTGCAGACACCTGTCGTCCAACAAAGGAATCTACCTCTACAGCTTTCGCGTACGTATTTACGTGTCTATAGACAGTTTGACACTCTGACACATCTTGCAGCCACGCCACAGCCAATTCAGCCGACCCGTAAGCAATGGTATGACAAACTTGCCGATGCCATTCTGGGCGACGAGGAATCTTCAATGAGCGTGGCTGCGTCGCGCTATGCATTGATTTGCCAGAAGTGCTTCTCACACAATGGGCTCGTTAAGGAGAGCGTCTGGGAGGACACCCGTGAGATTCCTCAAACCTGTTAGCCTCGACATACTGATGCATCTGCTAGAATACGTATGCCCGAAGTGTGGCTTCCTTAATCCCTCTGCTAGATCAAAAAGATTGGGACTTCAACGCACGCCATCGCCACCCGTCAATGTGAATACGGACCCAACCGCATCACCGCAACCTGCCTCTATGGAGGGCGTGGAATCGACCGCGCCGTCCGTCGACATGGTGCCTGAGAAGGGAGAGCGATAAATTGTTCATTATGAGGATATAATAAGCCTTAAGGACATTCCGCTTGGTTTTTAGTCATAGCATCATCACCACCATCACCAGTAGGTAGTTATAGTTGACCTCGCTTTGGTCCATCACACCCCTTTCGAATCCATTCAATGTAGCATCGGTCAGCTATCCATAACCTGAAGGACCCATCAATCCTGTCTTGTTTATGCAGCATTTTCACAACGCACTTCGCATAGGCCATATGCCACGCGACCCCATATAACTAAGGGTTCGCACCTGTGTCGTTGGCCTTCTGGCGCATGGCAGTTGGTATATTCCCTAACAAGAACGGTGGGACTGCACCGAAGGTACCTGGAGGTCCGGACTGGAGTAGTTCATTGAGAATTTGACTTCCTGTCAAGATCGCTTCTGCTACTTCTTGTATTGTATTAACATCGACGTTGAAAGGCTCGCATGCGGAATAAGATGAGTCAAGAGTTGTTTTGATGCACCATGGAAGTTTGCACTGTCGAAGAAAGCGCGACCTTGTCCATTTCAACAGCTGTGACAGACGCAAACGTCGTTGCCGAGGTTGTGTTTGATGCCACACTGTAATTGGACGAAAGTGCGAGAATTTCAGATATAGATGGGTTGAGGGTTGAGACGTGATGCCACCTCCAAGAGCAGTAGCAAATTGGTAGCCTATCCGATCGGTGATGGAAGAAACTTACTTTTCCTGATTTAAGTGACTAGTCCCTGATTAAAGAGCTGGCCGTAGAGTACCAGTGTTGAGACCGCCTGAATGACGAAAGATTTAGATAGTGTGTGAATCAGCAACATACATCAAAGTGGGTCACAAGTGCAACACCCTGCTTCAGTTAACTGAGAGCAAGGCCCACCTCTAACACTACAGCCAAAACCGAACTGACCACCGACATGACCAGAGTTTCGATACACACGTGGTCAAGATGTCAGATCGATATCTATGAACATTCACTGGAACATTTGGAGAGAAAACATACCGCAAGAAAAAAAAAGTGCTCTTGTAGCACGTGTTTTTCTGCTCTCGCATCCACAGACAAGCTTGGAGGCGAATGACGAAGAAAAACCTATTCTCGTCGCGATTTAACAGGTTGAGTGAAACATTGAAAAATTATGCCGTGACCTAGTTCCACCCAACTTCTGTTGCATCGCGCAGCTGCGATTCTGGTCAAGAATGCCAAAAGTTATGATATCGATTCTGAATTCAAATTGAGAATGATCCGCTCCTTCAAGTTGGCGTCGGTGACTGCAGCTCTTCGAGTTCAATTTCGAACTCCGATCTACCCATGGCCCAGCCATCTCGATTTTCGACAACTTCCAGATATGTTGTCTCAGATAGCACGGGAATATCTAATCACACAGTCCACGTCGACGAACATCTGTGCATTGGCCAATGAGAGGAAAATGGGTGCTCTATTCTCTCTCCTCCACACAATCAACAGATTTCCAGCCTAATGGCAAGTTTTGTTTTGAATTACGGCCTGGTTCATATGGCATCCTTCTCTTGATCCTATAGTGTCATAGGTCATATTGCACTTGAAAGTGTGTCGGTCTGGACGGGTCTAGACGGTTACTGGGCTGCATTTACTCTGGTGGCTGTCTTTATAGGCAGGGCCCAGAATATAAAACATATTTAGTGGTGCGAGTCTTCATACGATTTAACTGCAGACATCATACAATCTAATCATTGCTAAACACTGACTACATTAAACGTGAGCTTCCTTGCTAGCAGCTAGGCCTAGGGCCCGACCTCAGTAAGTAGGGACGATCGTCAATACAACATCTAAAAGCGAAAACGTGGCCTTGGACATGACAAACATACAGATGCAAGATCTAGCTAGTTGTGCAACAATCGAATGAAAAAACGGTGTGGCTACAATGATTAGACATGTGTGTGGCCCATGTAAGGGGCGCAGTATACGGCATGTACATATACTTAGATGTACACATGAAAGAGAACTGGACACTCGCTATGTCTTGCCTTTAGTGGCAGTCTTGCTGATGAGCTTGGCCTTTTCCAATTGGGCCTCACCTGCACGAACGATCAGTACGCGATCAGATGAGGGGGAGCGAAATCGTACTGTGTTTCACAAGGTTCCTCTTATAGTCAACGATGCTGATATCCTCCTTCGTTAGATTGCGAATTGTCTTATCAGCGACTTCCCAAAGCTCTTCAGCAACTTGACTGATCAAACGGAAGTCGTGTGACACGATCACCACACCACCTTCAAAGTCCTTGATTGCAAGCGCAAGTGCATCTATGGAAGCCATATCCAAATGATTCGTCGGCTCATCTGTCTCGCCGCTGATCAGCAAATTGTCAGAAAGTGAGTAAAAAGAACAAACCAAGAAGCAGGATATGAGGATGTTCCATCGCGAGCTGTGCGAATACCACTCTGAACGTCTGTGAGTCTGATATCACTATTCATGTTAGACTACTCACCGGTTTCTTAACCCGTCCGACAAATTGCTAATGACGCTCGTCTGGTGCGCACCGCTCAACCCAAAACGGCCGAGTTGTTGTCTCCACGCCATAGCATCCTTCTCGGGGTACTTGTCGTGGAAAAGTGATTGGAAGTACTCGATTGGACTTTTGTCGTATGGTAGCTGGTCCGCGCTGTGTTGACTGTACTTGGCAAGTTTGAGTGCAGCATGCTTGGAAACGGTGCCTTGAGAGGGTTGTAGGACACCAGTGATGAGGTTGAGGAGGGTCGATTTTCCGGCACCGTTTGCACCAAGGATGGCTACACGGGAGTCCATACTAAATACGAGTGAGCTGGACAAGACTCAAGATAGAAAAAAAAGACACACTCTATACCGAATGACAATTTCTTGTACAAATAATCTTCAGGCTTGCCTGAGTATGAGAAGGCGACTTCGTCGAATGCGATGATTGGAGGAGGGAGTTTGCGAATATCCTCAAAGTGGAAGCGTAGCGGCCGAGGTGTCTCGACCTTTTCGATGAGACCTGCCGCCTCCATCTTGTCGATGATTTTTTGCTTCGACTTGGCCTGCTTAACGAGGTTGGCATATGTACCAGCGGAAGCAATGAACCTGGCAGCGTTCAATCGATGGTGAATTGCTAGGAAGACATGGACGTACTTTTTAATGTGTGCTATTTCTTCTTGCTGCTTGTTGTATGCCTTCATCTGATTCACCTCGTTCTCCTGCTTAGTGCGTACATATGTGGTATAGTTACCAGTGTAGTAGACGAGTTTCTTCTTCATCGTCAAATCCATGACGTTAGTACAGACCGAGTCCATGAAATCTTGTGAATGCGAGGTGATGACGAGAATGTGGTTGTATGTTGATAAATATGCTTCAAGCCAAACGACAGCACCGAGATCCAAATGGTTCGTCGGCTCATCAAGGAGGAGTAGATGTGGCTTAACAAATAGTGCACGCGCAAGGGCAACGCGCATACGCCAACCACCACTCATATCTTTTGTAGGACGGGCCATCATAGCCTGGCTGAAACCAAGACCATGGAGGATACTGCCAGCCTTGGTCTCAAATGTATTCGGATCCATCTCCTCGAGTTCCTCGTACGCAGCCTCCAGGGCAGCGTCATCAACATCATCTGCGATGCTAAGATCTTCGATACGCTTTTCGAGTTTAGCGACCTTTTCGCGAGCGGACGCCACGATGAAGTCAACGGCGTTGACATCGGATGGTTCTGCCTCACCACGGACGAGGTAGATGTCAATGTGTGGCGGAATCTCAATGTCGCGCTCTGCGATGGATTGGAGGAAGGTAGACTGGGGGGAAAGCGTAAGATGGTAAGATGCAGAAGGTGTATGAAGCTATACCATACCTTTCCAGACCCATTCTCACCCAAGAGACCATAGCGCTGTCCGTAGTTGAGGGAAATTTCTGCGCCTTCGATGAGCAGACGACCATGGAATGATAACGTATAGGAATCGATTTTAATATCTCTGCCTTTCACGTCTGACACAAGCACTCCTGCTGCACTCCTATAACCGGATCAGGATCCTCCATCACAATGGGCATAATACACACCTATCAGTGGCGATCTGGAGCTTGGCCATGGATGTCAAGTCATCCGTGCTGTTGGCGGCAGAAATGCTGGTGAGTGGAGTATGAGACACACTGCCTGGCATAGAGTCGTTGGGTGTAGATGTCGAAGTTGTGCCATTGTTCTTTGCGGATTGCTTTGCGGCCTTTTCTGCGAGCCTCTTCTGCTTTGACGCTGAGGGGGGCATCGTGAATGATGTGCACGATAGAAATCAATTTCTTGCAAAGATCATGTTCGGAGTTCAAAGATTTATGATCTAAGATTTGATAATCGATTATTTGAATGATTACATAATAAAGCGGGCGGCGCGGATCATCATGCATCAGTCTCAAACCAATACCTAGAATACTTAAAATTTACCGCTATGGCGTCCACATCGATCGAAGACTGGTATTATTTCCTTCCCATTGGTGATCATGAATTGCCTTCTCGCGTATTGTCTCCTCCTCTTGAAACACGTCCAGTCCGCAGTCTCACTGTGTGCGTAACCCACTTGGAAAGGTCTCTGTTCTGGCGCTCAGAAGCGCATTCAAAACAGTGGTCGTTTCATACCAGTATTGCATGAGCGAGGACACATGCGGACCTACAATAAGAGGAAGTGGCCAGGTCTGGTGTATGAGGTACTTTGCTAGTTGGGTATTTCTGATCGGAAAGTCTATTTCAGTGCTTGTGGCATGGTAGGCAGCGTGGTCACTGCAAAGGAGGAGTACACACTGGCATGGGCTTGACTACCCACGATTCCTGAATTGGGGACTTTGTGTAACATGTCGTGGCTCTGGATCACCCAAACGCTCTTAAGGTTTTTATCGCCATCATGCCTTATTCGAGATCAGAAAGACAGCAATCTTAACTGACATAAACCAGGGGCTTTTTATAGATGGATCCAACGACCAAGGGTAGATGTATATGTGCTACAGGTTGCAACTACACAATGGTACCGTGAACTCTTCCTCCATATCGGAGACCCAAGCACTTTGCAGGTAAATGTGTCGTTCGAACGTGCACAGTCAGGTTGACGATTAGACACCTAGGACTCGATCGAGCATCCTGTGTTCCAAAGCGCATGGTATCATTCCCAGTCCTACGAAGCGATGCACAATACACCGGCGGCTATATCGGCGATGAAATTACTGAAGTTCGAAGAAGGAATTCTCAAGGGCTGGCCCATCTCACGGGACGTCGTTAACGCTGGGATGAGTTCATTCATCTAGGTTGAATCGTCACGTGCTTATATGATTTGCTATTCATTGTACAATCATGGCTTTTGTACGCATAATTCACCTACAAGATGTGAAGTAGGTGTGCTATCTGACCTCGAGGTTTTTTCGAGCCCAAGATTTTCCCTTGATCTCATTAAATCGGACAACTTCAGCTCCTGCCTCCATCTAATGGTGAGTCACGATCAGAGGACTGGTGAGAAAGTTATTTTGTCTTATATACCATTACATGACGATATATGCAACTACTAGGCATGCCCTTTATTTTCGTCGCTAAAAGCAACATAAAGTCTTATATGACGTAAAGGCCCCGCAATCAACGTAACGCACACTAATTGATCGCTCGGTTCTCTTATGGCTGGCAGCCATTTCTCGATATTCGATAATTTGACCAGGCAATTTTGAACACAGTCGCTGATAGCGTCCGATATTCTGGCATGTATAAGGGAGAATTGGAATGGTCCGTTCAACTCCTTCTAGAGCACCTGCTACTGTATTTCGCCGATAAAATTACGGTGAAACTCCCGAGGTCTCGAAGTCCAATTGTCCTGGTGATAATCATAAGGCGGAAATTGACTAATGGATCATAACGTACACATTCATTTTGCTTCGACTCACTTCGAGTCTTGTGGGACACAAGTCTAAGGACGGCCGTCATCATATCGTCCGGTTCACTACTAGGTTTTGGCCTATCAGTGCTGCTGTCACTCAAGGTATGCATGGTTGGAGTCTATGTCATATGACTCGGAACTGACGAACTTCCTGCGCCTTCGGAATTCAGTTCATCCGGGCTGTAACATTCTCCCGTATCGCGTGGCACAGCGAATCGCGATGTACAGCTCCGCGTGTGATAAGTTGCAGTTATGCGGTTCGAAACATCCGGAGAAGCTAGCAACACGACCCTACGTCAAGAGTCGGAGCGCGGTATAAATGCACTTGGAAACGCTAAGAAGGGAAAAACAACACTCGAGGCAGTGGATCCAAAGTTGCTGCAGTCAGACATGCTACCCCTCAGTAATCTTGCATCGTCTATATCTCCCAAACGTCGTGGACTGTCATGGGTCCTTTTTGTAATTCTCTCGGCTATGTGCGTTCTGGTGTTACCAGTTAAGGACTCGAACATCTTCTCTCCGGCGTCTCATCGTGATTTCTCGAGGGCAGAACCAGTAGTAGATATCCCGGCAGGAACAGGCTTCACTGGAAATGGACGTACGAATGATGTCCTGTGGGATAAATATAGTTTAATTATCAAAGGGCAGCGCGTTTTCATCCAGTGAGTACTCGATGAACACTCAAATCACATTTGATACATTTTTGTTGTGCACTCAGTTCAGGAGAGTTTCACACATTTCGACTACCTGTACCTGGACTATGGCCCGATATCCTGCAGAAAGTGAAGGCCGCTGGATTCAATGCCATCAGTGTTTATTGTCACATGGCTCTGATTAATCCTTCTCCTGGTGTTGTCGACTTCAATGATTACCGCGCTTTGGAGCCCCTTTACGAGGCCGCGAGACAGATTGGTATATGGATTGTTCTTCGTCCGGGTATGATCCTTTGTATTCTGAAGGAGTTCATGCTAATGAGGACCAGGGCCTTATATCAATGCGGAGACAACTGCGGGAGGTATTGCACACTGGATAACATCAGAGGTTGCAGGCGAACTGCGAACGAACGCGACAGACTGGCACGCAGCTTGGCAGGACTACGTGCAAGGTATCATTACTGAAACTGCTCCTTACCAAGTGACCCAAGGCGGACCGGTAATAGGCAAGCCGGCCTTGATCATGTTTTACATTAACTCATCTGACAGTCACTTCATTCTTAGCCATCCAAGTCGGTCAGTAACCCTCACATTTGGCGTACCCATATTATTGAATTGAGCTTAATTGCGACATAAAGATAATGAATACTCCCAAAAACCAGCCGCGCATGCAGAATACTTTCACGAGCTGGAAACTGTCTATTTGAACTCTAGCATTGTTGTCCCATTAACCGCCAACGACTGGGGAGAAAATCGGGCATGGATCAATGGAACTGTAAGCTGAATGATTTCCAGATGATTGTTATATTGAATTCCACAACGGGTAGGGTGCCGTGAATATCTACGGGCAAGTCCATTCGTGTGACACTTGAACTCGCATTGACACAATTATTGTCCTCAAGTTTGGATTCCTACCCACAAGGGTTTGATTGTTCCAACCCAGACGTCTGGAAACCGGTCGTCACGAACTATCATAGCTATCATGAATGTATGTGATTTTCATTGGTACCTCTTACTTCTGATTCTAAGTCAGCATTCAGCTGTTGATCCTGGCCAACTTTGGTATTTCCCAGAGTTTCAGGGTGGTTCTATGGATGCTTGGGGTCCAACGGCACCAGGTAAATCATTAGTCTACGCCTTGGTTACATCTTCACATGACCTTCCTGCCAGGTTACGACAAATGCCGCATACTCACGGGAGCCAATTTCGAGAATGTCTTCAACCTCAATCTTTGGGCATCCAACGCAAAACTAATCAACTACTATATGTTATATGGGCAAGCCTTTCATTCTTGTACTTGGTATGAAGCTCAACACGCTTACAGAGGAACTTCATGGGGTGCCCTTCCTTTCCCTGGAGTTTACAGTGAGGTTCTATCCTTCTAACAGTGAAACTACCAGCTCATCGACTCACAGCTTCATACGATTATGGGAGTGCCATTGCAGAGAACAGGGAGCTGACTGTCAAATATCCGGAACTTAAACGTCAGGGTCTCTTCTTGCGAAGCTCCCCAGATTTCTATAAGACGGACTGGGTTGGAAACAGTACTGGCGGCATGGTTTCCGTCTCCAATCCGGCTGCCTTTGTAACTCTGTTAAGGAACCCCGACTCGGCGGCATCGTTCTACATTGCAAGACAAGGGAATTCCACAACGACGTGAGTTCATATTATTCCGTCACATTAACCCGGGTGTTTACAATTCTGCTAGGGATGTGACCACTTTCAAGCTGAATGTCACTACTTCTATTGGTAACTTTGAGGTCCCCCGTTGCACATCCGGCATCACACTCGGGGGCAGACAATCAAAAATTATCGTCACCGATTACTCATTTGGCTGTTCATCGAAGGTTCTCTACTCCACAGCACAGGTTCTTTTTGCAGGCCAAATTGGGGGGAGAGATGTACTGTTCCTCTATGGTGACCCTACATCTGAGTCAGAGGCTTCTCTGACATTGAATGGTACACCTCGCATACAAGGGGCAGGAGTCTCTCTGGTATCCTCTAATGGCGTCGCTTCCGTCACTTTCCCTCCGGGCATTCAAGGACTCATCACGGTTTGGGATTCAAGCGAACAGCTTGTCCTCTATAGTGATACCGACACCGCTGGAATCTTTTGGTCGCCCGAAATCTCTGCCAATGATCCTGTTGAGTTTGCCAACTATTGGCAGTTTGGCACGAATTCCTCCATCCTGGTTGGAGGTCCCTATTTAGTTCGAAACGCTACGATCACTGGATCGACGCTCGCCCTCCGTGGCGACTTGAATGACAGCGTTCAACTCACAGTCATCGCGCCTGATGACGTGAAGACCGTTACATGGAATGGAATTCCTATCTCGGCTGATGTTGCTGCGGTCTCAAATTTGACTATCCAAGGAGGTTTTGTTGCACAACTAAAGCCCTCACCCAAGGTGCTTAGCTTTACTCCACCCGCGCTTACAAACTGGAGATACGCAGACAGTTTGCCAGAAATCTGTAGCGGATATTCTGATGCCAACTGGACTCCTGCTAACCATACCACCACGAAAATACCCTTCAAGCCTTACTACGGCGACGGGAGGGTTCTCTATGGCTGTGATTATGAATAGTCAGTCATCGGCTGGTCTGCGTTCTTTGTTATAACTCATTGATTAATAGCTGCGAGAACATCATACTTTGGCGTGGGCACTTCAATGCAACGGAAAACACAAAATCAGTCAATCTCTCCATTAATGGCGGCGGAGGTGGGTCTAAAGGAGTAAAAGATGTCTGAACGCTGATTGCGTTAATTAGCTTTCGCTGCCACTATTTGGGTGAACGATGTGTTCTTGAACACATCCTACGGAAAGTAAATCGTCATCGTGGATACGATCTGAGGGTGTTACTGACTTCAGCCACATAGTTCCACAAACAACCTAAATATCCTGGAAGAAACGGATGATAAATTCCACTTCCCTTTGGGATCTTTGCTCTACGGGCAAGAGAATGTCATTACTATCCTTCAGGTGAGTTATCATATTCTAAGCCGTTGCTTCCACTGATGACAGATCTAGGATAATATGGGTCTCAATGAGTCGCACTGTAAGCCACACATTGAACTCGGACCGAAGCGATTCTGATGTTGATGACGATTTTAGCTGAGAAATCTCCTCGTGGTGTCCGTGGCTTCATGCTCAATACCGGAGAGTTTGGTGAATGGAAGGTTCAGGGTAAAATTGGCGGATACACCAAGTGCGTTTTTCTTTTTCTGGCATGTGACCACTTCGTCAGCTCATGATGACACAGTTATCTCGACAAGGTGCGCGGGGTGCTGAATGAAGGAGGTCTCTATGGTGAACGCATGGGCTGGCACTTGCCTGGGTTTGATACCTCTTCTTGGGTGATGAGGGACCTCTCTGAGGGTCTACCCAATGCCACTGCCGGCGTTGGGTTCTTTGTTACGACGTTCAACTTAAGCATCCCAGATAGATTTGATGTTCCAATGTCGTTCGTGTTTGATAACACCTTCCAGCCGTATCGATCTCAGTTATATGTCAACGGATGGATGATGGGTAAGAGGGTATCCAACCTTGGGTACGCCTGTTTCAATTTGTCAGTTGAACCGGGCTGATAGCAAGGTACAGGCCCCAGTATCGGTTCCCTGTACAGCAAGGTATCTTGGACTACAATGGCACAAAGTAAGACCCTTGGCATTACCGTGAGGTGGTTACTGACTTCCGTATAGTACTGTTGCTGTTGCATTGTGGGCTATGGAACCGACAGCTGTCACTCCAACTTTGCAGCTCACCATTGAATGCGTTTATGAAGGTGGTATCGGCAGTATTAAGACCAACAACCCTCCTTGGTCACCCGAAGGACGGACATAGGTATGGAACCCTCGGACAAAAAGATGCACTGTTATATTTACTATGGATAAGACTGTTGGTATCCCGAATCAAAAATAGCCTCCCAATGAACTGTGAACTATCCAAGGACTCGAAAATAGCATCAACTCTCCTTATATTATAAGGAGATAATTGGGGTGTTTGACTTCTTTATATGTCATCTTGAGTTGAACACTGGTCGTGAATTAGGCGATGGGTGTCAGAAAGACGTTTAAATTTCAACACGGTTAGACTAGCAAGGGTATGAGGTCGTTAGCTTAGTCAGCGGCTTTACAATTCAATAAAGGCAAATAACCTCACCCAGGCTAGACCGACACTACCTACACAGTATTCATTTTGATAAAGTTCAAACATTCGTGGTCCCAACAACCGAGAATGCTGCCGTGCCTACATAATAGCGAATTTCTCCACACCCGCCATTTATACATCCTTAACACAGTATCATCCAGGTCACCGCGTGCTATCCTCTGCCATCCATCAGGGTACAGCAATCGTTAAGGAGCCAATATTAATAGTACAAATTGGTATGCAAGTATAGATAATTTTTCATGGCTCCCGTAGTCATTTTAATCGTGATTAAAGTCCCTCAACCAGAGCCGACCTCTTCGCAAACAAAAAAAACTGTATTTCAAGCAGAGCAAGCATGGACGATGCGAAGAGAATGAAGATAGCACAGTGCTTGTCGACATCCCTCGGCTTTCTCATCTTCCTGTTCTTGGATTAGATCTCATGGCTGCTTCTACCTGTGTGTTCCCGAAAAGACTGGCCAACAGCGTGTTCGTACTTCTTGGACACAGGTGAATCGAATTACAGACGGAATCGCTGACACCACTGGCAAGAATGGATCTCTGGCGACACTCGCGCCCGATTTTAACGCTTGGCAAAAAGAACAAGGTGCTGGCTGTAGTATCTGGGCAGGTGAAAGCTGTCTGGCCAAGCCTATTGTCCGCTTAGAAAGAGAAGTGCTACCGCCCATAAGGCATGTCTGCTTGGTGTTTGCCAATATCCGAAATTCGACGCAGTTACAATCCATAGCAATGCAACATCCTATTAACGGAAGGCCACGCGTTTATGAACTCCTTTCCAACCACCCTTGCCGCGGTATGGTGGTGCACATCCTCACGTGCGCTAGCCTCGGGAAATGTTGAATTCCGAGGAAGGCAAAGAGGTGTGTAATGAACACGGAAACTTGCACGTGGTATCCACTCTAAAACCGCAGTCTGCGACCTATATTTCATCACTCGTCGCGTAGATTCTCTCGGGTTTATGATTAACCGGAGTACCCGTGTTTTTTCAAGCGCGTTTGGTGGACAAATCGTGCGCAGCGCCGGCGTTGTCTGCGAATTTTATGTAGGCCTGATAAACATTGATACGCACTCCATGTATCAACCAACTCAGGCTACAAGGTGGTCTAGAGAGTCCTTGTCCTTATCGGCGAAATCAAATTAAACGTCAGCGCTTAGACACATCTGGGTTACATTTAAGCGCGTCCCTAACCACCCCAGTGAATAGATTCTGATGCTAATAATACCGTTACACGAGTTCATCAGATGAAACTCCATCCGATGACGCGCATCTGGATGAGCTTTGTCTCTTCTAGCCTTGTCCATTCCTATCGCTTTGATAGTCATGTTTGTGTTCTTCTGTCAGGAACACTTGTTTATTGTCAAGCGCTGTGTTACTCACTTTTAGCGCCCAGCAAATGAAATTTACATAAACAAATGCTGTAAATATTTTGAGACGGGAAGATATCTTCATCATCAAGAAATTTCTATTGAAGGCTAAAAAACCTACATTCCAATAGTACTTGCCACAAACCACAAGGTACAGTTGATGATATATGTAGAAGGATTGAAGTACTAGGTTTGTGATATCTAGCGATCTAGGAGAGTTAGACTTCGTGATGACCTATAAGTCACGTGTCTACCAATATCATGTCTTCCTCAGACCAACAAGAGCCCCAAGCTATTCGTCCGTTAGAAGTCTTGTACTGCCAAAGTAAACACGACTTTTATTATTTGGCCCGTATCGCTGATATATGTCGATTGCTTAGTCTGCACATTTCCTCCCGAATACTGTGAATTTGGCTCCAGCTTGACGAGATGCAAGGAATGGCTCCAGGGAGCACACTCTCAGCTCTTTGAAAAGTACTACTCAGATGGTAAGCATTTCATTTCAGTATCAGTTTCTACTAATCGCGATGATCTTGAAGAGGCTCTCCAGTCAAAGATTGGTACCCTCAGTTTGGAGGCGCAGGCTAAACTCGAGAAGGACACTGCGAAAAAGGAGGCAAAGGCTGAGGCAAAGGCGGATGCTGCGCTTAAGAAAAAGATGGTACGTTTTTGAGCTACTTGGATCACACATTTGTCACTCAAATTCATCCAGGCGTCGCAAGTGTCGATTAAACGCATCGAGCGTAACAAGCGGAAACATGTTACAGCTATCCATGGCCTTGAGGCATTTGGTATGTTTACCGTTTTCCGGGCAACTCACTAAATGAATAAATTACATGTAGACATTGAGTTGAAGAAAGCTGCTAAATTCCTTGCTCAGAAGTTCGCTACTGGGGCGTCGGTCACCAAGAATGCCCAAGGACAGGATGAGATCGTGGTGCAGGGAGATGTATCAGATGACGTTTTAGAGCTTATTGAAGGCGGAGCTGGTCCATTGAAGGGGGTGCCTGCGGACAATGTTGTAATCATTGAAGAGAAGAAGAAGAAAGCTGCAGAATGATTGTATCGTTGAAGTCCATGTGGTTGTACGACTTGAATTTTCGAAGTGATTGATGTATCCATTCCGTTTATTGAACTCGAATCCTCTATAGGATCGTATATTTCGGTCGTTCATCAGGTTAACACTTGCGATTGTGATCTTATCGAGGGTGTAAGTATCATAGTAACTACTGTGGGAATTCACAGAAGACCTCAGAGACTGCCTCGTGTCAACTTAACCTCTCACGTCACATACTGCTATGCTCCAAAGCAATAGGAGGCGCTATCTTCAAAGCAAGCGTTTATGAAAGAACTCGCATCAAAGCGTAAGTCAAAGAGCTCGCGGACAAATCGATGCACAAAAGATCATCCGTAAGGCAACCTTCCACAAAGATGTGTACACTTCTTTTGGTTCATACAATCTGCAGCAATCGCTTTGACTACGCACCTTTGACGGTGTTGGCTCGAGCCACCCAGATGAGTTTGTTTCGCTCTTTGACATACCCTGGTATAAATTAAAGGTTAGCTTTTCATGCTCTGTCGTCACCAAGTACTCATCCCAATAATCTCTCTCTCTCCCTGCACACGCATAACTTTCTACAATGTCTTACATGAACCCTCTTCATCCCCCCGTTCCCAGCAACATTCGCTCATCATACACTGCCCTTGCTGGTGCTTGTTCCACATACCAACCTCCCTTCGCTCAAGCTATACCGCCCACTCACCGACGTCTGCCTCAGGCGCCATTATCAAAGGTTCCGACATCTCGTCGTTCCCCTCCTTGTCCTGCTGTCACGTTTGACCTTCATGGGGCTCCCTCACATGGTCTTGGCGTTCCTATGTGTGAACTGCTGGCTCGCTCAGGAGGTGCACTAGAACGTATGCTCGTTAGTGCGAATGATGGCGTCGGTGCTCAAATGAGCGGATCCCTTGGCTTTCGCAGAGTCAATCTCAAGATCTTGGTAAATTAACTCATGTTATACATTATTACCTGTTGCCTGATCTCCATCCTCGCTTTAGTGGCCGGGGTATGAGCATCTTGATCGTACTTACCCCCTTGATATTCATACTCCGGCTGGTCCTCTTACCCGCGGGCAACTTGCTGTTCAAGTTGCACATGCATTCGCGCGCTTCGTTGAGGTTTATCCTTTCTCCAATTCTAGTTGTGCTCGCACTCACAGCATTTCCACAGGAACTGCAAGGTTACCCCCCTGCACAGCATGGCGCTAGTTGGCGTTTCGGAAATGGTGGAATTGGATTTAATCGCCTCATGCTTTCGGCCCTTTGGAACGTCTATGATGACGTATGGCTGGCTGAGGTCATTATTGACTTTCGCTAAGCGGAGTCTTGGACTTTGCATCGCCCCATATTTTCTCACAACTCATACCTGACACGGCATAACGCTCGTGCACATGTAGCCCTAGATATTTCGTAACTTTTACTTTTTCATGTATCGTTTCTTCACGATCCCCACAACTGACTTGATAGAAGTAGATGATTCAACCACAAGGACCTGAACTAACCAGAATTATAACTTGTATATTTAGACATATATTTGTTTACTACATTTGTACCCTTCCTCGTGCTGCCAGCGTTGCAAACGTGCCACACGGGTGTTATACTTTTTCATGAAATTATATCCGGGGCTGGCCTCCATTCCTTTGCAGTGCTCTAAATCCGTCGATAGGCAGTGCACAGTACGCCATCTCCGACTGCCAAGGTTTGTAACTTCCATTACGGCTCTGCTAGAAATATCACGTATGCACAACGATTGTGGATTCCACATTTTCATCAAAGTGTCACCCTTTGACTTTAGATAACCATGGGAGACCGCAGTAGACCCAGACCTACTATAGAGAGGCAGATATCAACTCCGAGACACATCCTGGAACGTGCCAAAGGCTTATTGACAAGTACTGGCATACCCACGCCAGCTGCGCAGGAAGCACTGCAAATTGTTGCACCACACCCGTCTCCACACCCGTCTCCAGACAGGGGAACGGCCTTACACACGAAAAACTTGGATGATGCAAACGGGACGTTAAGACCTTCCATGATAGGTTTTCTCAAGGCGAGAACGGCTCCAATTGTCAAGTCTATTCGATCGAAGAGTCAAGATGCTCGCCGTAATAGGAAACATGATAATTCCGATACTCTTTCTGACTCAACGCGTACGCCTGGCACAGTCTCTTCATTAGAAGAGCAACCGACGGTGACGCTTGCCGTGCCCCATTTGCCAGGTACAATGAACTCTGACGTTATACCATTCGCACAACGCATCGCTCAAAAGTCATCCATGGCCGACGAAACTGTTCCTCTACTGCTAAGAGAAGGAGTACACATGACAAAAATCTCTCTTGGAAAGCAGAAAAGTTATATATTTAAACTCGATCCTGATCAAGGTCAGATTATATGGCAATCCAAGAAATTACGAATCAGTACGTACCTTGACCTGCGCCTCTCCTCTGAGCTATTGACATACTGAACCATTGCAGTCCCCATCGAGAATATTAAAGAGCTTCGCTTCTCATCTGACGCTCGCTATTATCGCCAACAATTCCAACTTGCGCAGGATTATGAAGACAGATGGATTACCATCATCTACGTTCTCAACGGTGCCTATAAAACCCTTCATTTGGTCTCTTCGACCAAGGATGTATTCCGCATGTGGGACATAACACTGAGGAAGCTTTATGCAATACGCCAAGAACTTATGACGGGTCTTGGGAATGAAGAGATTAGACATGCGATCTGGGAGAAGCAGTACTGGACGGCATCAGATGAGTCGAGCGACCAGAAGTTGCGCTTTGATGAAGTGGAGAAGCTCTGCAGACGCTTAAATGTTAATACTTCGTCGGAGGAGCTAAAGCGATTGTTTAAGGTGGAGAAAATCATTTTTCTCGCACAAAAAGCTCACAACTGCGCAGCAAGCAGACACGAAGTGCCAAAGTTTTCTTGACTTCTCTGACTTTCAGCGCTTTGTCAAACTACTTAAGGCGCGCCCAGATATCACTCTGTTGTACAAGAAACTATGCTGCAGTAACGACGGGCGATTTGATTTCAGCGTCTTTGAGCATTTCATGCGTGATACTCAGAAAGTATGTTGTTCGGTTTGATCCAGCTTTGCGAAACTGATTATAATACAGTCTACGCTGTCCCGCCCTGAACTCTTAGAACTGTTCGCGTATTACGCTAAGAAATCGGATAATTCATCGGACGCCAGCCCACTACACTCCCCACCCTTGCCCAATGGACCCGCATCTCCACCCGCAAAATTATTCTCTCCTCCATTAGCCACTTCTCCCCCGTCCGATACTGTGTTCTCACAGCCCCTCGCAGCCCCCATCGACGTGTCAGTTGCCTACATAACTCACAAACTTTCCGCATCTTCTCAGTCTCCCGGACTGGTCATGTCACTCGATGGTTTCACCTCATTTCTTTTGTCTTCCGACAATTCAGCCTTCATAGAGCAGCAAGGCAAAGTGTGGCACGATATGACGCGTCCACTTTCGGAGTACCTTATCTCTTCCTCACATAATACATATCTTATCGGCAACCAACTCGTTGGTTCTAGTACAATCGAGGGCTACATCCGGGCTCTGCTGCACAGTTGCCGTAGCGTCGAGAGTAAGTGCAATGTTTTCTGGAGTTTCCTTGTCTCATTTCAAGTACGTCCATCACAGTTGACGTTTACGATGGTGACAGTGGGCCGATGATATTTCATGGAAAGACATTCACTTCTAAAGTTCCAGTGAGAGAAGTGTGCGAAGCCATCGCAAAGTACGCTTTCGTTACGTCTCCATACCCCATCATCATATCTGCCGAAATCCACTGTTCGGTGCCGCAACAGGAGATGATGGTGGAGGTCATGCGCGATGTATTCCAAGATGCGCTTGTCAGTGCACCCGTGGAAGAACGTCCAAGTATAGAAGTTCTCCCAAGTCCGGAGCAGTTGAAAGGGAAGGTGTTGTTGAAGGTGAATCTTGTTGTTCATACGGGTGGAATCTCGCGTTTACAACATCGCCACCTCTAGGCAAAGAACCTCTATGTCTCAGAGAACGAATCTATCCGTGCGAAAGAAGTCAGCATCGACATGGACTCCTCTTCTACCGAAACATCTACAGACTCAGATGTTCAAGACACCAGGGACGAACGGACAAAGCTAAAGGTGTTTGAAATGGACGCTATCAACGGTGAGATACGCGTAAGAAGTCTATTTTTCGTGACTCATGGATGCGATAGAGGTAAAGGACGAGTTGAAGAGGGCCCGCAGTCTGTTCAGTCGTGTTCGCAATGGACATTCCCGCCATATGTCTGGCGTAGCTGCTCTCGCTGTGCCGACCGTGGCCTCACTAGCGACGTCTGAGCCCCCTGCTCGACCGGAATTTCGCGATGTCAGCAAAGTCAAGATGTCGATCGCTGTTGCGAGTCTCCTTGTATACACCGTTGGTGTAAAGTGTCGAGGTATCAACAAGAAAGAGCACTACGCACCGGAACACATGTTTTCTCTCTCAGAGAAGACGGCTAACAAGGTGATGAAGCAAGGAATGGTAGATCTTATTAAGCACAACAGGACACACCTGGTTCGAATATATCCAAAAGGCTTGAGAGTGAACTCGTCTAACTACTTGCCTCATCGTTATTGGGCCGCTGGCGCGCAGCTCGTGGCTATCAACTGGCAGACGTTCGGTACATTTCCAAGATCGGCTATCGTCAATTGGTGCTGATTGGCGTCTAGATTTAGGCTACATGATCAACCGTGCCATGTTCCAGCGCAACGGACGAGCGGGCTACGTCTTAAAGCCTCTGGCCCTCCGTACACATGACAAGGAGTTGCTCTCTCGTCATACTCAACATTCGCTTGAGATAGTGGTATGTAATTTCCTCGCTGTACTTGATGCGAGCAACTCTTATGCATTTATAGGTCATCTCTGCTCAACAGCTGCCTCGTCCGAAAGATTCCCTCGGACACGAGATCTTGGATAAGTCTATGGTGGACCCATACGTCGAAGTTTCTATCCACGTTCCCGACTGGCCTCACGCTTCGCAGCACCAATCATCCTCTGCTTCTACCCCTTCACCTTCCTCAACTGGTTCTACTGGCCGACTGCTGTCCAGACGCACCAATTCAGTCAAGAACAACGGCTTCAACCCTGTTTGGCAGGAAGCACTGAGCCTTCCATTCGACTGTGTTGGCGACATGCTTGATTTGATCTTTGTGCGCTTCGCGGTACGCAGGGATGGCGAGAACGATGAAGAGCCGATTGCCGTATATTGCGTTAGCCTTGGAAGTTTGGCGATGGGTCAGTATTTTCAGGACTGGCGTGACGCTGTATTGACATCATCTGCAGGCTACCGGCATCTGCCCCTGCACGACACCCAACTCTCGCAGTATCTCTTTTCCACTCTCTTCGTAATGTGTGCTATCAACTGAAATCACTTCTAACTTCATTATATACCAACGCCTCATGACCATGTTCACAAGTGGAATATATCACGCAGCAGGAATAGGCACCTTAGATCATTAATTGTGTGGTAGTAGTCAAGATATATAAATAAATTGTGCACATACTCCAATGGATATCATACAATTCAGAGATAACGATGACAAGTAGAGTATGCAAGGTGATGACAGTAGATGAAGGATATAAACATCGGTTGATATAGATGGATGGGCTCTATAATCGTTCGATTTCTTCTACTTCGGTGGGGGAGTTGGTGGTCCTGGAATCGAAGACAACGAAAAGTTAATATGGTCTAATCGTGGGACACGTTGACCCACCGAAAAGACCGGGACGTGCAGCCGGTGTCACAGGCCTGGGCGAAACAGGCGCAGGCATCGGTGCCGGTACGTGCGCAGTATTTGCTAAAACGTGGAGATTGGTTAAATCATGATATGTGAATTAGAAGCGAGATGACACATACGCCTCCATTGTGCCCATGCGGGCAGATTTGGCTTTGGAGGCTCGATTGCAGGAACGGGAGCTGGAGCAGGAAGACTCTTGGGAGCCGGCTTTTCTCGTCTTGTTGGTTTGTGAACGACCCTCCAGGCTGGGCGGGCGGGGCCACTCAAACCTTCTTCTGGAGGAGGCGAAGCTGCAGGGGGTGGAGGCGGAGGTGGTTCTTGAGGCTACGAGACATCAGAGTTTGATGATGCCTCGAGGTCTTATAACACTCACAGGTGGCCTCCAATCAGGAGAATATTCACCTCCTGCACCATGTTTGGATTTAACAGCCATAAGCTCGGCAATTTCGCTGTTCGCGTTGGCAATCAGTTGCACACATTGGGCAGATAAAGGCGGATGCGTACAATTGAAGCTGCCTGCGCTCATCCCTAAGTTTTCCTACCTCTGCCAGCAAGATGCGAACTTCGCTCGCAAGGGCTTTGCTAAAATCGTTGAGGTATCTGGTGTGGCCCATCCATGAGTCTTCTAGCGTCCTTCCCGCGTAAAAACTATAGTGATCTCACTTGGGAGGAGCGCCGTTGTTGTAGGGATTTGGGCCGCCCTTATTGGAGGACATACTTTGAAAGTCTGCGGTGATGGGTTGAGTGAAGACTGGGATTATGGTTTTCTCACAAACGTTCCGGTGCGTGGACTGGAAGCAATTATCCTGGGACACACGAGGCAATTATAGTAACCGCCTGAAAAAGTAACCAGCTTGCGCAATGCGCAATGCCTGGAAGTCCAGGTTACCAAATATTAGTCTACCGCATACCTATTCGGCAATACATATGACGACTGATTCAGAGTTCGACGCTCACCACGACTGCAAGCCTAGCATTTCGAGTTATGTAAAGACGTCGACCTTTGATACGCCTCATCAGCTCATCTTGCTATATATATTATAATTGGCATCCAGGAGTCGTGTTGATCCGGTCGATTTCGGACTCGGAAGTTCCACTCGATCGTCACCAATTGTGTGATATGATCCTTGCACAACGTTCTCAGCAATATTCTGACAAGTACCACATACTTATACAGGTAGTCTATCGACTTCAATTGTGAGTTCCGTATCCTCTCATGTGGCATGCGGTCTGACAGTAAACAGACTATTAGTGCAGTGCTTTGCATCATGCAAAGGTGTGGAATACCATGTCACATCCTCATTTCCGCAGCTTCAATCAAGATCATCCACAACATGCCCTTGCCGTACTCAAAGAAGCTATGGGTAGATCGATATCATGCGAGCGCCTCTGTCCTGTTGGCATCAGCGTTGCACATCGCTGTGGGGTGCGGAGCCGCATGGATGTTGTGGTTTCTTCCTTTATAGTCCATCAGGACCTCACAGGTACTGCATTTTTCGTGACCTCCAGCACACATCTAATAAATTTTAACTGTGCGGTCTAGGGCAGTCCGCACCATGCAACTAAATGAATGCGAAACCCAGTATACCCCTACAATGGAAATTTTATGCTGCATTAGCTGTGTTGTTGGGTGCTTGAAATGGTCCTCGCGGTGCGTGATTTAGTATCGCTACGACAGCTTGCGTGTAATTTCCCTCTCCAACACCCATATGACATTTGTCAACTTGAAGGAGCCCAAGGATAGAACTTTGTGGGTCGAGGACGTGTGTCACCTTTACCACCTCATGGAAAAGGGTACAGATAGAGTCCACTCGACTGCATCCACATATGATATCATGCTGTTAGCATGGAGACGGTACGCATCATTCATCTCTTTAATCTATTACCCTGAGCACTTTTTCTAGATTTAACCCCGGATCCAACGCGCCCGTCCAGCTCTCTGGCTTGTCCAACCCGAAAAACCTCATTAGCAACATCGTAGAACAAGACATTTTACCCACTGCCGTCATCAGTGATTGCGTTTTGGCATCGTCAAAAGGAAGCCTCGGATATAATAAAGCTCCTCTCTAGATCTACGATAGTTTTGAATCATCCTCCCATACTGGTCGAACTTGGTCAGGTAGAATTTCTGGCGAGTCGTATCCCAGACCCACTGGAGGGTGTTCCGGAGGTCAAGTCTATCGTACGAGTGGCTGTACGTATCGCGTTTTTTCACTTGCATCTCGCTCACATCTCCCCAGACACCCTCTGAAGAAATCTTGGATGAAAACGAGAATGTAATACATGCGCAGCCTCAGCAAGAAGTTCCCATCAACATCAATAACCTCCGCAGCTACTTGGCTCAGGTTACCCTTGCACAACGCGTCCTCCTAGAAGACCTGGCTTCCCGACAAAAACTCCTAGAAGAATCAGTCTACAATGTTGCGGTAGAAAGCCTCCGTCACGAAGCCAAACTTTTCGACGAACTAGATCTAGGTAACCGCGAACTTCATCGTGCAGGTTTGCAAAAGTGGATGTGGGACTGACGCCAAAAGCCTAAGAAGCGTCTCGAGGCCAAAATACAGGAGATCATCGCTACGGAAGCAAAATTTGTGAGCATATTTACGCCTATCAGGCATTTATATTAACCGCCAGCTAGCTCGAAACAAGTAAGTTCAGCGCATGGGCCCCTCCCTCTCCCTTGTCAAACGCGAGAAACTCTCCTTCATCACTATCCTTGAGATCATGCGCCTCCAAGGTAGTGGTGGTGTCTCGGATGGAATGAAAACTGCCCGTGCGCTACTCACCGTCGGGCATGCTGTTGAGAATAAGTACAAAACTGAGATGTGCAAGCGAAACCATATTGCTATCTCTTTGCATGCACGGCCGAGTGAGTTCACAGGTTACTTCACGGGCCTCGGGTACAAGGACTTGCATGCGCGCCGGATAACAGCTGAAAAGTACATAGAGGACAGTGAGGAGTGGACATCAGAGTGGACACAGGTACTTAGAGTGCCCGTTCTGTGCAAGGTCCTCTCAGCAGTATACCAGAAAAGTCCCACGGCTGTTACCGAAGCTTAGTCAGACGAAGACAACGGTTCTGCATAGGGCACCATTCACCTAGCCACACAGCGCACAACCCGAGCATCCTACCTCGCTTGAATCATCAATGTTTCAATCTCTTTGAACAGGACAACTTCAGAATTTCAATCACTTAGACGTCGACACGCTCGGAGCCATGTCAGGTTCATCAACATCACAGGATCTTCCTATGACACTTCTGCCGCTCACATTACAACACCGTGATAAGATTGATCAGACCGTGCTCAGAACAGTTCCCCCTGACTTCTTGAAGACGATTGTCCAATCTGAAGGGGCTGATACTACCACCGTAGAATCACTTCTTGTCGTAATCTACACCATTTTGGCGGCTAGTACATTGCTCAAACGTGAACACCTGAAGGATAATCTTGACATGAATTTGGCATCGAAGGAGACACTACAGCAGCACCCTAAACTACAGGAAATCATCCGCCACGCTTGTGAAATGCGCTCGTTCTCCCACATCGCTGACCTTGGTGAGCGTTTGTGCCAGTGACATAGATGTCCCTCTGCTGACAGTTGCTGGAAACGCAGAAATATTTCAAATACCCCAAACTAGCGACCTCCCCGCGCCGTCGTCTCAAGGTAAGAGACTCTTATCGTGTGACATCTACAGTCATCTCAGGTCAGCTGTATCCTAGATGAGGACCGGTCGAACTTCCTTTACGATTCATTCGTCAGACCTTACGTTGGGAAGGCTGTGGACAGTTTCTACGAGTACCTGAAAAATAACAACGTGAAGTTCAAGGGAGATGGCCTGGAGAGGCCCTACTATGCTAAGTTCTGTTCGATAGTCCAAAGTTCTGGTACAGGAAAATCAAGACTAATGACCGAGGTCAGCGTTTTATAATCCCTGTCTGTATCAGGCGTCTAAGGCATTGAATTAGCTCCGGAAAAAGGGTGTTATTGTTTTGTACATGAACCTTCGCGATCCAAGTGATCGGGGCTTCCCTATGCGAGACCTAGTGCCCGCGCGTATATTGACGGAAGATATGGACTGCACTCGAGCGGAGTATACCGCTCGTTGTTGCGCCTTCTTTACGGCTACATTCCAGACGCTTCAGGAGAATCTGAGCAGCAAGCTACGTCGGTTGCGCCCTGGCAATCCTAATTCTGTAATCAAAATATGGAATGACCAAATGTGCAATATGTGCTCGGAAGCTCGTGTCGAGTTCTTTCAGAAAGTTCGATCTCGATATCAGGAGGTGAACAGGGAAAATCATAGTCTTGACTGATGGACTAAGGAAGTTTGCAATAGACCCTTACCAAGATCAAAGTGCCAAAGCCCGAAGAGAAAACCAATGCGGACCCCGCTGCGCCCACAGCGGAGGAGACTGCCGCAAAGTTGGGAAGTATGTCGATCACAGGTAATCGTTGTATTTTGCGCAATGCGGCCACGTAAGTTCACACTGCGTGTACAGATGAGAAGAATATGGCGCCAAAATTAGAAGGCGAATCATTCGTCACGACATCTTATGACAACATGCTGAGGGTTCTGCAACATATATTTACTGAGAAGGATGAGGACAAAGTTTCGAATAATGATCCCAAACTCGTGATAGCATTTGACGAGGCCTACCCTCTGAGCAACATGAGCAGAAGGGGATTTCGTCCATCACATATCATTGGCAGGACGATCAACTCCTACTCCAAGAACAGCGACGCATCGGTCTGGGTCGTCTTTGCATCCACGACTTCGCAAGTAGCAGATTTTTCAGCGCCTCAGTCGATCCGTAAGTAGCTGTTCTACGTTGCCTATTTCCAACAACCTTCACACAATCTGACAGACAATTCTCTGCGCGTGGCGGTAGCCGGCCAACTTCTCTACCCGCCCTATACACATCTTGGTTGGGACCAGAATGCAGACCCCCTGTCTGGTACATCGGTGAATGATGTCGCGAGGTTTGATCACATCGTTGGATTTGGTCGTCCACTGTTGGTCCCTATGTCTTTATTCTCGTTTTCAATCTCGTTGACCGCCATAAATAGATGGAAGTCACTCGTGGAAAAACGTGTTATCGCTGAGATTTTGAGACTGGCTGCCCAGAAACTCTGCAAATCGAAAATATTTGATCCGAGTGATACGAACCAGGCTCTCGCGGTCCTGTCCCAGAGATTCGGTCTTGACATTTGCTTTGGTCACCCTGATGCTGTGTCTTATCTCGAAAAGGCAGTGGCTAGTCACCTGCGCGTAAGCTTCTCGACGACCGAGAATAGGATGTGGGCCTTCACCGGTTATCCATCAGAGCCCCTTCTGTCTTGCGTTGCAGCAATTCTACTCCATAGGGTGCCTACTAATCTGGCGGTCGCCTTGGGAGTGTTGAAAAGAAAGGTTGATGGCGGGATGGTCGAGATAGGACAGAGCGGAGAGTTAACCAGCAGGCTTTTGCTGCTTCTCGCTAAGGATCTCCTTATTCGCCAGGACCCCCCCAAAGGCGTGATCCAGGATTTACACTATGAGGGAAGCGGGGAAGCGGAGCTGATAGATTGCCAGAAGGTTTCCGTCATTGATTTCCTGGAATACCTACTGGGCAAGACGTTCTGGTCGAGGACGGTTAAGGAGGCCAAGGTGGCTTTTCAGCACGCCTACATCAATTTCTCGCATTGGGTATCTATGACGGATTTGATCTCACCACGAGTTCCCGATGAAACTGACGCCGATTCGTTGAGGTAAGCAAGCTTCTAGGCAATGCAATATTATATCTAAGATTATCGCCTCTGTAAGTGCTACATGCAGCGCTGAAGAGTGGACTTTGCGACACTGGCATCGCACAAGTGCGGTACAATGCTGTCATCTGCAGCCGCTCGTCAACAAAATGATCCCCATATATTTTGAGGACCCTGCCCTTGGTTCTGATGATCTCAACCGCGTCTCACAGATATTTATTTCAGACAAAGTGGGGAAGAATCGCAATGAGGAAGGCTTGGGGTTTGTCTCTCGCAAGCATGATTCGATCCAGTGCCTATCCAATCTCCCCTACATCGCTCTTCTTCTCGACCTGAATGTGAAAACAAAGCTTACTGTTACATTCCCGGAGAAGGAGCCAAATCATGTTGAAACAGACCGATGTCTGCGGATCTACGCGCCTGGAATAAGCGAAACCACATTTCCATTCTTGGGCCAACATCCCGATATTAGGAGAGAGCTGCATGGGCTTGTCTCTCGGCAGAAGGAAGTACCATCCCAATCGATTCTCGAAGCCCTCGTGAAATTTGGGAGTACGGCCAGGCTACACAACTTGCAGTGGGAATTACAAGATGCATGATAATTCAATACAACTCGGATCATGACTGTACGATTGTAGTAAAGTGAAAAGCAATGCAGGGAGATGGCGTGCATGTTCCCATCTATACGTTGTATTACATTCCCACCCTATTTGATCTATCTCAAGGGCTTACCTTTTTGACTTTGCCCGCAGTGAAGACACAGTGAGTATTTATTTCACACTTTCAAATACTGACATACAAGATGTCAAATATCACCTACTAGTATCACCCGCAAGCTCCAGTCAAAGCAATCTGCGTCCGAAGTCAAACATACCCTTTGACATCTCCTCCCCACCAACTATACCACCCAGATACAAAACTGACCCCAGCCCAAATCCAACCTCCACCAATCTGATGTTGCCTCTTCAATATAGACGGTGTTTCTAACAACTTGCACGATACGGGTATTCCTGTGTACTGCTCAAGGACACTCAAGGAAACGCAACATTGAAAGCAATACTACAAACAAGAAAGTACGTGTAGTGCAGTAAGGAAGAGTGGAGTCTCTGGTGCACAAGGGAGAGTTTGAGGCTACGCAATCTTGAGAATGGGTAGGTTCCGCGTCGATTAAAACGATGGTTCTTGACAAGTGTCTTTTGTCTGACAGTGTCGACTTCCAGCGCTACGCATTCAGCGGACAGTGGACACCACGGGATTGAATGTCATCTAGCTTCACTCGTTCACGGTCTGTCCAGGGAACATCCAGGATTAGTACTCGAGCCTATATGCGAAATCTTGACGCACACTGTATCATGAACGGCACGAGTGTTGGCAAAGCTGTCGTGTCATCCAAATGTCTCCTTTCGACATCGTCATTCCAATGGCTAATATCATCCTTAATAACTTCCAATAGATTGACGTCTCAAACGCGCCAGTCTCTTGCAATGAGTCCCATCTCACATACTGCATTTCTCGCAAGTCAATGACTCTTGCAGCATCCCGTCAAACGTAATGTTCATCTCGATGATACTAATGCCCGTGCTTCTACGTCAATCACAAAGGTAGCAGGCGCTCCTATGGCCTTCTTTGCCAGAAGCATCGTGTCAAAAGGAAGTTGTAGCGACCTTCGAGACTCTAGACTGTAAGTTTGCCTAGTTAACATGTCCTCTTTCTGAGCAACTCGCAGCACAGTTCCTACCGAGCATGACCCGAGAAGTATAGACGTGATCTGTCAGTGACAGATACTCAGTTTCGTGGGCAAAATTACAGATTGGAGGATGCGACGACAAGCGTAGATATTTCTTTCAAGTTCGACTATCTAGACTATATCACCTTCTCGACGTATAGCGGGGATTCAACAATTTTTACTCTTCCAAAATAAATTGGTATGCACAGAAAGGCAAGTAACATGGTGACGGTTATAAAGCTGCAGGTAAAATACAAAAGTCATCAAATGAAAGCTCAATGGATGTCATTTTTACGAAGACTGGGCTTCTAAGTGGTCGGTCACCGCAAGGCGAGATGGTCCTGCTTCCGGCTGCGACTGACTAGCCAAGGTTTTCAACTCAATTTCTTCGTGATGAACCCTAAAGACTGCATTGGTGAATGAATTTTGTGAACGAATAGATTTAGTATACCCGAGAGGAGGCACAGCGACTGGATCAAGAGCATTTTCCTCCTCATCGTCGTCATCAACTTCGTCATCGTAGACTGGCCGTGGTTCCTGCTTCTTCTCCTTTTTCTGGAACCAGCTGAGGCAAAAGAAGAGAACAAATGGTCGTATTCCGTCATCCACACCGACAACGTCGCCCTGAAAAATGATAGTCAGAACTCATGAACCCAACGGAATTGTAGAAAACACACGTAGGTAGCTTGTCCGAGTGGGACGTTGACAGCTTTTACAGTTTTTCGTTTCGGTTCACGCGCCTTTTGTTTTCCCTTGTCTGACGACGACTGGACAGGATTGAAAAAGGCCCTGCCACCGGGCAGGGGAGTCGATGGAGAACTGTCTCCATGAAGGCAATTGGAAGGCAAGGGCAATGTAGCAGGGAACTGGGGCGGGAGAATTGAGTCAACTGAAAGAAACCAGAGAAAGAGACTCACATCTAAGGGATCACGAGATTCATCTTTCCGACCGTGACGTACTGCGTTAGTGCGAGGAGAGAAGTGAAGGAATTTGCTGAGGCGAGCGAAAGTGGGTTGTGGCAGATCTCTTGTAGGCGGAGGTCTCAACGAAATAGGTATGGCAGATATTGGTGGTCTGCGGTACCTAGCAGGAGGACGACGAGTTGCATCAGACTGCAATGATAGGGATGGGTACTAAGTGGTATGATGAGTAAAAGAATGAGATGCGCACATTTAGTATATCCCTGTGAGTTGAAATTTTGCGTGCAATAATCTGTAAGGATAATTATTAGGACACAAGAGCAGATGTGTGCAGGAAATACGTACGTGGGCCTGAGCGAGAACATCAGGTGGAGTATCACAGATGCAGATCTTGTGCACGTGGTCCCAGTCATCTTCAGTATTTATAACATACCCCAGTTGCCGTGAATCGGGCGAGAAGATAAGGCGAATGACATTCTGCACGTCAAAGGAAGCGAGGACCTGTCGCGACTCAAAAGCCCAGAGCTTGATGGTCTCATCGTGGTAAGAAGCGCTAGCGAGAAGAGCGCCATCAACCGAAAGTGCTAGACCAACAATGGTCTTGGTGTGCCCTTCAAAGGGAGCTCCGACAGTGTCCAGCGTAATCGCGTCAAACTCGTAGATTGTCTTGGGAAAGTCAATCAGATCCGAATCTGCGGTGAAATTGAATTCAAATGCGGCTATGATCGTTTTATTTTTGTTTGTCCAGAAAATCGGGGTTCTCTTGATTCCTCTTCTAGTGGGTTTCCCTATCCTGACATCCAGTTTCTGTGATTGGACATCCCAGACTTCAAGGCACGTTCCCCGATCTAGCTCGACTGCGACCTTCTTTGAGTCTGGGGAGAATCGAACCGCGCCCACTGGACCGATGCTCTTGAATGAACCAGCCAGGAGTTTGCCAGTCTCCAAGTTCCATATTTGCGTTGTTTCATTGACTGACCCGGTCGCCAGCAGCGTGCTATCTGCCGAGATATCAATGCAGTTGATCATATCTGAATGGCCTTTGAGTGTTTTTATAATCCCCATCTCAACCTCACAGGCTTTCAGCTCCCCACTACCAACAGTATTCAAACATCCTCCACCAGTGACAACCCATCGACCATCCTGTGATACCGCCACTGCAAATACCTCTTGCTCGCAAACATCTCGCGCTCCCTCAATCTCCTTACCCGCCTTCAGGTCCCATTGACGAGTGGTTTTGTCCATAGATCCGCTGATCATTCGCATGCCGTCCGGAAAGTAGGATAAGGATGTAATCAGGCGTCCATGACCCTCCAGAGTTGTTACTGGTTCCAGAATCCATTTCATGGCAGCTGCTTTCGTCGATGCAGAAGCCATAGTTGTGTCTCTGTGAGCAAAACTGTGAAGTAGTCGAGTACAGGCAAGGTATTCTTTGGATATATTCAAACGTGAGGTCTCCCGGCTTTGGTGTATTATATGACTGATGGTGGTGGCAATTTGAAGATAACCCCCTGCTGAATCCAGACGTCAGTCCATCCCGCTGGAAATACAGGTCATATTTTGGCATTACCGAGACGTTCCGGTTGGCAGCGATGAACTTGAGGAGCAATGAGGGATGAATTGCTGAATGTGAGTGTAACTATTGGCCTTGAGCGCCGCCTTGAATACATATACCCTAACACGCCACTTCTGCGTATGGCAGTTGTGTGAATCTTTCCATTCATCTCATGACTCATTTGTTTCTCTTCGCTTCTCGCCTCACAGCCATGGCTAAAGTCACTGCCATCACTAAAGCATCATCTATTTCCCACCCAACAACAGGCGTCACTCGAGTTTTATTGTTGCTCGTTTGTCAGTTTCGCTTTGAACGCATGAACGTTTACCGAGTCCAATGTTTATTCTTAATTCCGTCGTATCAAACTGTCCTGAGTCTGCACAGACACAGATATGTTCAACCGCCTTGTGAATTCACGCTATCACTTCCGATCTTTGAACGTTTCTCTGACGTGAGATCAAGTGCTTCATCCACAGCATTCAAAATTGACATTTTCCATACATCTACTTCTAAAGGCGGACCCTCTCCAGGTAGCGGTGTTCCTGATACCGCTAACGATTCACGTCTTGTATATCCTTGTACCATCCACTATAACGGCAGGCTTGGTGGTTTGCACACCTTATTTACGGAGTCTCAGCAGGCACGAGCGGAGTGGAAGCAGAAGCTGGACGAAGCTATCGGCTTGCGCAAGGTTGTTCGAGAGTCAAACAAAGTGTTTGAGCTGGAGCCGCTCAGTACAGATACCTTCCTCGTGCTATCCATATCTTCAGCTGCTGTACCATCTTGGAACCACGAGAATTCCCTTACGGGCAAGGTTACTTGCTCTGTTCCCTTTAGTGAGCTCAAAGCCTTTCCTTTTTTTCATTTGTCTTGTTGATACGTTTTTCAAGCTACCGCTGATGGACGACCATTGGTGGCTATTCATCAGGAAAAAGCAAGCTGACTATATAGTGCTATATAGTCAGCATAGTCAGCGGAGCTTGGGAGCTACCTGCCTTGTATATAGCCAGTAAGGCAACTACGTAGTATTACATAGTACTACGAGGCAATACTGTAGTAGCTTGTAGTAGCCTGTAGTTCATAGAAATGCTCCTACAGGCAGCTCGAGGCAATACTGTAGTAGCTTGTAGTAGCCTGTAGTTCATAGGGATGCTCCTACAGGCAGCTACCAGCCGCTCCAAGGAGTTATATAGCACACTGTAGGGATAGTAGCACACAAAATAGCACGGAAATAGATGAATTCTAAGCAGTTTTTGTTAAATAGGGTATGGTTAGACCATGGTTATGGCTGGCTCAAGTGTGCAATTTTGAACATTTTTGGCATATCTCAAAATGTGCAAAACGAGGGGGGGCCATTTTGCACATTTTGAGAAATGCCGGAAATGTGTGAAATGGCCCCCCCTTGTTTTGCACATTTTGAGATATGCCAAAAATGTTCAAAATGGCCCCCCCTCGTTTTGCACATTTTTGACATTTCTCAAAATGTGCAGAATGGGCTCCCCCTTGTTTTGCACATTTTTGACTTTTCTCAAAATGTGTGCAATGGGCCCCCTTTCTTTTGCACCTTTGTGAATTTTGCTGAAATGTGCAGAATGAGCACCCCTTCTTTAGCACATTTCTGGCATTTCTCAGAATGTGCCACATGGGCCCACTGTTTTGCACATTTCTGGCATTTCTCAAAATGTGCAACATGGAACCCCCTTCTTTGGCACATTTTGAGATATGCCAAATATGTGCAAAATGGGCCCCTTGTTTTGCACATTTTTGATATTTCTCAATATGTGGGAAATGGGCCCCCTTGTTTTGCACATTTCTGGCATTTCTCAAAATGCACAACATGGACCCCCTTCTTTGGCACATTTTGAGATATGCCAAGACTTGGGTTGACTTTGCTTAATTTTTTCTTTTTGTTTGCTATTGCCTTGCTTGATCTGATGTATAGGCCAAGGCAAAAACCTCATTTAGACTGGGCTTAGGGTTATGGGCCTTCAAAAACATTCCAAGGGTTGGACTAGGGTTGGACTTTTGCCTGTCTCAGGACTGATTTCTCATGTAAATGTGGCCGTCCGGGACTCCCGCTGTGCATGGGGTCATACACATATACATATGTAGATGTGGGAGTCCAGGACTGCCACTGTGCATGGAGTCATACACATATACATATGTAAATGTGGGAGTCCAGGACTGCCACTGTGCATGGAGTCATACACACATATGTAAATGTGGCCGTCCGGGACTCCCGCTGTGCATGGAGTCATACACATATACATATGTAAATGTGGGAGTCCAGGACTGCCACTGTGCATGGAGTCATACACATATACATACGTAAATGCGGCCGTCCTGGACTCCCGCTGTGTATGGAGTCATATCACCCCTATATATGTACATGCAAATGTGGCCGTCCAGGACTCCCGCTGTGTGTGGAGCCATATCATATATATATATATACATGCACAGCGGGAGTCCCGGACGGCCACATTTACATATGTATATGTGTATGATTGCATGCATGGTGGCAGTCCTGGACTCCCACATTACATTTACATATGTATATGTAATATGACTCCATACACAGCGGGAGTCCCGGACGGCCACATTTACATATGTATGTGTGTATGACTGCATGCACAATGGCAGTCCTGGACTCCCACATCTACATATGTATATGTGTATGACTCCATGCACAGTGGCAGTCCTGGACTCCCACATTTACATATGTATATGTGCATCACTCCATGCACACACAAGTCAATGTGGCCGTCCAGGACTCCCGCTGTGTATGGAGTCATATCACCTATATATATGTACATGCAAATGTGGCCGTCCAGGACTCCCGCTGTGTGTGGAGCCATATCATATATATGTACATGTCCATGTGGCCGTCCAGGACTGCCAATGTGCATGGGGCCATACAGATATGTCACAGTGGCCGTCCAGGACTCCCACTGTGTATGGAGCCATTCACATGTCCATGTATATGTGGGAGTCCAGGACTCCCACTATTGTGTAGCCCAAAAATTGGGTTAGGGTGATGGTGATGGTTAATCTGTTGATCACGCGCTAACAATGAGAGTTTTGTACATGCAGCTGGAATTCAGGGACCCCCCGAGCTTGCGAGGGAGGGATGAAGTCCAGCTGTATGTACAAAACTCTCATTGTTACATTCTTCTTGAGAAAGACAACAACAAGACATCTTGCACTTGTAAAAATACACTTGAATGCACTTTAGATTAGGGACATTGTCATATCCCATACATTCGCGCTTCTCATCCGAAGTTCCGGATGTCAGATCCGATCAGATCCGATCCACAGATCCGTACCGGATCCGTTACGATAAGCTTCTTCATTCATATCCTGTTCATATAACGTTAAACACTGCTTATTTCCTCCATTTAGTATATCCTCCTTTCCGGTTCATCGGTTATGCTTTCTTCCGGCTATGTTCTACTGATCCGTTTCACTTGTGATTAATTCCCGGTTATGTTTACTGATCCGCTTCACTTGTGATTACCTTCCGGCTTATGAATTGACTTCTAATAAGCGTTGCTTATACTTTGCGATACTTTGTGCATAGCCTCTCACGTAGTTCTATCGTATATAAACTCTTGTATATGTTCTTAGCACCTCAGTTCGAATATCATCTTAGATTGTCCTCATTCCGTTATCCGGACTCGAGTATTAACAACTCTTGTCACCCTCCGAGACTTAAGGATTGTATCTGATAGTCTATACGCATCCGCCTCTATCTACGGATAGTCTATACTCTGCTAGTTTCTAGTCCTAGACTTGTCTAGACTAGTCCTTATAATCTCGTCCGATATCCGGACGCCATCCGGATCCGTATACGTTACTATCCCTTATCTTCGGATAGGAATACGATACCAATCCTTACCTTCGGATATCCTACAATACTATTCCTTGTCTTCGGATAGGAATACGTTACTCTCCTCTACACCCGGATACCATACGATAGTTGTCCGGACCTTCGGATACGCTACAATAGCCATCCGGATCTTCGGATACGACACTCATAGCATTCTGAAATACGGGGCTATACTCGGGAAAGGGGCACAGCGTACGAGCTGAGGCCGAAGCCCTTTGGATCCGTTACCCTTGAGCACGACCTTAACAGACATTCAAAGTTGGGCGCCCACGCCCAATGCCTACACCCACGGCCCCCCTTGCCCATATACCACTTCCTGTTTTGTACTTGAATGAATGTATTATATAATCAATGATAACCGACTACACTTAACACTGTCCGAAAACACATATCACACTCAATGGCCCGTTTTTGAACATCATGCAAGCAATACCTTCACTCATATCTCTTGCTTATGGTTCTATGTACTTTGTTGCAGCCAGAAGTGACCCCCAAGAGGCAGCAGCACAGCTGCACTGTGACTTATCTTGCATTCTTGCAATTCAACAAACTTGTTATCTAAAGAGCGCTCCCTGTGGCAAAAGCTGGCACCCTGCACATTGCTTGGGAATATGCAAATTCTCATAGAATTATTCTGAGAAACATAAGTAACATACCCCAAATACACTGTGCCCTCGGAGTTGTGGTCATATTAGGTCCATCAGCAGAAACATAGCATTCGAAAGATTCATTGTCGGAGATGTTGCCATTCGCATCAGACTGGACACCTTCACCAGTTGTCCGGAGGATGTCGAGCATGCACCTTGTATTTTTTCGTTAAGCTGCATGATGGACTTGTAAGGTAGAAAATAATGAGAGAAGCACAACACTCACTACTCATACTTTCGTTTGACTCGGTCCCCCATCACAACAGCATTCTGGCTGTGTAATTGCAGGGAAACAGAAGCTGCCATGCGCTGATATACTGTCACTTTGCTATCACCTGTTCTGGCACAGAAACATCATATCTCATATCATATAACAACTTTAACTCACTCACCTCACCCTTCTTCTGCTTGCCTAGAAGCACGACTCTGTTCTGTGATAACTCAATATTCAATCTGCGCCAATAGCTGCCAGACTAAGTGTCGGTCCAAACAATCTCCGGAATTGTGACGCCGCTATCCTTGTTCTTCGCCATATGCGCAGATCTGATTGATGTGACAGTGAGTACAAGGTGACAGTTAATTGTTAATTTTTTAGATTTATGTTCGTATTCCAGAAAACTATTTAGACTACATTTTAGGTGACGTCCCGTGGGCGAAGGGGTCATGGGCATAGGCGTTGGGTGTGGGCGCCCAACTTTGAACATCCCTATTGTACCATGAACTCCACCATCTACACCACAAACTGCCACTTTGGGTGAAACCAAGCTAATGAGAAAACTATTTAGTGCTCCTGGGAACCAGCTGGGTTGTATTTATCATGGGTGTTTGTGTGATAAATAATAAATTCATAGAGTAAAGGCATGAATTTGGAGGTCTATAAGAGAATTTTGCCCGATCTCCCACCAAGGTGGTTATATGGTGCAAATCACTTAGAGGCCGCTTACTTTGTGCAAGCACCAAATTGGAGGCAAAAAAATTGGAAATGAAGTCAGCATGCTTCAAAAATGTACTAGCTCGATAAGCAGAAACTTTTATGAAAATACTGACAAAAACTGTTCATTGAGTCTGTGTGGTAGTGCTATGGTCACTAAACAACAGAGGGGTGCTGCCACTCAGGCAAGAGCTGCAAGATGGCCCCGCAATGCTCGAGCAACCTGTGACTCTAATACCATTGTGACAAACACATTAGCGCTGGGCAGATATAAGTGCTTATGGCCACCTTCCCCTTGATATTCGCAATGGAGCTAACAGACTGAATAAATTCCCATGACTGCTATCGCTTGTCGTGCGCTTACGCAGAATTTGGTCCAACATCGGTATCGTGTGCCCCCCCATGTCCTGTCTATGCCCGCTTACCTGCACTGGTGCATCAATTCCCATTGATTATCGTTGCTAAAGGCTATTGGCGCAGGCCTTATTACATGTGTCCTGTGTTGCACAGCGCCAGTTCCCCATTTTACCTACAGATACGATGCGCCACACTTATATTGCTACAAGTTTTGCCTACACATTCCGTATATTTGCGCACTACAATATAAGGACCAGCAGTAGATAGTTCTGACTGACTTCCCCTTCCCACGGGCAACTGTTGTATAGCAGAGTCACCTAGTAGGGTTCTTAATTTGCGCAATCGTCAAATCCCTTGTTCTTTCTGTGTCCACGTGCGCTACTTGAGTTCCTGCAGTTGCACGCTACTACTCAGGCCCTCATTCTCGCAAGGTCATGCTTATAAACCGATAAGTCACGCACCTCGTCGCATCCTGCACCAGTGCATTACTTGGCAATACCCACTCCCCTCTATTGTCACCTCTTGCACCAGTGCATTGCTTGCCAATACCCGCTGCTCTCTTTTGTCACCTCTTGTGCCAGCACATCGCCTGCCAATACCCGCTCCTCTCTATTGTTGCATCTCGTGCCAGCACTTTCTTGCCATATCCTTGTTCACCGCTGTTCTTGAGTCACCCGCCAGTGCGCTACTTAACTACAAGTTGCACCCTGTCGCGCTCCTTCGCACTCTTAGTTAGCATAGTGCCCTACCAGCCTCAGTCTCACTCAGAGCACTATTGCTGTTGGGTTGACATAAGGTCGCTATAGGTCATTATGTCCTTGAGTTTCAGCTTCCCTTGCATATAAGGATAAGTGGAACTAGTCTATTCAGTCTAGAAAAATTTATTCTTTCACACCATGCCCGCCGCATCCAACCCTGCAGTGATTGAGATTTATTATGACTCTGGATACACTGGGGGTGTGAACTATTGATTCTCCAGCACTGAATATGATTCTGAAATGGAGTCAGAGTGGTCCAATGGGTCAGGAAGTGACGAGGATAGTGGTCAGAACTGGATACCAAAGATGCTCAAATATAAGTCCGTAAATTCAGTTCCATGACATAGACGCATTTCAGATGCTGTTGCAAGCGTTTTGACTAGACATTCAGTAGCAATAGTACCCATGCACCAAATTGGAACTGACCAAAATATTTTGCTCACTCAGTCTTGACCCAATGGAAAATCCATCTTAGGATTTTGTTCCTACATCCAAAAGGAGTGTTTTCCCAAGAGGGATTAAAATTCTGATTTTTTTTGAAGGGTCAAAATATCTGCACAAAGTAAGCGGCCTCTAAGTGATTTGCACCATAGGCTGTGCATGTATAACCACAGGGTTGTACAAATGTCGCGTGGTGGACATGCGAGGGAGATCAGAATGAGTCATATGGACGAGATCGGGCATGAGACATAGCACAGACATCTGTCAGAGATCCTACAGATATTTGAGTGTGCTAATTTTGTCTATACAATGCTAATCACAAACTTCCATGCCTGCAATAACCTGATCGGCGATGACTGGTTGCTCAAACATTCAAGCTTGCAACTTATCTATCCCTGCAGCCATTTGATACTTCAAATGAAACATAATTGACATTTGAGACATATTATAACAAGTGGGGGCACAACAATGACTTTAAGGCATGTACTTGTATGTATATCTAACCTGCTTCAAAAAAACCTCTGGACCATTGTAGTGAGTTTAGTCGGTAGAAATGAGGGGTTAAGGTTAGAAAAGGGCGGCATCCCTACAAAATGTGTCCCAGATTTCCTTCAAGTCCTCTGTATCGCCTAAGTCTATCACTATAATTTCCTGGTTGACTGTGATGCTATGACTCAAAGTCTCTAGCCATTGTTCAATGAATGCACCTTCCAATGGTATGCGGGGATCCCACATTGGCCAGGTGCCTCTTGGGAAGAAGGGATATGCGGCAACGAATGTCAGCCAAAATGCATCCCATCCCCACATCCACTGCGACAATTCGGTATCAAGTTCTATGAGCCACCCCTCAATCTCTGTTCATAGCTTCACCCAATTGCCTCGATTAGTGTGGTTGAATGTTGATGGAAGGGGGAGGAATGGGATGAGGATTTCATCAGGAGGGGGAATACATTCAATGATACCAGAAAACTTGCACAATGTAAGTTTCATCAAGTCAGATGCAGCCAAATATGCTCACATTTGAGTCGCTTGAATTTAGCATGCTTTCAGTATCGGACTGCCACTGATCCATTGATGATATAGCTTTCACGAAGGGCATAGTGATGCACCTGTTATTCTTCAGCAATTGACACTGATATCTTGACAGGCTGTAAATGAATGTAGCAAATTGTCAGAGGCAGTTAATAACACTTACTATATTTTGTTCTATCAGGTGCTTAGGAAGGGTACCAGAAAATCTGATCGTGAAGAATAGTGGCTTGAATGTCACGTCATCCATGTCTTGGCTTTGGACATTGGGATAGACAGTTGCAATGTTGGTGAGCACTCCAGGCATTATATTTCACGCAAGCTTGACAAGAATTCAAAGAAGATGTGGGACTTTGGACTTGGTGTTCTTTCATCGTGTGTGCACCACGTGACTTGCAACCTCTTCCCACCTCTGACACACTGACCAATAAGACCTGAATCAGCCATGAAGCATGATATTTTCGATGGCACAAGTGAGTTATATATCTTGTCTGTCTGATAATAATATAATACTTGTTACAGTTCTCCAATTTTGCGATGATATGCAGAGTCACGTCATTTGCAATGTATGTCCCAAGAAGAACGGTCTGCACTGTACAATGGATCTCTGTTTTATCCAGAAGCATAATATCGTATTGGACAAGCACACACACCACACCAAAAATTTCAAGGGTGACCGAGCATCAAAATTTCATCCTGTTTTCAAGGCAAACTTGCATCAGGCCAGGAATAATCCTAAACAATGCAATATGGACCTGGATGTGGAAGCTGAATCATTTGGACTTGATCATATGGATGCTGATAGTGGTCTGATGGAGATATATTCATACAACGCATGTGAGGCTGACTTGGAGATCCCGCTGTCTGAGCACTTGAACAATGCCATTGGAAGTCAGGTATATGAGTTCGACGAACACTTTACCAATCTATTTGCTGAACTGCAAGAGAATCTTGCCTCCGGTGAAATCCCATTCTTGACACCACTCGCCCCTATCAACAAGGAGAATGAGTTATGTGATTATGATGTCCCTGACTTTGGGATTGATATTTTCAGTGAGTGAATTCAAGTTGTTTCTTTCATGCTGTTTTGTATTTAAATGTGTTTGCAGACTATGAACCTCTGCTGAAAAATATGCTCTCAAAGATATCTCTTCTGATTATCCAACCTGTTACAGTACGCTTAGCCCCTATTCATTTTCTCTTCTTCCCCCACCATTATATTACATCACAATCACTTACTACCGCCGTTGCTAGATGACTGATGTTTCTTTTCTTGGATTGCTTACCTTTTCTTGTGCATACATACTTAATCAGGCGGTTACCTTTTGTCTTTGTACCGGCCCTAAACCTCTCCTAGTATTCCTTATAAATATGCGCCTTTGTACTATGTAGTTCTTTACTTTAATCTTACTGGGTTTTACCTGACATTTGATTTCCTTTGTCTAAGCCCTCCAAGCTTAGTCGTCTGAACCGATCTCTGACTTAGAGCACTCCTCTTCGTCAGTCTGAACCTTTGAACCTAACTCCAAGGTCATACCTTGTTGTTAGCTATTAACTTCGCAAGCAGACTTCATTGTTGTTGTGTTGTTAGACCAGACTCAACCACGAAGGCTCTTTTTTGAGTCTAGGTTGTTAGAACCCATCCCAGTTCGTAACACAACCTACCCTTGGCCATCACAAGCTGTGAGTACACTCGTCATTAGTTGTGCAATGAAACATTTATATTCTTCTCAAGGATTTTGCAACATTGCTTTTATTCAGCTCTCCATGCCTTCCCTTCTCAGATTCCCAGAAGAAAGTAGTACTTAATTGGGCAAAACAGCTTGGTGCCAAAAAGTGTCAACTGTTCATTGAAGATCTTGTTGGTCGACCAACCGAGAAGGTTACTGCCCGGTCAGGGAATATATTCTACATTAATGATATTGTGAACACAATTGCAAAGGTCCATCTTCTGCTACCTCGTATTAGGGTGTTGCATTCATATCATTCCAGGACTATGCAAACCCACTTACACATTTCGCAATGCAAGATTATCCTGAGGATTGTGGGAAAGGGATGTTGCAAGTTTTCAATGGCACAAAGATGTTGCTCGACCTTCCATCTCCTCCCGCAGCACGAGTGGATGGGTTAGTGTATTTTGTCAACGAGCTATTACAGGAGTCTTTGGGAGCCTACTTTATCCTAGAATGGTTTTTCCTTGGCTCTCTGGTTGTTGAGAGTGGTCTATGCACTCAGTTGCACTGCTCAATGAACTGATGTGAGTGACCTTTATCATCTCGTGCACTATTCTAAAGTGTTCAATAGGCAGAATTTATTATCAACGACGAACAAGAAATCATCCCGACTTTGACATTTGCATGGTCATATGAAGATATGTCATCAATGAATGAGATTGACTGTGGACTCACTGGTGTGTTAGATCTAGGTCGTCTTATTTGACAGATGTGAACTTAAGTGTGTAACAGCGTCATCTGCTAAATACGGGTCACTTGAGCCTAATCCTTTGTGTGAAAAGGTGCAAGGCCAAATGGTTTATACAGTCCCTCTCATAATTTTTATGGACAATGTCTCAAGCAATATTTTGAAGCAGTGGAACAAGCACCATGCTATTTATATGTCAAATGCAAACTTACCTCATGAAATGCTCGAGAAGGAGTTCTTTGTGTGATTTGTCACATCGTCACCCCACGCTGCTCCAATGGAACTAATGTGAGCAATGAAAGATTCTCTTTGGTACATTTTTCTCTAGATTCATTCTGGCTTATTTCTGAATATTTGCAGTAATGCAGCACAGTCTGGCATTGTTGCATGGGACTGTAAAGATGAGGAGGAAGTTATGCTTATTCTGTGTGAACTTTTTCTTGCTGGCGATAATTCTATGCAAGCTGAGGAATGCAGCCATGCAGGCCTTAATTGCAACTATTTCTGCAGGACATGCAATGTCGGTGGCACAAAAGAATACAAGGCATCCGAAGTTGGTTACAACAGTATATTCAAGGTATGAACATATATCACAGTGTCTCTTACTTAATTTAATCTCGTACTCATAGTCAGGTAGTTTATGAACACCTGAAAAGATCACCGACAACATTCAACATCAATTTGAAGCTGAAATGAAATTGGCTGCCACAACAAAAGTGCAGAGTGCTGTTTCTTCCACAGGTGTTCATGACAGTGCCTCAGCATCCATCCTTGAGTCTCTCATAGAACTCGGAAAGAAACTCCGCAAACGAGGGCCAGGTTTAACAGCAACATCTGGAGGCGAGATCACAGCAGCACTCGAAAAAGAGTTTGATGAATTATTACGAGGGTACCACACTCAATGATGCAATGAATCCGCTGCTTGGGATGAATGGTAAGCTTGGTCAATGTCATTCATATCATGCTCACAATATTGTCTCACAGGGATCAACATCCACTTGGATATGCCGACTGAAATCCTCCATACAGTATTGTTGGGCATGGTGAAGTATTTTTGGGGTCAGAGCGTGTTTATCCTGGAGAAAGCCAAGCTGCTGCACATTTTTCAGAGCCGCCTCAAGTCTGTTGATAAAGACGGACTGAATGCACCCTCTCTGAATGCTGATTATATATGTCATTATAAAGGTGGTTTAATAGGTAAACATTTCAAGAGCCTAGCCCAAGTTATGCCCTTCCTGGTGTATGACCTTGTCCCCCAGACGGTCCTCAATTGGTGGTCCATTATCAGGGAACTTGTCGCACTCATTTGGCACATGACAATACCAGATATAAGTGTTGAAAGGTGTCATGGACTAACTGATCTTTTGTAAATAGGCAAGATTATCCAGAACAATTGAGGACTTCCTCAATATCACAGCACAATGTGCTCCAAGCATTCTCATCAGCAAGCCAAAGTTTCACTTCCTGATTCATCTTCTGACATTCATATGCCATTTTGGACCTGCAATCATATTCTCCACTGAGAGATATGAATCATTCAATCACATTTTCCAACTGTCGTGCATTCACAGCAATCGATGTGCACCCAACAGGGACACTTGTCGACTCTTTATGTACCAGGACATCGTGAAACACGTTGCCACTGGTGGATATTGGTATGATCACAATGTTAAGAGATGGGTTCGTGGAGGAGAGCAGGTGCTATGTTATCTCAATGAACACTGAGAACAGGCCCACCTTCTCGGTATCTCAAGTATCTTGTGTGAGCCTCCACTGCCTGGTGAGTTAGGCAGTATGTTGTCATACCACTGCTAAGTATGCATAGGCACCAGAAGTCCTGATACTGCTGCTGGCATTAATGGAAAGGCACAACAAGCAGATGGAGTACAATGGAAGGATACTCACTGCGCAAAAATTCTCAAAACTCTTTGATCTGGTGTTTCATACTACCATGGCAAATCACTTGTGATGAGCAAGGGAGAATGAACAGATCTGAATAGTCATGTCATCTTTTGATGACCCACTGATGGACAGGTAAATGATTTTTTGGTCTGTCTGCAATCAAGCATTAATATATGTGCAGATGTCTATTGGGCGTATCCGTGAGATCCTTATATTACATGGTACCAGTAGCACCATGGATCATGTCGCACTGCAAGTTTTTTCATTTGGGCCTACATTACATCCTTGAATTTTTTCTACCATGTCTCGACCTTACAGAATATGAAACAGTCTCAATGGCAATGGTAAGTGATGTGGTCTAACACTTAGAGCTGTCTGTTGAACATTGCTGGATTACAAGATATCATTTGCACTGTCAATCTTCAACACAATTGTATGGATTCAAAGTGCATAGATATGCACCAGCAACACATACATCAAGAACAGATCCAAACTATTCAAACGAAGCCTGTTGTTGACCATCAGCCAACTCCGTACTTCTTCCTCAATGCCTACTCAATTCACAACTGTGATCTTATCCGGCTGGTCATACCTGAGGTGCTTCGCAAGTCACCATTGAGAGTAACCAATCCAGGTGAAGTTTGAACTTTAGCCATACAGCAGATGAAAGACAAGAAGGCAGCAAAAAAATAGGGCAGCATCCCTGAGCCTCAAGAGGGTGTGACTGCTGTAGAGGAAAGTGTTCGCAATGCAACTGTACCACTTCCTGCCTTCAATCAAGCTCCCACCAAAAAGATAGCTGCCAAGCCAAGAAAGAACACAAGCGGTACCAGCACATGGGGCAGGAGGAAGATGGCATCAGCAAATGTTGGGCAGCCAATTGCTGGGACCTCAAGACAGATGTCTACATCCAGTCAGCAGGGTCTGACAGTCCCATCCCACCAATCCATGCCTCCCCCACTGCAAGCCTCACATTACCCTCTGCTACTGCCAATTAGACCTTTGCTACATGCTCCACATCACCCTCAGGCTCCCTTTCCACCCTCCATGTCATATTCCAACACAGGTCCTCAAGGAGCACATGCAGCATCCATTGTGCACCCCACTCACATGGCCTCATTCCTCAGCTCACAACCTCCTCTGGCAACACACCAACCCCATGCCCCTCCTGCTCACTTTATGCAAGCTGAGCTATCAGGTTTGCAGCCTCATGCTGCACATACCCAGATGTACCCAAACCACCAACAGTAAGCTTGGATGGCTCAAGCTCATGTGCAGGCCATTCACACTTGCACACAGTCACAGGCACAGCACCCACACTATCTCATGGACTATTCTGTGTATCCTCAGTAATGGAAGAAAACTGGGAGGGTTATGAAGAACCCGACCAATGTTACCTTCCTCTCAAATTCTCACTGATGATGGTTAAGTTTTCTTCCAGGAACCCACATGAATGCCTGGTGCTCATCAGCGCTGGCATCAGCAATACAATTACAACCGACCAACGCTCTGTAAGTGCCACATTCATCTTTTCATGAGTTTGATTGACTGCTTGTACAGGCCCTGGATTGTCAGAATTCGCCTTTCTTGCAAGACATGGGGATCACTGTATCTCCTGACCCCATCTTAATCACTGGATGTGTCCTCCCCATGCCAAAAATCCATGATGACAATGCCTGGAGGGATGTGAAGGAGGGTCGCAGTGTTGGAATCTCACAGGAGGGATGATCAAAGTTTTTGAGGCCTCTGGTATATGTTTTACTGTATCTGGGAGGATGCCAAGTGATGTTTCCTCCACCTTATGTTATGATAGTACACTGTTATGTCACATATGCACATTTTTTAATCGTTGCTGCAGATGCAATTCTGTCAGTGGGTATTACGATTTATTATCTTTCTCCCTTGAACATGATACTTGTAATATGCAGCTGAACAAGACTTATAACACTTGGAATGGAAGATATTGGTGACACACACTGACTGGCTGCTTCCTCCAGTTTCCCTCACCCAACCAACTCTCTGCTCAACTATGTTGCTCCAATGGTTTCCTGTGCAGTCTGGAAGTTCTAACAACAAAACAGGTGGCTCACAGCCCAGAAGAGCTGGATTGATGAGTGGGTTGTTATCACCAGCTACTGCTGGGGGGCCTCAGGGCAGGAGTCTTTCAGCATCCTTTTGACGGTTTCCTGCAACCAAGACCACATGTCTTATCCAGCGAGAACATTCACCGCTGGGAATGCAGCCAGACAGCCACCACTCAGCCTCTCACACTGTTGTTGACATGCCTGGCGGCAGTATCATTTTGCAGACTCCATCTGAAGCATCCCTCGATAAGCCTATCATGGCTGGCATGCACTGCCGGAGAACAGATTCTGATGATGGCTGTAACATGGCTCAGTCACTATCACCTTCACTGACAAAACGACTCAAGTTGTATGTAAACCAAGTCACTGAGGAGACCGGTTGCCCTCAGGAGGCTCTTCATAGGTTCATTGATGTTAACATTATTAGATCATGATTGTACACATTCACACTCTTTATTAGACTGGAAGCATCTTTCACATGTTAATTGACCTGAAAGCCGCCTTATTCAAAAGGAATGAAGATCAAGAAAAGGCCGCTCTCCTTGAGTTGAAAGAACTAATTGATTCCAAGGATTCCAAGGATTTCAAGGTCTCTATCTGCCTTCTCAGAGAACACCATACTGACTAGATTAAATGCAGTCCGCACTTCAGAGCTGCTTGACCGTGTGTCTCTTATCACCAAACATTACCATGTATGTCACAGATATGCACATGAACATTACGGCACCCTTTTCACTGCCTATTGTATGCGCATAAATTGACTATGCAACAGGATTTTATCAAGAATCATTGCGAGGTATTCAAGCTGCCAGCCGCACTAATGCAAGACGTAGAGCTTTTGGCACAGCTCTCCAAAATTGTTAGTGAGTTGCTCTCTTCTATTCGTGGTAATCTCAAGTCCAAGGTTTGTATTTCATTGTCCCATGCAAATCATCATGACGCTGACCACCTCTAAGTTGGTCATATCGATTGCCAAGCATATCACAGTGTAATTGAGGTAGAAGCTTGTCATTGGAACAGATACACATTTTTAGTATGTTTTAATTCTAATACATGTTATCAAGCAATAAATGTGAGTCTAGCAGTGCTGCTTGTGAATCTTGCTTATTGGAGTCAGTGACTATAAAGCCATCCCACTCAAGGACCTTTACTCAAGCTCGCTCATCCCCTCTCTTCATAAAGACCTGCACATCAAAATTGCAATGGCACTCAATTGCAAAGTAGGCACAGAGGCAGACGAGAATGGCAAACAGCATGGAGATTGTCTTGAAGACAGCATGGACCATTTGGACAGCCAAGGTTCTGAAGCACAACCTGGAGTGAGCAACGACACTGGTGGTGATGGTGACCTTGGAGAGGGAGGACATGTGATGGACACCTGAGAGGAAGATCAATTTCACGAGAATCATGATGAAGAAGCTGGCCAGCAAGAACCCAATGAGGATTATGATGACAATGACAATAATGATGACAGTGGCTCTGGATTTAGCAAAAGCAAAAAAATAGTAAGGGTCCAAATTCACCTTGGCAAAGTTCTTGAACTTTGTGGATTGCTCACTTGAAGCTATTTGCAAAGCTGCAAGAGAAGAGGCAGGACCAGAGTATATGAGGTCAGCTCACGGAACATATGAAATGTGATGCAAAAGTAAGTTTATTGTTATTACATCGCACATCCAGAACTCACTGCTTTGGGGTTGATTTCTCTCATAGGAAGCTCATTCCGAAATTCCTCGCATAATGACTGGCACTATTCACTCCTTTGGTAGATACTTTCACTGCACCTTCCTTTTAATACCCTGGCATCACCCCATACATATTACTTTGATTGACATTGTGTCTACCTGCATCAGCATTAATGCAATAACACTCATGCTTTATTTGATTTTTTTTACTTGCCTGATTCCAAATGGCTGAGGTGCATTGAATTCCTGTGTGCGAGATTGGCATCCTTCCAACCAACATATATACAATATAAGACATCTGTGTGACCCATCATGTGGGATATCTGTACAACCTATGAAACAAGACCTCTGTGTAATCTATTGAAACCACACATGGAAGATATTCTAATCCAGTGTAACTACTAGCTATGGTTGTCTATGTTCTATTGGGGTCTCATAAATATAGTTAGGTGCCTTGTAAAGGTCTCTTAAGATCATGGATCCATTGGCTCGCTTAGGCAATTTTTCAAATTGTCAGCAATTCCTGGCGAGAAAACCCTTCGGGACATATTATTAAAGGTTTGACACATGGTACCCATTTTGGACATGTGTCAAAGGTTTGTGGCAGTTTGCAGTGTACAATGATGACGAGAAGAAAGTTGTTACTGCACTTATCTATAAAGTAAGATGCAACGGTGTGGGAGAGTGGTCATGCTCGTGTGGAACCTCGTGTGGTGCCCACATGGTTTCGCTTATTTCGCTTAACCTTGATTTGGAAATCTCGCGTGGATTTGTCACGTGTTTTCGAGCGCTGATTCAATGTCCTCAACGGACAAACGCAGTGCAATGATTTGCGCGCGCGTGACCTGTAGTCACATTCCTACAGTGTGCCAGCACTCATTTGACATGATGAGACTCGACGGGCCGAACCTCATGCCTCTCAACAATTGTCCTGTGCCCTTACTACCATCCATGGCCTCTGACCATCTCCAGCATGCAACCACCACCTCTCCCTGCCTCATGGAGGTCCCAGCACCTGACAAAGGCCTCCCTGAGCCAGATACTGCCAGCACTGCCGCATTTTTAGCCATGTCACATGACATGCAGCTGCCTTTGGTCACCAAGTAAGTTTTCCTTCTATATCTCTGTCTGGCTGGGGATTTATAGCTGCCACAAGTCAACAGGCCTCTTTTCATCACTTGCCCCCTGTGGACTGGAATGCACGCCTTCTGCAAGGTTATCAGGCAAGTCATGCTGCACATCTACAGCAACACAGTGGCCTCTTGCCCCATGCTCTGGCAGTAACCTCGCCTTCTGTGCCCTTTGGTCCCTCCCACTCTTTATCTCCTACTGTTGACTGGACAGCAGATCTTCATCGTCGCTGTTCTCAAAGTTTCTCTTCCTGTCTCCAACATCGTCGACAATCACATGACCCATATATCAAGAGAGCATCTATCCAAGAGCGCTTCCATGAATTGAGTCAGCATTCTGAAGACTTGAAGCAGCAAGATGCACACCTGAAGAAGGATCTACAGTACCTGGTGGAGGAGTGTCAACACAATGGGAGGCTTGCTGATAAGAGGTTAGACAAGGTAGATGCTTTTATTGATAGCCACTTGCAGGAGAAGAAGGAACTTCAAGAGCGTCTCAAAGTTGTGCATGCTTGGAGGAAACATATTAGAGGGTTGAGGAGGAAGAGTTCAGGCAGAGAACAGTATAATGAATATTCACAGCAACTCAAGGATGGCCCACCACCTGGCTGGGAGCCCTGAGTTTATATTTTTATCAAGACTAGAGTGTTAAATACTACATCTGAATAGACTATGTTTGGCAGCAACTTGGACAGAAAAATGGGAGATGGGAGACAGGAGACGGAGGGGACGGGAGGAGACGGGAGACGGGAGGAGACGGGAGACGGGAGGAGACGGGAGACGGGAGGAGACGGGAGACGGGAGGAGACGGGAGACGGGAGGAGACGGGAGACGGGAGGAGACGGGAGACGGGAGGAGACGGGAGACGGGAGGAGACGGGAGACGGGAGGAGACGGGAGACGGGAGGAGACGGGAGACGGAGGAGACGGGAGACGGGAGGAGACGGGAGACGGAGGAGACGGAGACGGAGGAGACGGGAGACGGGAGGAACGGGAGACGGGAGGAGACGGGAGACGGGAGGAGACGGGAGACGGGAGGAGACGGGAGACGGGAGGAGACGGGAGACGGGAGGAGACGGGAGACGGGAGGAGACGGGAGACGGGAGGAGAGGAGACGGGAGACGGGAGGAGACGGGAGACGGGAGGAGACGGGAGACGGGAGGAGACGGGAGACGGGAGGAGACGGGAGACGGGAGGAGACGGGAGACGGGAGGAGACGGGAGACGGGAGGAGACGGGAGACGGGAGGAGACGGGAGACGGGAGGAGACGGGAGACGGGAGGAGATGGGAGATGGGGGAAAGAAGAGGATGGGGAATGGTCAAATAGTAAATTGAATCAATTTGTATTGTCTAATTTTTGAGGTGTGATAGATTATACAAGCTAGCAAACAACTAGCTCAGTAGTGTATCAAGACAATACTGAGGTACCTGGATGATATCACAGGACTTATGTAGCTAAGGTAGTCCAGAGGACAGTTGTGAAGAGATGTCATATGGTATCAAATGTGACTCATGATAGCATCCAAGATTAGTTATTGAGTAGCTAACAGATTGTGCTTTTAAATTCTGCTCAAAAATGTATTATTATGATTATTTATTTATTTCAAAATCTACTATGGTTATTACTAAGTCAAGGTGCTGCAGGCACCTCCCAAAGGAGCGCAAAGCGCTCCTTTGCCTTACTGTGCCTTCGGCACAGTGACTATGATTATTAGGATGAAGTCAAGGCCAGGAAGCCAAAAAGGAGCGCAAAGCACTCCTTTTGCTTCCTGTGCCGAAGGCACAACGGGTGTTGGACTAGTCTATATGATGGAATGTCTGGGGTGGTGGGCAAGACAAAGATGGAACTTTGTTTTGACCTGACTTGGTTTTGTTGATCTTTTGTTGCTGTGGACCTGCTTGATTTTGGTCAGATTATTGCTATGGTAGTGCTTGTCTGGGGCAATGTGTTGGCCAAGGACAGGATCTCATCTTGACTTGACTTTGTCTTGCTTGATTTTTGTCATTTTTATGATATTTAATAACTGTGGCTGTTTTGTTGTCGTGGCATATGGGATGGTCTTTGTTACAATCACCCTATTCTTTTCTCATAGAATGCTTCTCTTCCATTCCGCTATGCTTCTATATCACCTTGTTTCCCTTTCACTTACTTCTCTTTATCACATCGCTGTCTCCTCATGTTCTCCTATCTCTGACTCATTCTGACTATGCTTCTCATGAACCTTCCTTTCCTGTACTATTACCCTTGGTCCGTGCTCGCTTCTTTTACCTATTTAAGACCTCAGCTACTGCTTGTATTTCCCTAACTTGAATCTACTCGGTTCTCTCTGAAACTTGGACTCTAGCTCCTTGGGAAGGAGGCTAGCCTTTGACCTTGAATAGCTCTAGATCCTGTGGGAGTCTAGATGATCGGATCCTGTGGGAGTCCTTAGCCCAACAAAGTTCTACTTCGGTCAGTCCTGATCTTGACCTAGCCTTTATTGGCACGACTCCATCTGAGTTCATAACAAAAGATTTAAGTTACCTTTGAACCCCTCCATCTGTAGGGACTACCCTTTTGAACCCATAAAACTGATTGATTGCCAAAGTAGTACCAAACCCCTTCTCCACGAAAGGACTAAAGAAAGTCCCAGACCCCAGAAGACAGGCAGCTTTTACAGAAGCCTTTTGCCCTTACCCACCAACTTCTCCTAGGAGATCATCTTTGCAAGGGACCTTTGAACCCCCTCACACCCCTGTCCTCCCTGCACTTGCTGTTCCAGGCCCATCCTTCTCTCACAGTGTCAGTACTTCTTCTGAAGTACCCGCACCAGCACCTGTAGAAGACAGAGACAAAGATATACCAGATGCACCACCACCTGATTCCAACTCAGACCCCAACTCAGAACCAGAATCTGAACCCTCTATCGTAGAGGACCCCTTTCCCAGATTTTCCCCACCAGAACCAGAACCCTCTGACAGTGAATCTGATGATTCTGACTCAGAAGACGATATGCCAAAACCCATTGAACAAAAGATCTGTACCCACCCGACTTCAGAAAAAGAAAGAACCCCTTCCAGCTCTTATCCCAGATCCTGATGATGAACTTCCCCAGTATGACACCATGGAAGATGTCTGGAATGACACCTCAGTATTTTCCAGAAAAGTAGAAGATCCAGTAACCTACCCCATCAATGACGTTGAGGTCTTGATCGAGTATGCTCAAGATGGATCTTCCATAACTCTTCATGAAAACCTCTCCTTCGACTCCCCTCTCACTCGTGATGGCACTTCTACCTCTAAGATCTGACAAACTGCTGCCCTTAGACCCCTCAGGAACTCTTGGATCTATGCACAAAAGACCGAAGAAGACGAATACCTAAAAATGAGCAATAAGGCACAGAAATTTGCTCTTAAAGATGCTCAGGAAAAGAAGAAGAAGACCTTCGGAGAGCTAGTTCCTGACTACCTTCACAACTTCACTGATGTTTTCACCAAAGAAGGCTTAAACACACTCCCACCATCTCGCCCTGGAGTAGATCACAGAATTGAAATGAAACCTGGATTCATTCCAAAGTCTGCAAAGACTTATCCCCTTTCCCTGAAAGAAACCGATGCTGTAAAAGCATTCCTTGACAAACATATCGCTAAAGATTTTATCCAACCATCGAAATCCCCGCAAGCCAGCAGATTCTTCTTCATAGAAAAGAAGGACGGCTCTCTCCACCCTGCCAAGATTATTGATACATCAATGAGTGGATGATAAAAAATGCCTATCCCCTTCCTTTGATTCCCCCCCCCCTGATCACAAAGCTTAGTGATACGAAGTACTTCACAAAGATGGATGTTCAATCAGGATATAACAACATCTTGACCCACCCCAATGACCGCTGGAAAGCAGCATTTACCACCTCTTTTGGTCTCTTCAAACCAAAAGTCATGTTCTTCAGCTTATGCAATTCCCCTGCCACGTTCCAAGCTTACATGAACCAGACCTTCCAGAAAGAAATCGCCAAAGGATGGATGATCGTCTACATGGATGATATTCTCATATTCTCAAAAACCCTTGAAGAAAACCAGAAATGAACCTGTCATGTCCTTGAAATCATCTGTAAAGAAACCCTCTTTCTGAAACCAGAAAAGTGCACCTTTGATGCCCAAGAAGTCAACTATCTCGGAATGATCATCCATCCTGGGCAAGTAGCCATGGACCCCGCCAAGCTGTCTGGCATCAGCCAATGGCAAATCCCTTCCTCAGTTAAAGAAGTCCAATCATTCCTCGGATTCTGCAACTTCTACCACCACTTCATCTCTCACTACTCTGACCTTGCACAACCCTTGATCAATCTTATGAAGAAAGATGCCATCTTTGCATGAATGCAAGCATGCACCAATTCCTTTGAGAAGCTGAAGCAATGCTTCCTCTCAGAACCTGTCCTCTGGAACCCTGACCCCTCTCAACAATTTGTCCTAGCCACTGATACATTGCTCATTGCAACTGGAGCAGTCCTACTCCAGACTGATGAAAATGGAGCATATCACCCCTGCAGATATCTTTCACAATCCTTTAACCCCAAAATTACCAGATCTATGATCATGAACTCCTCACCATCATCTGCACTTTGAAAGCATGGAGACACTAACTTGAAGGGAACCCTCACCCTGTCATCATATTTTATAGTCTTGTGCCAATTGCAGGACAGACAGTATTCATCTATGAGATGAAGACTCTGAGGTCATTGAATGGTAGATGTGGTACCAAGGTGATGTATATCCCTTGGCTGCAAAGTTTTCTGCGAAAGTACTGTGCAACACCACACAGTATCCGTGTATGGCTACCACTTCTTGGAATGCAGCTGCAACTAGTATAACACTGCTATTCATAACTCACCTGAATCAGATCACCTAAACACTTGAAGCATGATATAAATTGATTATTTCCCGCTTTGTGATATATGCTATACTGTTGCAAAATGGCATAGCATTTTTGAACACATTTCCAACTGATATACAGTACGTAATGTATCATTTATTTAAAGAAAATTATGTTAATAGCAGAAGCAGAATGCTCACTTAGGCTCACTCACTCAATGAATACATTTGTGTCACCTAGGAAATACAAGTTCTTGTTTTTACATGGGAGATTGTCTAAAAGGTGGTGTGATGGTTAAAGCAGGACTTAAATTTAGGCTCACTCACTCAATGAAGACATTCATGCCACCTGGAAGATACTAGCTTTTGTTTTCACATGAAAAATTGACACACACATGAGGAAAATCAACCATTTCAAGCAGGCAGTGTCAATAGCTGAAGCAGGATGCAAATTTGGGGCCCACTCACTTGATGAACACATTTGCATCACCTAGAAGATACAAGCTCTTGTTTTTACATGGGAGATTGTCTAGAAGGTGGTGTGATAGTTGAAGCGGGGCGAAAATTTAGGCTCGCTCACTTGATGAAGACATTTGTGTTGCCTGGAATACTCCAGGTTTTGTTTTCACATGAAAAATGGACACACATTTGAGGAAATCAACCATTTCAAGAAGGTGGTGTTAATAGCTGAAGCAGGATGGAAATTTGTGCTCACTCACTCAATGAACACATTTGCGTTGTCTGGAAGATACCAGCAACTGGTCTTACATGGAAGATTGATATACACTGGACAGCAGTCAACCATTTCAAAAAGGTGGTGCTAATAGTAGAAGCACAACACAAAATCCTCCAAGTTTGAGTGTCAGTGATATCAGGACCTTTTCCCAATCATAAACCTTGGTAATAAAATTGGGAAACATCCTTTCCTCTATAAGGTCAAATATAACAATGTGCTCCTCAATAGCAGAATGTTAAGGTCGTGCTCAAATGATATCAGATCCAAAGGGCTTCGGCCTCAGCTCATATGCTGTGCCCCTTTCCTGAGTATAGCCCCGTATTTCAGAATACTATACTTATCATATCTGAAGATCCAGATGGCTATTGTAGCATATCCAAAAGTCTGGACAACTATCATATGATATCTGGATGTAGGGACAAGTATCATATTCCTATCCGAAGATAAGGAATAGTATCATATACTTATCCGAAGGTATGTCCAGATATCGGATGGAAGTATAAAGGCTAGCCTAGACAAGTCTAAGACTAGAAACTAACAGAGTGTAGACTATCCGAAGATAGAGGTGGATATGTTAGACTATCAGATACAATCCTTAAGTCTTGGAGGGAAACAAGAGTTGATGAGACTCGAGTCCGGATAGCAGAATGAGGACAATCTAAGATGATATTCGAACTGGGGTGCTACAGAACATATACAAGAGTTTATATACGATAGAACTAAGCGAAAGGCTATGCACAAAGTATCGCAATGTATAAGCAATGCTTATTACAAGTCAAACATAGGCCGGAAGTTAATCACAGGTTAACAGATCAGTAAACACAGCCGGAAGTCAGCATAACCAATATACTGGAAGGGAAGATATACTAAAAGGAGGAAATAAGCAGTGTTTAATGTTATATGAACAGGATATGAATGAAGAAGCTTATTGTAACGGATCCAGTACAAATCTGTGGATTGGATCTGATTGGATCTGATATCCGGAACTTCGGATGAGAAGCACGAATATATGGGATATGACACAGAATTATGCTATGATAGGTAGTATTGCTGTGGCTCTGGCTTATTGCCGGTTTAAGCTGGGGCCAGAACATTGAGTGATGAGTGTCCTGTTACTGTTCCAAAGTAGATCGGCTCCCAAAAGCTTCCAAAAACAAGGTACGTGCAAGTATCAAATTATATAACATACCAGGACTCCAGTCACTGGTGTTTGACACGTAAGGTAAATGTTTTTGGGAAACCACACCAGATTATATAAGCTTCAACTTTGCAGGCAGGTGAGGATGTGCGCCCGCAATGCGCTGGCTGGAAACATTCTCTGACAGCCTCCACATGGTTCTAATAGTCCAATATGCTCGTACTTGGTGATACCATTACCATCAGCAAGCAAATGCAGTACCTTCTGTTCTGTCGGTGACAGACTTGCAACCTCATTGACGAGAGGGGCAGGCTGTCTGTGGAGATACAGTGTGATTCATTGTTGATGCATATTCACAGCTAGAATATGATTAGCACTTGTATTAACAAATGTTTAGAGTCTTTTCAAATAGTTACCTGGAACTCGACAACGATAATATGCAACATTACAAACAGCGCTGCCTTGCTGCGACAGTGCTAATGCTGAGCTAGGGGTGCCACAGTAACCCTCGAAGTAAGGAAAAAGGTCAGTGTGTCCACTGGGCATTGCTGCAAGTTGGTCATGATGGACTTGCAGTACCAAATCATGCAAATTCACATGGTGCGGGTGATTAAGATCTGCTGTGAAGAATTGATTTGAAAGATGAGTGTACAATAGACTATAGGAAACTTTGATGAACCTTGAGTAAGGGCATCTGTATATACTGATTTGTATAGGGCAGTTGCTCATGCCTCGCTAAGATTCACTGAAGAAAGCATCAAGATATGTCCAATACACAAGCAGGAGGGTACATACATGAGAAACCGCATATGCTAGGAGACTGTTGGCAATAAGCCATTGCATGACCATGACAGTTAGTTTTGAAGTGGACTGGAGTGCAGTACTCAATCAAAAGCCCACAAAAGCATTCCCATGCTATGTTGCGACGTCGTGTCCAATCTTTGAGATTGTGAGAGATGATGCGCTCCCCAGTAGCCCAGTTGACTGGGCTAATACAAGTCACTGATAAAGGGGCAAAACATGGTGCATGAGGCACTATACATACTATGCTATTGTAACTGTTTCGCCCAGCTCATGGGAGAAAATGGTGAGCTCCGTGCTGGCACATTAAAGCGCCCAAACAATGTGAAACATTTCAGGATATGTGGGCATGGTACTGGTTGTAGTAAAGCAATAGAATTCTATGGGGGGAGATGAAAGCACAGTGAGTGGGTGAATGATTGCACATACTAGCTTGTATACACCTGGCTTACCGTTAGCATCATTCGAAAACATTTTCTGCTCCTGGATCGCCAATACTTCTAAGACATTGCTAATGCTCATTTGCTGCTGCCTAGGTGAGCTTTGAGTAATTATGAACTGCCTTGCTGAGGAATTGGGTCATGATTTGGTGAAATAGAGACACTTGCAAGAATAGTGCATGTGGATTGAGGGATGATTGGTGTGCTTAGGTGCTCAGACGTAGAGGGAGTTAACACTGTGAAATCTGTGACAATCAAAAGAAAGGCTTGAAATTAGCAATGGTTACTCACCTGGTGGATAGTTTAGAACAGAAATTAAGACTCTTGCAAGAGTTTCCATTCTAGCTTAGTCTGATGAAATCTTAGTTCGTAAATAGCTTTGGTTATGTTTGAACGTTTGAACCCTGACTCAAGCTACCAAGTTTCACTCCACATGATTGATGTGATGCGAGATTATAAGTGTGATAATGCATTATCTAGTAGTACAAATAATAGACTAAAACTGAAGCTGGCGCAATATACTAGTATCTACAAAGGTGCTTGAGTCGGTTCAACTACCAACACATACTGAAAGAACCTTCAAAGTTCTGCTAGTTTGTCGTCTGTCAGGCTGTCCATTGCATTTAGAATGGCAAGGAACTTCTGGTTGCATGCCATCCCCCCAAAATGGTCAACCTGCACAGTATCTTCGGATTGCTCGTACAAGCTGCAAAATGTAGTGGCGCCAGCGAGTGCCCAGATGAACCTCAAGTTCTTGAGTTTTTCTTCCTCTGTTTCACCAAGGAATCCATAGCGCAAACCATACCAAATAAAGTGGATGATGTTGGACATTATAAACAGATGTTGAAATTTTGCTTTGATTATGACCCTCCCCTCCTGAAAAAACAAGTTGAGCCCTCCAGCAACATGTGAAAATGAAAACATACCTGATCAAACATGTAGATATGCATAAAAACAAGACCATTGACATCCACCGTAATCTTGTTGATCAGTCATTTGCAATAGACGGTAGGGGGCGTAGTACTATGTAGTGGAGGGAATAGTCGATACGTGTTGAAGATGCCCTCATACACAAATTCAACAAATTTTCCGCGTGTCACTGACAGTGTATTTGCGATATGTTTGCAGTGTTTATCCATAATGAACTCCTCAAACGTCACTAATAGAATGAGGTCAGTATAAGCTTTATGATCAATGCATAAGGCTTACCATTGGGTCTGAAACAACATGGCACCACATCCTGGATCACCCTTTTTAACATGTCCTTTTCAAGGTCTTTTCAATTGTCATCACGTGCTCGCTGAACAGCTTGCGCATGACGAGTTTCATCACAGCTTTCACCATCTGGTTAATGACATCATTGGAAAATTTGATGAGGAGGGGTTGGGATGCTGATGATGTCAAGCTTTCAGACATGCCGTGTGGATGCATTGTTGCATAGGGCTCCATATGTAGTATAGGTTGGGTTGATCATTGGTCAGCCCGTGTCTTAGGTAGTATTGCTGGGGCCATCGTCTAGATGTATATTAGTATTGAATGAATTAAAGAAAAACAAATGACTTACATGCATCATGTCCATTTGAGGTACCTCACCTTGTTGGATGAGTGTCATCTTTGAGCCTTGGGAAGGCATCTCAAAGGAGGGGCCTTGGGAGGGCGTCTCAAAAGATAAAGTGCTGCTGAAGTGTGCGCCCTGGGAGGAGGATGAGGTACCATAAGAGTAGCCCTGAGAAAAGTTGTCGTCAATGGAGTGGAAGGGCACATCCCAGAATGAAGTGCCTTGGGATGAAGTACCTTGGGAGGTGCCCTGCATGCTACCATAGGACCAGTGATCATGCAGAGCTGCAGAACTTTCAGTAATTAGTGACTGAAAGTGTGATGCACTTACATGTGCTCTGTCATATTCCATATATTTGTGCTTCTCATCCGAAGTTCCAGATGTCAGATCCGATCCACAGATCCGTGCTGGATCCATTACAATAAGCTTCTTCATTCATATCCTGTTCATATAACATTAAACACTGCTTATTTCCTCCTTTTAGTATATCTTCCCTTCCGGTATATTGGTTATGCTTACTCCCAGCTATGTTTACTGATCCGTTAACCTGTGATTACTTCTGGCCTATGTTTGACTTGTAATAAGCGTT